>OX243816.1:34985806-35163306 GCA_945859605.1 Lumbricus rubellus | reverse complement strand
GGACCACCTCGCCCTCAAACAACACACACCACGCCCCGTAGGGGCCGGGTGGGGCAGGGCGGGGCAGGGCGTTGTTGGGGGGGGGCGAAACTTGGGGGGCAATTTTTTTGCAGTTTTCCAGATATTGATTTCAAACTGCATTTAGACAGAGGACCGTCAGGTCCAGCCAGTGGAGGGGGATGGTGAATCCCTCCCACCACGGGTCCACGGTGGGGTGCGAAAACACAAACTTTTGCTATTTACTTTCGATCGCCATAGTTTCACAGCTATTCACCTGAAAAGTTGCAGCTAGATATATGGTGCCACCGGGTCCAACTCGCCCCAAACCAACACACACCTCGCCTCGCATGGGCCTGGTGGGGGAAGGGTGCTGTATGGGGTGGGCAAAATTTTGGGGGCCACATTTTTTGCAGTTTTGCAGCTATTGATATGTTTGTGGTGGGGTTGTGGCCGTGGCGTGTTGAATCCTAATTTTCCCGCGCAACGCCGGGTACCCCAGCTAGTATTCTTATAATGTTCTTCAGTTCAGGCTCTCTGGTTTTTATCGCGTTTGCAGTGACTTAGGTATAGTCGTTTGCACATAAAGAAAGCCGCAAAGATAAAATCTAGACTTTAGAAGTTAACTAGAGGTGAATTTGCACGCGACTGCCAGTATACTGTGTGAATTGTGTGGATGTCGCTGCCACCGATTGGTTTAACGAAAGGCATTCCCGGTCATCACCACCACCACCATCATCATTATTACACTCATCACGTGACGCATTCCCCGCGTTAGTTGCATGCAAAAACCTCAGTTGGTCACGCTTTCGTTTGTTCTCGGATTGACTCGTGTAATTCTGTTCTTGTTCCCGCACCCCTAAGGTTCAGTTATAGGTTACCTCTACTAACAGTCTTTTCCA
Source organism: Lumbricus rubellus (assembly GCA_945859605.1). Lineage (NCBI taxonomy): Eukaryota > Metazoa > Annelida > Clitellata > Crassiclitellata > Lumbricidae > Lumbricus > Lumbricus rubellus. The sequence continues at coordinate 35,162,407 of OX243816.1, read as the reverse complement.
AATGCAACTGCTAGGCCTGTAATTGTCCGTATTCCTCGATTCTCACGCATGTCCACATTCATTACTTAACAACCTCACTGCAGGCTTACACTCAGACCCGTATACAATTCAAAGTTCTCATTAATTTTTGGTCCTCAAGTCTATGTTGGGTCTCACTTTGAAGTATTTTTGTTATCTTATACTTCGCCCCACCCCCTTTTGCCGCCTCTTACATGTAGGTCCTCTGGTTGGCTTGACCTCTTCTCTCCCCCGGGTCAGGGCGGCCATGGCTCAATCCAGATTATTCACCTGCATAGGTCCCTACATACATGGAATGGTCTTTCCCCCATCAGTTCGCTGTCATCTGGTAATAATCTGTCCTCATCTTTCTCTCGTCTCAAAACTTGCCTTTTATCTCGGGGGTTGCACGCAGTGGGAGCACTTCTGAAAGGTTCCTGCTGCTAGAAGCGTTTTATAAACTGTCAGATACAAAATACTACAGTGCAAGTAAAAAACAAGAACATCTTACAAGCGGGAATTAATGCACTACACCTGTACCATTCAGTCGAATTTGATAGGACAAGATCCAAAACAGATCGGGATAGAAGATTGCACGGTGGCACAATAAAATTGTTGATACTAAACCCCAACAACAAAATAATTTACCAAAGCTTGAGTTGTATAAGCTTAGGCCTATAGGTAGGCTATAAACCTATAGTGAAACTCAAAACATTAAAAAAATTAAAATTGTTATTTTTGTAGCGAAACAATCCATCCGATGCCAATTATTGCACAGGAGGTTCGTATATAAAATTTATCTTTATTTATGGACAGTTTTGTAATAATTGCAAGGCGTCTTCTCTGTCTGTGTGTGTTTCTCTCATCGTCTGCCTGAATGTCTGGTTGTTTGTCTTTCTCTGTTTTCTGTGGCTCCGGTCAAGGCCGGTCAAACGGAATGTGGGGACCTTGCTCGATAAAACTGTGGGCCACCAACCCGCGGATGCACAACATGCGCAAGTAGTCCTTACCTATGCGCGTGAAGCTTGGCATGCAGCTTTATTTAACATAAAATGTTAAATATGAATCTCCGCAAAGCAATCGTAATCGTATTCACCAGTGGGCAGTGGCGGCGCCTGGATTTCAGTTTTGAGGAGCTGTATTTTCTATTTCATTCGCCAAAGTTGCTGACGACCTTTTTTTAGTCATTTGGTCGAAATCTCATGGATATATTATATTTTTTAATGGTGGTTATTCCTGGAAATATTTCATTTTTACATGTAAAGGAAAACGGATCGCCTTCTTAGGGGCTTTGCCTCTGCCTCCTCTTTTTTCCCCGCTACTAGTATTCACCACATTTTTAGAGCGCTACTCCGATGCTAAGCGCAGAATAAGAGCTTATTCACGAGAGGTAGGTCTACCTCGTTTCAGAATGCTGGCCGAGGATTTACGTCCAATGTAGATTAGAATTCGGAGAGAACGATCGTTCAGAAAGAGGCAGATCGAGCGCCTGCAGCCATGCATGACTTTGTTAAGAACCTAATGAATAATAATTGTCACGTCGGTCGACGCTGGATTGCAATATTTTAGAAATCAGATTTACTTAGCAATCTTGACAAAATTGGCGCAGTCTTAATTTCTTTTCTTCAAAGGCAACGGAGCAAGCAGTGTTGTTCCGCCCGAATGCTGCTCGTTCCCGTTCACTAGGAACGGAACCATCTTCTACAACTGTGTGGAGAATACCAACAACCCATCGAACATCGGGTGCTTTAGAGCGAAACGCTCCTGGACAAACTGCTCATCTATGAGTTAGTGAAATAATGGGTTTTTCTTAACAAATACCTTAAATATTTCATTCATTCAAATTATTAAATAGCACCTCTTCATGGAAACTATTCAGAGGTGATCCAGACTGCACAACGGCCAGAAAGAACTTTTCAAAGCAGTTATAGAATGCATCATATAGAGTCACGGTCAGAAACCTATGAAACAGGTTATTTGTGTTGAGGGAGGCCAATCCATTCCGTAGGGTAGGCCTAAACCACAGAAAGAGCAACTTATAACAAATGCACATGATCAATCAAGAAAAGGAAAAGCACAAGGTACTGCTTTAACACTTTTAAAGTAAACAACTCAAAAGATTTCTGCAGAGTTGAACCATCTCTCACCTGAAACAAAAATGAAAAGCATTGAAAGCGTTTGAACAATAGGACAATAGTTTTTGTTCTGGTTAACCCTTCCCTGATGACTCTGATAACGCAAGTATTACCAGCTGATCTGGTTCAAATTAGGCCTAACCGAAAATCTATGCACGTGGTGCATATCCTGATGGAAACTTCCAGGAACGGCGTTCTGAAACCTTTTTCATCAATTAAATAATAATTTTGCTGAAGAAATATTTAGTGCAATAATTGTTTTTAAATTTTATTTAGGTGAATCAGTTATTATATTTTATATTGAATTCTAAATGAATTTGTTATGAAAATGGAGGATGACGTTAAGAACCGTTCAATTGCTGTCCCGAATTTGTTCCATAATTTTTTTCTAGAAAAATGCACGGCATAGGCCTATTATACTGTGCCAATCTGAGTAATGGATTCAGCAACTACGTGCTTTGGTCAAAATTATTCTGTTGTTTTTATAATATGTATTGTCTAAATACGGCATTGTATATTAAGCTTATACAGCGTTGCTTAGCGGTTGCTTAGTTAATCTGAAATTGAACGCAATGTGTCTGTCTTAGACTTCAAGGCTGATTATGTCAGTCACAACTTGATTTTTCCGGGCGTCGTGCAGCCAGTTCCGTCGATGTTCATTCACGGATGGTTGATCATCCAGAAAAACGTTCCAGACAGCGGCTCAATATTCAACAGACCGTGGAACGAATACAAAAATGGTTTTGGAGATCCAGCTGGAAAATACTTCTGGTTCGGAAACGAGAAACTCTACCAACTGCTGGCAACTGGAAACTGGAAGCTAAGAGTAGAAGTTCAATCAAACGATACAGGCAAATGGTATTCAGCCGAATATGAGTCTTTCCGATTGAGTAACGAAACTAATATGTATGTCTTAAACGTGTCAGGATACACAGGAGATGCTGGAGATGCTTTCCGTAATGCATCAAGACCCGAGTTTAATGCAAATGGAATGAACTTTACCACAATAGATGAAGACAATGACAACAATCCCACAAACTGTGCCTCAGTACAGGGTGGATGGTGGCTGAACAACTGTGGAACATCTTCCCTGAATTCATACATGACAAATGGAAACCACTGGGACACTCTTAAAACTCTTAAACTGGCTCCTACTCGTTTCGTATCGAGCGGGCGAATGATGATCAAGAAAAACTGACTCGACTTCGCTCTGAGATTGCAACTAAAAATTAATATGTCCACTAGCTACTGAAAGAATATCCAACTTAGCCTAATGGAAAGCGGATTTGACACAGAAAGAAATCGTTGTAATTAGTTAGGTAGTTCACAAATGACAAAACTCTAGGTTATGATAATTATTAGGCCTATATATGTCGACGTTTCGGCATAAAAAGACAACCATTGTTAGATCCGGAGTCTATAAAAAAATCCCAACACAATCTAAGTTCATAAAGAAATTACAGCACCACACACAAACTGAATCTTTTAGAATTTAGATGATACAGGTCTATTTTGTGTATTTCTTTATTTATAGGCCTATAAATAAAATCGTGCAACATAGAGATAGATATAGCTCTCGAACTTTGATATGCAGATTTGAAAGAAACGCGCTCCGATTCATGTTGCCAAGGTACCAAGCGCGCCAAAAACTAGCTCTCAGTAAGCTTGTGCTTTAAGCTCTTGTAGCATTAGATGTGTTGTGTGAAAATTGGTTGCAATAAACAATCACATGTACTTGACTTGACTATCAAACTGCACATTATGCTGAAAGTTGAGTCTTCTACCGAAGTAGGCTAAGGTCTAAGCCCATAAGTTGTTAAAGTGGTAGTTGGAGCGCCGAAGAAGAATCTTACTGATAGCCTACGCAAGTGTTACCAAGGTTCCATTGCATGGTGCGCAGTGGAAATGCAAACAAAGAATTTCGAAAGCAGTGGTTCCACATGTTCCCACTTCCAACCCATATTAAACCCTGGTTATTTGAAATGTTATTACCTCTGCAGCCCCATTGAAGGCTGTGTCGTCTACCAGCTAATTGGCTAATCTGTAAATATCGCCAATTCATTGGCTAGCCTCGAATGAACTCTAACTTTGCTTTACTTGTGGCATATCTTATATGGTATACCTCTTCAAGGGCTTTCATTATTTTGCTCTTCTCCATGAACCCTTATTTAATTCGCTAACCTATGAAAACGCCTATTGGCTAACCTAGTTCGCCACACATTACTCTGAGCGTAGCCTAATTTATATAGCCTACCGACCATTCAGGGTCATGGGCGCCCGCAGAAATTTTTGCAGGGGGGCAAAAAATTTTCCGATGATCACAGTTACCGTAGATTTTTTAGTAACAAGAGCTTTAAAAATGCAAAGCTGGAAATTAATAGCACGAGTATTTTTCAATGAGGTTTCTAAATGCAAATTTTTCAGTTTAATTTTGTGTATCAGCTTTAATATGAACAGTTTCTTAAGTGCGAAGACATTTTTAAAAAATTAAAAAGTAGATGTTAAAATTGGGTTCCTGAAGCGGCACTGTAATATTATAAGTCCATTGAATGAATGAATAAGTGAAAAAATAGGTGCCAGTTTTCAGGGTGCAAGTGTTCCTCTAGTTACTTCTATTGATACTTAATTTTGTGTAGCTGTGAATGGTTGCATGACAACGCGATTCCAATCAAGTAGGCCATAATCGATAGAAAAATACTATGTGCAAGGGCGCCTGCCGGAGGGTTAACAGCCAATGGTCACTGTTCCAGCTTTTAACAAGATGTTGACAATGCAAGGCAGAAAATTAAGAGCATGTTTATATTTACAGAGATTTCTAAACATAGATTTCTGACTTTTCATGTGTACGTCATTCATATCATTAGTGCTTTAATGCAAAGAAATTTGTTAAAAATCCAAAAGTAGTAGTTATAAAAACTAAGTTTCAATTTTCCAGGGGAGCAAGTGCCCCCCCCCCTTGCCCCTATGTGCGGGCGCCCATGTTCAGGGTATACATGTAGCCTATTATAAGAGAATACTCTTTTAAAAAATTTGGGGAAAGGGCGCTATTACGGAAATTGGTTTGCATTTAGATAGCTCAGATTTGGCAAAGGCCTATTGTTCATAGATTGGTAGGCCTAATACTCTATTGACTCGTATTGAGTATATTCATTCTGATTTTAAAGGACACTATGCCTTTCCTGAAGAAGCCGTTTTAATTACTTCTGAAAGTGGGTCGGCCGACAGTTCAATGAGTTGAGATGGTACGAATGGATCAATATCACCAAAGCATTATTATGATGAGTGGTTTTTAAGGTTTTATTCATGGTGATTAGTTCATGAGGATTAGTTGGTAGAAGGACGAAGAAGGTCGTGGAAGAGGGAGGCATAAATGCTTTGGACATTTTCTCAGAGGGAGGAAACTAGGCTAGACCAAAATTATATGAAATCAAAAATAATATGGGAACCGATACCGTACATCAAGGTGCATTGCATAGCCAGCAAAACACTACAGCACAGAAACAGACATTGGCTGACAATCCGCCCCAGCTAACCGTCTAAACGTGAAGTTCTTGATTACAGTTTAATTCCAGAACAATAATTTATTTGATGACGACGACGACGACGACGACGACGACGACGACGATGATGATGATGATGATGATGATGATGATGATGATGATGATGATGATGATGATGATGATGATGATGATGATGATGATGATGATGATGACGATGACGACGACGACAAACATTATGAGCGGGTTCAAGACGATGAAAATGACCAACATTTGCCAACTCGTTTGCCAATAATCCTTCTGACGTTGTTCACTCCATCAACGACAACGTGCATACATGTTTATCGTCATCCACTGAGCCATTGATTTGCGAGAAGCAGGCGACACTGCCATTTCAAAGATGATTAGTGTCACCCTCCTCACTTATCCAGGCTTTGGACTGGCACTGGCCGTGTGTAACCAGTGGCGGAGTTTTGTAAGATGCATGCTGTCATTGTTGTCATTATATAGATCAATAATGGCCAACTAGTTTCAGCGTCTGGTTGGGCGTCGCATTGAAGGCTTCGCTTCCCGGTCCTGTGGAACTTTAACGTCCCACCACAGGAGTGCAGAAGAACTGCGCCCTTCGCTCAACTGCGCAGGCGAAATTGTTTAAAAAAATTATGATTGTCTGCTCACGGAACGTTATTTAGCAGACTCGGCCATTCTGAACTTCTCAGTGGCTGGCCCCGCAGCCTATAGAAAAGCCCCCGTCAATACTCATTCTGACAACAATAAGTCACTTTGCCCTATTCAGTCTTGATTCCACGACTGTATTTTTGACCGAGGTTTGACTGAAAGCGTTCTCAGTAGATTAATGTTAATTTTTAAAAATCTGCTTTTGTAGAACTCCCGAGCGAGAAGCGCTCATTGAAAAGAAGCAACGTAATACTGTGTAATTACCATTTATTGTAAGCTGTGTAGACCGATTGCCGCAGGATCGACGGGACGTCACGGGAGGCGGATTGTCAAGGCTGAAGAATAGAGCGTTGAGGTAAAGCCAAAGGACTCAATGCATTGCAAACATATTTTTACCCCAAAACAATCCATTTCTGGCTCTGCGCAATTACAAATGCCCTGACGTTAGCATCATTATGGCGAAGCAATTTGAGCAAATTGGTCGGAATTGACTAGCAAAGCAAAGGACACAATGCATTGCAGACATTTCCCCACCCTTCCCTAAAAAACCTTTCTCGTTGTGCGCAATGATTGAAAAGGTACTGGATGACGCTGATTCTATAGCGAACCAATGTGAGCATTCACGTCTGAATTAATTAGCACCTTTGTGCCAGAGAACACGATCTACAAATCAATATCCACAACTGAATATCAGGTTGAAAGATGTTCCTGCTGCATCATGCTATTGGAAGAGTTGACGAACAGTTTTCGGAATAGGGCTAGGCTACACGTCGTGAAACTGTTTTAATTTAAAAATGATTGCCGTTCCGATGTGTGTCATAATTGGGCTCCTCGGGGTCCTCATGGTGGAAGGAGACATCTCAACCAACCAGTACTGCCAGTTTAAGAATGATGAAAGCCAACCGGTTTGTTCTGTTGTCGTCTATGGTGTTCGGCGTCGAGTGAGTTGTCTGTTTGAACACTGTGTGCCAACCAAAGCCTGTCTTTCGGCGAACTACTACACAGACACCGGGAAGTGCGAACTCTTCCATTACCCTCCAACTGATTTCTTCGGAACTGATGAAGGATGCGCCAATTACGAGGTAATAGGATAGTAGACTTGGTTCTCACAGCTGAGTTTATATGTAGACGCTCATTTATAAAAGAACTGCTCATGGTCATAATAATTAAATCTGTCATTCCAGAGTCATCGTCTACATGTACATGAATTCCGAAATGAACATCGTGCAGTTCCAAAGCAGAAATTCAAGCGATTAATGGTTAACGTGAGAGCACTTAAGTTTTCCAATTTACTGTCATTTCCTATACATTTTAATGTTGCTAAAGTCTCGGCTTTTGCTCGTAGTATCCTTGTGTTCTTCATTTCATGCTCTTCTAATCCTTATCGCGTTTGCAATTTCTTAGGCATAGTCGCTGCACAAAAGAAACTGCTAACTCAAAATTTAGAGTTTTAGACTCCATGAGTTAACCAGAAGTGAATGTTGCTCTCTACTACCAATAAAGTGAAAAATTGTAAAGCTGACGCTGCAACCAATTAATCTTAAAAGCATTTCCCCGTTACTAAGAACAACTCTTCAATGCAATTTCACCATCATTATCAACCTCATTATCCTCCTTGTCGTCTTCCTCGTATGGACGAGTGTAATTCTGTCCACATTTACCTCCATCATGCAGGTTCAGCTATGTGCTGTACAGTCTGTTCTAAATGCTGCTGGCCATCATCATCATAACCATCATCATCACCACCACAACCGCCACCATCACCAATATTATCGTCATCAGGCGACGCTTGTGTACCGGTAGCTTTTGTTATACCGGTATTCAAAAACTTCAGTAGACCTAACAGTTACTGTTGTTCACGCTTTCGTTTGTTCTCGTATGGACGAGTGTAATTCTGTCCACATTAATTTACCTCCATCATGCAGGTTCAGCTATGTGCTAGTATGCAGTCTGTTCTTAATGCTGCTGGTAGGTTCATTGTCCGTCTTCCTCGATTCGCCGACATTTCAACATTCATGATTGAACAACGTCACGTGCGCCCTCGGCCCATATACATTTCTAAGTTCTTATCTTGGCTGTCAAGTCTCAATTGGGTTTTGCTCCGAAATACCTCCGTGATCTTACATAATGCTGGTCCTAGAACCTAGAATAGGCTCCTGTTGCACTCCGCCTTGTGACTGGAGGTCAAGCCACTATGTTCCTTTCGCGATTAGAAGCTGCCTTATTTGCCCGTTTTTGGACTGGGAGCAGTTCTGAGTAGGTTACCTTAAAGGTGCGCTATATAAAAGTAAATGATAATACTACTAATATTATTATTCAAGTCTTCGCCCCCTTTTTGCCAAAATGCTGCGTCCTCTTAGGTCCACGAATAGGCTGTACTTCTTGTTTCCCCGCGTCAGAACCGCCATGGCCCAATCCACATCTTTCGCCTGCACAAGTCCCTCCCTATGACAGGACTTTTTGCAACACCAGAAAGTAGGGTAAAATAAATAAACCTTGTTGAACCAACACAATCAATCTCCAACTGTACTGACTGTATGCTATTTGTAGAGGTTGCGTGATAGAGATATTACATTCTCAGGGCTTCTCATAATCACGGGTAGTGACGGATATAATTATTGTGTAATAAAATCATTATTGATGAAATTGGAAACATTACAGAAATTAAAGTCGTTATTTTTGTAGAGAAGCAATCCAACCGCTGTCAATTATTGCACAGGAGGTTCGTATAAATAATTATCTCTGTTCAGTGGACACTTTTGAAATAAGCTTTTGTAGGCGTCTTCTCTATCTGTGTGTGTTTCTCTGTTCGTCTGCCTGAATGTCTGATTGTCTGTCTTTCTCTGTTTTCCATGGCTTCGGTGACGTAGGTGTCCAATGTCAACTTCGTCTTCTTCTTCCAATAGTCTCTGTCCTGGGCCAGGTGGAACAGCTTTTGTAGTGTCATCACACCAGTACTCTATGTCCTCGTTCCATTCCCGATGCGGTCTGCCTCTCTTATTAGTTCCTTCCATTATTCCGAAAACAAGAGTCTTAAGTTTTCTGTCGTCCGTCATTCTGGCGATATGGCCGAAAAGTCCCAGTTTACGCCTCATGGCTTTTTGTAAGATTGTTTCTGCTCTGTCCACTCGCCGAAATATCTCTTCGTTGGCTATAAGACAGCTTCTATGATACGAAAACATAAAGCTTGCGTTCTTGCAATGCAACTCCCCCTATTTTCGAAGAGGTCTGCTTCAAAGCTGGCCGCGCTCTATTTGCCAATGTTTTGGCTAGCCATGGACATAGGACATGTCCTCCATGGTTTGCTCCCTCCAGTTCATGAATAACAATAAGCTGCTATTTGCGTCCATATTCACGATTTCACATAACTTTGAAATTCCATGTTCTGACCTCACAAGAAAGAGTTTCATTACTAGAATGCTTTATGCATATTTACATTTGTTTTGCATTAGGCCTACGTTTAATTTATATTAGGCCTACTATAGCCTATTAGGCCTAATAATTACTTATATGACTGTGCTATATTGCACTATTTTCCATGTCCCATTGTGCGCTTGCAAATGGAGTAATAAAGGCTATGTCTGACCTACCTAATTACTTAACCATATTATATAGTCCCGGAGTCTAAAGCAAGCACGTCACATTCTCGATTCTTAGACATAGCGGCGACACAATAAAGCTTAATCTTTTAATTAATACACGGTACCGTATTAAACGTGAGTAGAATTATGTGATTCAATGTGTAGGCCAAAGCCATTTCTTCAATCAGTATTTTAATAATAATCGTGATCGTTCATGAGCTATCTCTGAAATACGTTAGCACTCTAGCACTAATAAGCTAGGCTACTGTGAAAAGAAGCGCACTAAGACACCATGTTGCATAGCATAAAGCGTGCCAAGAATATCTATAGGCCTATTTCTTGTTGTCTTAGCTATGTTGTGTGGAAATTTGGTTTGCAAGAAAAGAATAAATAGGCCTACCTGACTCGGCTTGAGTTGGCCATCAAACTGCATCAGTGGCGCGAGGGTAGGGTGGAATCCGGGAGCTGGGGGTGAAGAGGAGTGGGGTGGAGGGGCAAAACATCGAAATTTAGCGGTCAACTCCAGAGAAGTAGGGGCGAAAAGCTAAAAATTTCTGTGCAACGCCAGATACAACAGCTGGTTTGGTCTAAGACAGAATTTTTTAAAAATTGAATATTGATGAAGACCATGGAATGATGATGATGATTGATGATGATGATGATGACGATGGTGATAATGATGATGATGATAATGATGATGATGACGACGAAGACGATGGCGATGACGATGAAGATGATGACAATGATTCATTCATTCATTCATTCATTATTAGAATTTATATAGCGCCTCTTCAAGAAACTACTCAGAGGCGCTCCCAGCCCAGCCACGACCAAAGAAAAAAGATTTAAGAGACTTGAGAAATAGAGATTGACTGGTCAGATGGAGGAGATGGAGGTTTGAGGGGAGGTCATTCCAGATTGACGGTCCCACAACCGAGAAGGCTCGGCGCTGTCTGGTAGCTAAGCGAGCCCGTGGAACAAGCAGTTGTCCCTTCGCAGCGGAGCGAAGGGCCCGACGCGCTTCAATGTCAGAGACAGGACGACAGAGGACGCGCAGATAAGATGGAGCACAACCAAGAATACAGCGAGAAACAAGGGCAGCAATGCGGTAATTGATGCGTTGGGCTATTGGCAGCCAATGCAGCACATCACGCATGTAAGCAGAGACAGGCGAAAATTTAGGAATTCGCCCGATGAGTCGGGCAGCAGAGCGTAGAACCCGGTCTAACCGTCCCAGAACCCCAAGGGGAAGGCCAACAAGGATTGAGCAGCAATGGTCAATACGACTAGTTACAAAAGCGTGAACAAGCACAACTAGCGCATCATGGGAGAGAGAGCGAGCAATCACTCGAAGTTGACGAAGCTGATAATAACAGCTTCGAGCGACAAGATTAACATGCTGGGTGAGACTGAGTTCACAGTCAAGGGTGACACCCAGGTCACGGACCGTGGAAGAGAAAGTAACATCCGGAAACAGTTGAGCTAGCAGAGGCAGGTCAATATTCTCAAGTTGCCGACGGCCGCCCAGCCAAATGAATTGCGTTTTACTGGGATTTAAGAGAAGCCGGTTTGACGCCATCCAAGAGGAAAGGACGTCAACAGTCAGGCACATCAGGCGCACAGTGTTAACTGAGTCAAATGGGCTAGAATGTATGTAAGCTTGAGTGTCATCAGCAAAGATTTGGTGAAGGAGCCCCTGGGACTCAAGTAGAAGACAGAGATCAGCCGTGTAGAGAAGATATAACAGAGGGCCAAGTACGGAGCCCTGAGGTACACCAAGGGGAGCAGGAACCCAGAGAGACCTAGAGGAACCAATAACCACACAGTTTGAACGGTCGGATAAGAAGGAACGCAGCCATTCTAGAGGCTGGCCAACTAGCCCAAAAGATGTAGAAAGACGCTGTAAGAGGATGGAGTGGTCCACAGAATCGAATGCAGAAGAAACATCGAAGAGGGCCAAGAGTGTAACCTGACCGTGGTCCATAGCAGAGTACAGGTCAGAAAGCAGCCTGAGCAAAAGGGTCTCTGTGGAGTGGTACCTCCGGAAGCCCGACTGCTGCGAAGGGATCAGCTCATTAACATCTAAATATGCAATCAACTGATTAGCAACAATGCGCTCTAGAAGTTTAGAGAGAAAAGTTACATTTGCAATCGGACGATAGTTAGCTGGATCATTCACATCTAAACCATCACGCTTAAGAACAGGCAGAATAATCGATCGTTTCTGTGAAGCTGGTAAACATGTCTCACTGATAGATCGGTTGCATAGGATCGTGAGGAAAGGCAGTAAGTCGTCAATAAGTTCCTGCACAAGAAATGTAGGTGCAGGATCTAGCTCACACGTCTTTGAAGCTGAGGCAAGAATTAAGCATCGTAGCTCAACACTTGATATTTCGTGTAGAACCGGAAGCCGGCAGTCCGTTGTAGAGAACGCAGGTGGAGGGGAATCGGCAGTAGCATTCCGAACTGATGCGATGATGATGATGATGATGACGATGATGATGATGATGATGATGATGATGATGATGATGACGACGAAGACGATGGCGATGACGATGAAGATGATGATGATGATGATGATGATGATGATGATGATGATGATGATGATGATGACGATAACGACGGTGATAATGAATGATGATAATAATGATGATGACGACGACGATCATTATGAACGGCTGTGACATTAACGACAGCGTGCAATCTAAGGCAACCACGTGCATCATCATCCACTGAGCCATTGATTTGTGAGAAGCAGACGTGTTGCTATTTAACGACACTGCCACTTCAAAGATGATCAGTGTCTCCCTCCTCCTTTGTCCAGGCTTGGGACTGCAGGCACTGGCCGTGTGCAACCAGTGGCGGAGTTTTGTAAGATGCATGCTGTCATTGTTGTCATTATATATAGATCAATAATGGCCAACTAGTTTCAGCACTGGTTGGGCATCGCATTGAAGGCTTTGCTTCCCGCTCTTGTCAGAACTTTACCGGCCTACCACAGAAGTGCTGAAGAACTGCGCCCTTCATTCTCCGTGGCTGGCCACGCAGCCTAGAATGAGCTTCGCCGTCGACAACAATTCTGACAACAATAGGTCTCTCTCTGTCTCTGTCCTTTTCTTTCTTATCCTACGACTGTATTATTCTACCGAGGTTTGGCCGAAAGCGCCCCGAGCAGATTAATATTAGCAAAAATTACTGTTGTAGAACTCCCGAGCGAAAAGCGCTCATTGAAAAGAAGCAACGTTTGTAATTACCATTTATTGTGAGCTGTGTCGATGGATTGCCGCGGGATTGTCAAAAGGAGGGTTGCCATGGCTGAAGATTAGAGCGTTGAGGTGAAAGCAAAGGACACAATGCCTTTCAGACATAGACATTTAGACATATATTTTTCTAAAACAAACCTTGTCTCGTTGTGCGCAATTATAAAGGTACTGGATGACGTTGATGCTATAGCGGACCAATGTGAGCATTCACGTCTGAATTAATTAGCACCCTTGTGCTAGAAAGCACGGCCGACAAATCAATATCCACAACTGCATATCACGCTGTAGAAAGACGTTCCTTACTGCAAATTGAAATCTGGAGTTGAGGAACAGTTCAAAGAAAGGTTTATGCAACGTACTGCATCTCGAAGTTGCTCTTACTCGTAAACGTACCCTAATTTTTAAAATGCTTGCCGTTTCAATGTGCGTCATAATTGAGTTCCTCAAGGTCCTCATGGTGGAAGGAAACCTTTCAACCAGCCAATATTCCCAAGTTGCAGACAACGAAAGTCAACCGTTTTGCTCCGTAAACGCGCCCTCTGTTGTCGTCTATGGTGTTCGACGTCGATTGAGTTGTCTGTTGGAACACTGTGTGCCAACCAAAGCCTGTCTTTCATCGAACTACTACACAGACATCGGGAAGTGCGAACTCTTCCATTACCCTCCAACTGATTTCTTCAAAACTGATGAAGGATGCGCAAATTTCCAGGTAATAGGTTGTGCAAATTTCGAGTTAATAGGATAGTATGCCTACATTAGCCTATTATTGCTTATTATCATAGCTAAGTTCACGTATGCGCTCATTCTTGGTGAAAGAACTGCGTATGGTTTTATCCTCTCTTTCCAGAGTCATGGAGTAAATGTCCTACATGAATTGCGAAGTGAACATCGTAAAGTTCAAAAGCAGGAATTCAAGCGTCTAGCAATGGTTAACATGACAGCATTAAAGTTTTCCATACTTATTTGAGTCTTTGTTGCAGATACAATTTACATGTACATTCATTTCTTACACTTTAATGCTGCTAAAGTCTCGATTTGCTCGTAGTAGCCTTATATTCTTCATTTCTTACTCTTTAGTCTTTATCGTGTTTGTAATTTCGTAGGTAGGCCTATACTCCCTATAGTCGTTGAAGTTGAACAAAAGAAACTGCTGAGGTAAAGCTTACACAGAGGTGAACTTGGCTTTCTACTGCCAGTAGCCCACTGTTTAAAATTGTATAGCTGGCGCAGCAACCTATTGGTCTTAAGAAAAGCATTTGCTCGTGAATAAGGACAACCCCATAGCTCTTTGATGCAATTTCATCATCATTATCAACCTCATTGTCTTCATCGTCGTCGTCGTCGTCATCAACATCATCATCTGTTAGTGACGGGTATATTGTGTCATTAGACATAATTAATTAAATGCGAAACATTCAAAAACATTTAATGGTTATTTTTGTAGAGAAGCAATCCATCCGCTGCAAAATATTGCACAGCAGGTTCGTATAAAATATTAATGTCTTTGTTTATGAAAAGTTTGTAATAATAATTGAAATTACTTTACATTACTTGTATGTGCACTTGTTATAGCGCCCATTCAAGGTAGCTACTCAGAGGCGCTCCCGAATGCAGAGCGGATACAGCATCAGACACTGCAGGTTCCTTCTCTGTATAAGTGTGTGTTTCTCTGTTCGTCTGTCTGAATGTCTATCTGTCTGATTGTACATGTATGTATGTATGTCTTTCTCTGTTCAATGTTTCTTCGGTCAGAGGCCGGTGAAACAAAATGTGGTGGCCTTATTTGATAATAATATGTGGGTCAGACACAACAATGGGTTGATATTTGCATTATGTGCCAAATCTACTAGTTTAAAGCTTCAAAAACAACGACAAATAACGAATTGAAGGTCATTCATGTTTCAAGTTTCACGTTTATTTATTATCAACAACAATAGGCCTACATAATATTGTACTCGTGAATTTACACAAACACTTAAATTGTTACCAGAGTCTGTCTGAAAGGGGACAAAGTCTCAAATGAGCATATCGTGCCCTCCTCCCTCTCATAATAACAATAATTTCTGCCCCTCTACTTGAAATGACCATTCCCCTCCTCTGCGGGTTAACCTCGTGCCTGTTCATCCATGCTCCTTGACCTAATACATTTCTCATTTCCCAGGGCTTCTGCACTGAACGGAAGACGCATGTGTGATTGTGCATGGCTCATACGATACTCTGGAAGTCCTGGTCGTCCGAACAACCAGACAACAAGTTCAAAATAATTATTTGCGACTGGAAACGGAAGAGGAGAAGTTGCAAGGAGTGAATAGCATAGAAGACGGCCGGGCATGCATAAGCATTAACTACTTACCTTTATTTGCGTATTATATGAGTTACCGACGCAAGTTCTCTATGATCGTGAAACTTGTTCAACTTTGTTTAGACCTAATGGCTATAGTTTGTATCTTGAATCGCCGCCAAGCAGCCGTAATAATTGTAAACTCCAACTTTTAAAACTTTTGAAGCTCTACTCTGAAACTAAGCGCAGGGCAACAGCTTATTCACGAGCGGTACATCGTATACATCAGAAGTCTAACATCGACATTCATAGGAAATCAGGATTCAGACAGATCGACCATGAAGGAAGATGCAGAGCGCCTGCTATGAATATTAAGAACGTAAAGAATGATTGGCATGTCGGTCTACTAAGCTCGACGTTGTATTGTAACATTTTACAAATCATATTTACTTAACTACCACTGAAAAATAAGCGCATTCCTGATTTATTTTCTTCAAAGACAACGGAACAAACTCTGTTGTTCCGCCCGAATGCTGCTCGTTCCCGTTCTCTTACAACGGAGCCATCTTCTACAATTGCACAAAGAAAATCACCAACCCATCGGACATAGGATGCTTTAGAGCGAAACGGAAAGTCAATCAGTAATCCTTTAGGAAGTGTTCAGTAATCCTTTAGTAAGTGTTTTAACTTTTAAATATGACTCAAAACACTACAAAACAGCCAAGAGCCTACTGCTTATGTCCCTAGATTCAAAGTCAACTTAAAACATGACATTTACATCAACAAGACACTAGTTAATGCATCTAAATAAACTGACCTTCAGGCTTGGATTTTGGCTCAAAGTACTTCAACACTTTAAGTGAATGGCCATCGAGTTCTGGCTTGTCCTTTGCACAGGATTCTGCCGCTAGGTTGGCTGACTCGGGACTGAGAAAGACTGCATACGCATACCTGTTCCAAAGACATGGTCAAGCACAATCAGCCACAGATGCAGATCAACATTGATCAAGTAACGTATCTGTCATAAAGCTAACAATTTGTTCAACTCCATCTAAGCATGTATATTTATTTACTTCAGGATGATGCTACCCTGAAAAATAATCCTTCTGCCTAAGTGCAACCATTAACATTTAATTTCTTGTTAGACGTTACATTAAGATTATATTTTCTGATTTCAGATAATCAAAGATCTTACTTCTGATTACGTCGCAACAACCCTGTGTTGATCATTTGGTTTAATTTACACAAATCTAGCGGCTTCTATAGAGCTGTGAATATAATGCACAAAGTGTCCACCAAATCACCTCAAGAGAATCATATTGAAATCATAATCCACAGACAATAGAAGTCCAATTCAGCTCTGAAGGATAAGGTTCTTTCTGGTCAAAATTTAATCAAAACTTCAGACTAACCCTTTGTTTCTCAGAGGTCCCTTTCCGTCCTGTTTCTCACGTGGCAATACAATATCTTCAGAGGTAGGAAACAAATCCTTCAGTTTATCGACTGTGACTGTGTTTCCTATGTTCTTGATCAAGAGCGTGCAGTCGGGCAGCACAGCTATCAGTAAAAAAAACTGAATAAAACCAATGCAACGTCATCCAAAACACATAAACAATTCACAAGTGATTTCAAGCTATAAATAGCTCCTCCTACAGCACATAAATCAGCACAGCTGAATCTTTGATTTTCTTGGACTAAATGGAAAAGAAAAGTCAAAGCAGCAGGAAATCAAGTATTATACAGTCAAGATCCATATTTATTTATTTTTTTTCATTCATTTTTAAAACAATATAAGTTAAAGATAAGACTTTCCATTTTCCTGGTCTCAATAGATATAGTCCATTATCACAATCTATTTTAAAATAAAACAGCTCAGGTTTCTTTAAGGCTCCTGCTTTTCTTGCCAATTGACGTATTTCAAGAAATGAAACAATCGTAGACTATTCATCTTTAACTGTCTTGAAAAGTCTGTTAAAAATCAGGTAATTTAATGAATTGTCTATTTAAAGTGTGTGGTGCATGATGTTTATGATTAAAAAGTAAATCTTACGATTTGGTTTTTGATTACTACTCCAACTGGCAATCATCTTATCTGTACAGAACAACATTACAGCAATATACAGTCACAGAATGCACAATGATAAATTATACAACACAAACATCACCGTTAAAAGAAAGGCATTGGTCAGTAACACCGGTATCGTAGTACTTAGCAAAACATTACAAATTAAGAAAACAGAACCATCATGGAAACAGCAGTCTACAGCTACATCATAAGCTTAATACTTGGACTCATTCCTTTTTCGCAGACAGTGATTTGCAATCTTGAGCACTGTGCTAACGTTCATTCCTTCATTCATGAACTTATACAGCGCTTCATCAAGGAAACTACTCAAAGGCGCTCCCCACTCTAACACACCCAAAAATAACAGTTTTAAGTTTGGTGAGTGGTAGAGTCCCAGGGTGTACATTGTACAAGTAATTTAAAACAAAGGCCGCTCTAGACCACTGGGTCCACCACAGATAGTGATGTGAGCGTGAAATATTTCATTTGAAATATTTCATTTCTGACAGTTTTTTTAAAATATTTCAATGACCAAAAAAACAACATGTTTTTTTTTTAATATTTCAATGACCAAAAAACAACATGTTTTTTAAAAATATTTCAATGACCAAAAAAACAACATGTTTTGAAGTATTGGATACACACAAATTGACACAATGACTTGAGTTGGACACGTTTGTGCTGTTCCAATGACATGGTGCTGTTCCAAAGATACGGTCTGTTCGGCAATCGGATATTAACTTTATAATAGCAGACGTAACTTTGCTTGTCATTGTTTGCACTCTATTTGATCGTAGTCGATGGCAGCCATGATGGATTTCTTGTACACAGTTTCCGTCGTCATGCCTATTCCTGGTTTTATTTATGCCTATTCCTGGTTTTATTTATGTTGTTTGACGAATAAAAGACTTCTTAAATAAACGTACTTATTATTATTATTATTATTTAGAATTGACTAAAATCACATTTATTTCATTTATGACAAAACAAGTGATTAATAATAAATGTTAAGCATAACAATGAACAATAGCATATACTTTATTAGATCAAACTGTAATTTGTGACATTTGGTGAATAAAATGTTTTTCAACATACAATGTAACTCTCATAAAAGTCATTCTTAAAAACAGGTAATTAGAAATAAATTGAGTATCTCGAGGATGGTCATCACTAACACAATAATGCATATAATATGTAATATGAGAAATAAATAAACTGTTATTATGGTTGTAATTAGTTGTAAAATGTAAAGAAAAAAATAATTTCAAATGTTTCAAAAAAAAACCTGAAATATTTCAAATAAAACTGAAATATTTCATTGAAATATTTCAACGCCAAAAAAACATGTTTTTTACATCTCTAACCACAGAGAAGGCTGGATTCTTCATGCCCGATAATCACCAACTCAGATACTTATCATAAGTCAGACGATCAGTCAGTATACCATTACCTGCACGCAGTTCCCTTGAGATATGCTACCTTCTGTCATCACTTCTGTCTATATATAAATTTTAAATGCATTAAGCTTGCCATGTACACTGTTTGTACATTTGCTAGTGCTTCTCATTAAAGAATATTTTCTTGCTACCTTACTTACTTCTTTCCTGATGAAGCGCTACCATGCTTAATTTCACCAGCGATTGAAGACCAGTCCAATCTGCTTTGATTACGGTCTTGTGTCATCATAATGGAAGCACCTCTCGATTGTTTTGCAAAGAGGTGAGCACTACCTAAATACATGTGCAATTACGACTACTGTAGCAGTTTTTAAATTCTAGATTGCGACGACAAGTGAGCCACTTACTGACATGGGATTCTTGAGATGCAAACTCCACCTGCTCCTCAGGTAATATAGCTTTCAGCTGTTCCACCACATCGTCAGCATTTGCTTTAGATGCAAAGTATAGACTCAGAAAACTGGAAAAACAACAACTACGTATTTGACTGCTGCATTTAACTAAATATTTGTGTCACAGTCTCGCACAGAATCAAGAAAAAAAAAATTTCGAGATTATGTATGGGTAGCAATTATATTTCAATTCAAGAAATGACATCAATCAATATCAGTGCGGCTTCATTTACTCATTCCCTACTTACTCATGGCTGGTTTACTCAAAACCAGTTTACTAATGGCCAGCTTAACAATTGCTGGTATATCAAAGGTGGCTTTACCCGTGTCTCATTTACTCACAGCTCGTTCACCAATGACGTCATAAAAGAATCGCTTACACATATTGAAAATGCATGCTGACATATTCACATACACATTGATCAGCAATTCAAAACGATGCAAGGAATCATACCAGCTGTCTGTTCCTTGTCGGATATGACGGATCCTATATTCAAGGCAATGTTCGCTTCTCCTAACTTTCACCAGCTCAGGAGCAGCTAACTGCTCCTCTGTAAGAGGATAAACAACCACAATCTTGTTTGTTCTGATGCTCGACAGATCTAAACAAACACAAACAGCACACAACAGATATATATACATTTAAATTGAAAATTGACTGCAAGCATATGCACTTACTTTACTGATATGGTCCTACTAAAACCACAAAAATTCTTTGCTAACTTCTCAGACTGACAGCAATACTATGCATAGATCAAATCTACAAGGTCAGTGTTAACCCATAACTATCACCTCACGTATATATATAAATTAACTTGCCTGAAAAATGGCAATAATTTGCACGCTACATTTCAGTCAAAGAACTGTTAGGCAACATTAATATGCAAATATGTTCCAGTCAGTTTTTTTACTTTTTTTACTTTTTTACTTTACAAGCATACAATCAGACTGACCAGCGTAAAATGTCTTGAGTGGAGGTAACTGGAATTTATCCATGACCTCTTCTTCTTGGACAAGGATGGCTGAAGGTCGCTGCTGCTGATGCTGGTCAATGCCATCACCGGCACCCGATGCCGATGGCACTTCACCTGGAAACACAATTGGAAATAGACTTATCATCAGATTACTTTGAACAAACAACAAGTGGCGATGATCACTGATTAGGTTTCCTCAACCCATGGGTGCCCACACAATACACATAGGGGCAAGAGGAGTACTTGCCCCCCCCCTGAAAATTGACATCTATTTTTCTAACTACTATCTTTGGGTCTTAAACAAACTTCTTCGCATTAATTAGAGAATATCATTATAGTAATCATGCACAAAGTGAAACTTTCGAGTGATGCCTTAGAAGTTCAGAAATTATGATTAAAAATATAGAAATAGCTAGAGGGACACTTGCCCTGAAAAACTGACCTATTTTTCATTCATTTAATCATTCTATGAACTCATTGCTCTCTTTCAGAAAACTACTTTTAACTACTACATTTTGATTCCTGTAACAAATTTTTTCGCACTAAAGAAAATGTTCGTATAAAAAAATTTTTAAGTGAAACTGAGAAATTAACAATCAACGTTACGCATTTCTGTCAATTTGTCGTATGAATCAAGGGATTATTTGACTCATCTATGAGTTAGTAAATTTATGTTTTCCTAAGATATATTTTAAGCTCTTCGTTCATTCAAGTATTTGTATAGCACCTCTTCAAGGAAACTTCTCCGGGGTGCTCCCGATATCAGCACGGCCAAAAGCCCTTTAACAAGTGCTTTTAGAATGTGTCTGAGAGCAACATTTAGAACAGGCGCAATATAGTTGTGGGGGACAATTCCATACCGACTGGACAACCACAGAAAAATCAAATTGTAGCAAATGCACACTATGGTTCGAGAAAAGGTAAACCGCTAAGTATACTTCTCAAGCGCTTTTAAAGAAAACACTTTCAAATTTTTACAGAGTTAAACAGTGTAAGGTTTTTGGAGATATCTTGGCACGAGGCCAGGAAGCTGACAATGGACAGGGACGAGTGGAGGAAACGCGTTGCCCAATGTGCAGACCAGCACAGGAAGGGCTAAGTAGCATACTAAGCAAGTTATTAAAGCAGAAAATTTTTCATAAATTCGAAAGTCCATATTGGCAAGAATTATTTTCACAAATCCAACTTCCATTCGAGCAGGAATATTTCCATCAAACCAACTTCTTAATTTGAGCAACAATATTTTTATCAATTAAACTTCAAAGATTTCTTCGACCCGTTACCAATTGTCCGCTTCGAATTCTGGCTTCGAACTTTCCGCTAAGAATTGTCCGCTAAGAATTGTCCGCTAAGAATAATTGTCCGGCGCCGAATAGTCCGGACACGGATTCTGTACTTAGGCTACGTGTCATGGTCGATCGAGTTACTCTTGCATTTCCATATTTGTTGTCTATGATTGAGAGTCTATCACATAACGCACATGTTGTTTAATTAGACTAAAATTGAACGCAATGTGTATTTCTTAGACTTCAAGGCTGATTATGTCAGCCACAATGTGATCGTTCCGAACTTCATTCAACCAGTTCCATCGATATTCCTTCACGGATGGCTGATCATCCACAAAAATGCTCCAGACAAAGGTTCACTATTCAACAGATCGTGGATCGACTACAGAAATGGTTTTGGAGATCCAGCTGGAAAATACTTCTGGTTCGGAAACGAGAGAACTTATCAACTGCTGTCAACTGGAAACTGGAAACTAAGAGTGGAAGTTCAGTCAAACGATACAGGGAAATGGTATTCAGCAGAGTATGAGTCCTTCCGATTGAGCAACGAAGCTAGTAAGTATGTCATAAACGTGACTGGATACACAGGAGATGCTGGAGATGCATTCAATGAGGCAGCAAACAGTGTGAGCTGGAAGTCAAACGGAATGAAATTTTCCACATTTGATAACGACAATGACATGAGTTCCACGGTAAACTGTGCCCAAAATGGGGTTGGTTGGTGGTGGAACGTATGCGGGACGTCTTGCCTGAATTCTCTTAAGATAGGGGGAAACTCGTGGGGAACTCTTCAACTGCATGGACTTGCCTCTAATTATTATGTTTCAGGTGCACGAATGATGATCAAGAACAACTGACCAGACAACGAAGCTAGTAAGTATGCCATAAACGTGTCTGGATGCACAGGAGATGCAGAAAATGCATTTAACGTTGCAAAATATCCTATACACGAAAGACAAACGGAAGGAATTTTAGCACAATTGATCACCCCAGCGACAACGATGTGAATGGAAATTGTGCCAATGGTCAGGGTGGTTGGTGTTTGAACATTAATTGTGTGGAACGTTTTCGCTGAATTCATTCTGGCAAACTGGAACCTCCTGGGGAACTCTTTAAATTCTTCAACTGACTCCTACACGTTTCGTATCAAGCGCACGAATCATCGAATGATGATCACGAAAAACGTATCAGACTTCTGAGATTGAAACTAAATTATGTTCACTAACTATTATAGATAGCCTATAGTCTAGTATCCAACTGGATTCAACGTACATGTATATTTCTAACAAAGAAATCGTTATAATTAGTTAGGCTATTTACAGATATGCAAAACTCTAAGTGATAATTATGTCGGGGTGGGTTAAAAAAAGACACCCCGATATGAGATATTTTGCTGGAAGTCGGCAGTTTGACGTAAACATGAGTTGCCTTTACACTCTAAATACTACTACGTTACCAGCAACGTACTAAGTAACGTAGTACTACGTTCTATATGCACTGAGTAAGTATACGTTAGATTAACGTAGTGATTTTCTAACGTAGTTCATCTACGTTAGTTTTTAACGTACTGAAGTACGCTCTGGAGCCTTCATATAACGTAGTTCACTATGTTAGTTTTTAACGTAGTGAAGTACGCTCTCGGTCCTTCATATAACGTAGTTCACTATGTTAGTTTTTAACGTACTGAAGTACGCTCTGGAGCCTTCATATAACGTAGTTCACTATGTTAGTTTTTAACGTAGTGAAGTACGCTCTCGGTCCTTCATATAACGTAGTTCACTATGTTAGTTTTTAACGTAGTGAAGTACGCTGTCGATCCTTTATAATAACGTAGTTCACTATGTTAGTTTTTAACGTAGTAAGTACGCTGTCGGTCCTTCATTTAACGTAGTACACTATGTTAGTTTTTAACGTAGTAAGTACGTTAGTATTAATTATGTATACATGCTGAAATAGGCATAATTTTATTACAAAAATAAAGCACTAGCACATATAACTAAACATCATGAGTAATATTATACTTGTACAAAGATATTATATGCATTTAAAACCCATACATAAAACACACACACATTTATATATACACACATACATACAACATTAATAAAATATAAAACACAACATAACTATCTCGAGGATTTATATAATGTTCCACAAAAGGTTTAAGGAGCCGCAGGGACGCTATATAGATTTATGAAATTAATTTATGTATATAATTCAACACACACCAAAAATATATTCAATCAATGAATCAACCGTTTATTTGCTCAGCAACAACAGAAATCATAGAGGCAAACCGAGAAACAGCAAGTTCAAAATTCCCTTTTTTCATTCACGCACCCAAACAATAATTATTAGTCATTGTCAATGTGATTAAGATTCATCTAAAAAAATAACATTATCTAGAGCACAAAGTAGCCAATCAACTATAGCAACAGCAGAAAATTGCAGAATAAATAAATTCAAAAGTGCAAGCAAATCATAGCACCCATAACTGAAACTTATATAATCCTAAAAGCACAACAATCAATCAATTTTAGTTCAAAAATATTGATGTCTCAATTTTGTTTGAAAACCAACTATGTGCAACATATTTTTAGAACAGGAGGAAGAACTCCAAAGTGATGGACCTGAGCACTTATTTGAAAACCACCATGTCCTGGTCCATGCTGCAGGAATTTGACATTTATATTATTTTCTGGAATAATGACCAACCCTTCCAGAAATATCCATCTAACTGTGAAGGAAGAAATCCATAATTATAGCTTTACATGAGCAGTCCAATTTGTTATTTTGTAATATCACTCAATTTCAATATATTGTCATTGCTAAACAGTAACTAATTATCAATTAACAAATTTAATAATCATTTATTAAATAAACATATATATCTAGTCCAATCAATATTTAAACAAGATAGAACAGGCATCCAAAATTCATCAAAATTGTCACTAATTTAACGCTACATGCATAACTTGCATAGAAATATATATATATATATATATATATATAAGATGTATTTATTTTCAAGACGAATTAAGATAGGCAACACTTTTTCACTGCCAAATCAAAGGACAGAAGCAAATGCAAAGACGCCCATATATCACTAAATGCGAATAGCCTTATAATAGAATTTCTATAACCACTTCGGGGGGTGATAACACAGCTGCTAGGTTCATGAACTTCATGAATAAATTTCCAATCTTTTAATTAAAAAGTCTTTGTACTCCAAAATAAATGGATACACCATAAAAACCTATTTAAAACAGTTTGAAGAGAAAGTCAATGCCACCCGATAGCTAAGACAACTGGTATAAGTGCTACAGTTTTATTCACAATTGATGTGTTGCATCAGTGAGAAGTGTTCTCAAGAGATCGATATGGCTTATCCCGCAGAAGTCCGAGTCCGGTAACCAGAGACATGTATAACTGCTGCAACGACGACTTTGTTGAAGAGGGCATGATACTTTGGACGTTAGAGCATGTCAATGTGGGATTTGAGAATCCTGAAGAGCTGAGACAGGTTCTGATTGGAAAGACCGTAGGGCAATAAATCGTGGAAATCTTGTTGTGGTGGATATGGCGGCGTTGGTAGAAGAACTCTGAGTCTCTCCGCTGTATTGAGTGTTGATCCGACCAATCTGAATCAAAAGCAAGACAATTCAATTGAATGGTGTTGAATTCAATGGTTGCAGATTCAAAACATATCAAATATTAGCTGCACCCGGCCACGTGTTGCTGTGGCAGAAAAGACAGTCCTTCCCCTCCCCCTCCCTCTGTCTCCATGCATCCATCCCTTCTACATCCCTCGCTCCGGTACCTCCCCTCCCTCTTTGTCCAGCTCTCTCCTTCTATCCTCTCTCACACCGTTCCTTCCCAACAGCGACATATGCACTATCGCGACCTTTGGGCGACTTCAAAACGTAATTTTGCGACAAAGAGTTTCCGAAATGTGATAACTCTGATCATGTCGCGACTTTTGGGCGACTTTACAACATGATATCGCGACAAAAACGTTTCCGAAATCTGGCAACTCTCATGGACGTTGGGATGTGTATATTTTCAAGATGGCGGTCGAATGCAATTCAAAGTTCTCTTTTTGTGGAAAAGATTGCGTTTTTTCGGAAAAAAGCATAATACAACACGGTTCTATTGGAATGGAAGGTTTTGCAAATTTCCAAAACAATCTTTCCGCAAGTTTCCAAGAACACTCTTAACAAACTATTGGAAAGTTTCATTCTTATTTATATAGATAGTTTATGATGAGAAATCAACCATAAACCCAGAACAAAAAATATACACTGTGTAAACATTCACAACAGCACAAAATGAGCATATCAGGTGGATCATAAACATGGATAAACCAGAAAGGAACAGGTTCCGCAACCCTCAGTAACCCCGAAATAAGTCAAGATTGTGAAATTGAGATGCACAAGGAGGAACTTTACACAGTAGAAAAGCAGGAAGTACTAATAACGAAACGAATGCGGAATATTATAAAAGACACAGTACACACAATCTATATAAATAAAAATGAAACTTTCCAATAGTTCGTCGCATGATCACGCCGAAAGTTACGCACCGATTGTTTTGAAAATTTCACAACACCTTCCATTCCAATAGAACCATGTTCTGTTATGCTTTTTTCCCGAAAAACGCAACCTTTTCCACAAAAAGTGAACTTTGCAATCCGTTCGACCGCCATTTGCAAATTCAACAAAACACCACGGCTGCCAGCTTTCATAAAGGCGTTGTTCCCAAACACAGCAGCCCAAACATGAATGAGGTCGCGTGCTGTGACGTCATAAGCGAGTCGCCTATTAATTTCCGAAAGCGGCCTTTCATCATTAATGGGCTCTATCCGATGTCAGGAATGGACGGTGTGACGGAGGAAAGGAGCGGAGGGAGCGGGACGAAGTGGGTGGGTAGGGGAGGTCTTTTCTGCCACAGCAACGCGTGGCCGGGTACAGCTAGTAATTCAGATATAAGTGTAAAACAACAGGGGAAGATAGGAAGGGGTGAGACAGGGATGCCCACTGTCACCATTGCTGTTTAACATTTATATAGAGGAGATAATCAAAGAGGCATTGGAGGAACTGGAGGAAGGGATAAAAATGGGAGGAATGTGGATCAGGGCATTAAGATTCGCAGACGATCAAGCAATGATGGCAGGAAGTCAGGAAGGGTTACAAACAATGATGGACAGACTGAACACAACATCAAAAGAGTATGGAATGAAAATCAACAAAAAGAAAACAAAGGTTATGAAAATAAGCAAAGGAGAGCAGAAGGTAGTTAAAATATACATTGATGGAGAAGAACTGGAACAAGTCAAGGAATTCGCTTATCTCGGCAGTACTATTACGGAGGATGCGAGATGTCACAGAGAAATACAACGGAGGATTGTACTAGGAAAAGATGCATTTGAAAAGAGAAAAGAGCTACTGAGAGGTGGAATCAATAAAGAACTGAAAAAGAGAAGGGTAAAAACCTTAGTGTGAAGTGTGATGCAAAGAAACAAAGTTTCTCAAGACAATAAGGTGTCAGAGAAAACAGACTGTAGGCAAGTAAGGTCACCATACTGTCAATACCACCCGATTACCAATTAAACAGTAAAGGACCTAAGAATGTATTGACGATTGCTTAAATTCACTTAACTATAATAATGCCTGGAGAAATGTGCACGAATGTTAGAAACTTAAATAGAAGCAATCATGAATAAAGTAAAAGTAAAGTCCAAAATGGATAGGGCATTTGCTAAGAGGAGACAGTCTGGTGAAAACGGTGATAGAAGGAAAAATGGAGGGGAAACGAGCAAGAGGAAGACCACGACAGATGTTGCTGGACACGCTGATGAAGAAGATCGGGTATCAAAGACTAAACGAGAAGGCCCAGCGGAGGGAAGAGTGGCGACATTGGACAGCCGAACCTGCCTAGGGGCAGAGAACCAGAAGAAAAGAAGAAAGTCCATCCAATTCGATGTGGAACACAGTGAGGTGCTCATCTCCTTTTCAATAGCCTTGAGCCAGCAGAGGAAGAGTGCCAAGGTCCTGGATACGAGGCCAGTGTATCGCAAGACTTGCCGTTTACTTCCCAGCTAACGCCGGTACCAAATTATACTGCTTGGTGACAGAGGCACGTGTGCGTAAACAACATGCCAAAGGTCGTTACCGAGAGTCGAACCCGCAACCGCCCGCTCCGTGAGCAAGCACGCTACCAATAGGCCACCAAGTCATGAATAAAGAGACATGAAATGTGATTATTTGCATAAGGACAGAAGAAAAAAATTAAAAAGAGAAGCAGTGCTAGCTGTCCAAGAGCAATATATGAATCTTACTCCTCCTTTTGTAATGCAAACAAAGGATTAATGCATGAGGGGTAATCAGAATCTCCTGAAATATGGTAATATGAGAGACATGGAAAATAAGCGAGTTATAAATGTGGAATAGCTTTGGGATACAGTTTTCAAATCTAAGTATATAGCACCTATATTTTTCCATTTGTGTAGGTTATCGGCATAATGTTCCCATCCAAGCAAAATAGTAAGATGGAGATCAACAATGACTCCTACAAAAATGGATGAGATGGTCTGTATTCATATAAATCACCACAGATGCTAAAATTATCCATTTTAAGAGATATGAGATATATAAAGCTGCGTGGTAAAGTGTGAGAACCCCCAATAACTGGAAGTCATATCTGGCACGAAGTATTCCACGACACAATGCTCAATTTACTCAAGGTGTTTTCTCAAAGAAAGTCAGATTCAGAGATGACTACCAAGAACTTATTGGAGTGACACTGGATGTTCTTGGATGTCGGATTTAAATAATTCACTGGTCAGCCAAATTAAATATACCAGCCAAAATAAATATACTGTACGCCATCAAAATACACTACTTTCACGATCAACGTGATTTATTCATCTAGTAAAGAAGGAAGAAATGAAGATTTTTCAATTAAAGCGGTTTGGTTCCCTTCTTTACACAAAGGCACAGATAAGATTTCAAGATGGGAATGCAAACTGCACTTTTCAACATGGGTTGCCGCTTGGCACATTTGTAGTTGTGACCTAAGAGAACATTTCAAGAAGAAGAGCTATCCCGAAATTTCCCTTAGGATTGAAAATAGTGGCACAACATATAGCAAGCTGGGAATTTATGAAGTTCTGCAGACGGCATCATCTCCAGTGTATCATCTCTAGTTGATTGGGGCTGGATACAGTGAGGAGATATGTGGACTTCACAGTGGACCCATGACTAGGTCAAATATATGCTCTTTATAATCTGCTGGTGAGGTTCAACTGTTGAGGGATATTTGAGAATAACCATGGCTAAGCAAGTAATTTCTTACTTTTGAGCAAAAAAAGTGAAATACGAGAAATTACTGTTATTGTGTTTTAGTAATAGCCGGCCCTGCATAGAAGACTTCTCTAAATAAAACTTCAAAAACCATCCAGAATGACAACAGATGTATTAAAAACTGGGAAAAAACAACAACAGAAATATTTGTTTTTTTTAAACGGTTTTGCTGTTTTGTAAAACTGACCATATTGACTTTATAATGATGTCTTAAGATAATTTTTGACCTTAGACTGGTATTCTTTGGGTCAAAAATGATATATATAAATGACACGACATATGTCTTGACAATTTGTATGAATGTCTTTGGTGCAAAGGACATCATTTCTTAAAATGCATCTTTTTGTGTTCTGAGGGCAAATTCCAAATGGATCCCATGCTTAATAATTAGAACTGTGAGAAACCATTCAGGGTAACAATGGAACATGCCACCAGGAAATTGAAATTTTGACTTTAGTTTCGTATTACTCATGTCGAAATATATTGAAACGACACCAGCCATGAAATGATACGATGATTTATAAGAATTTCATAGCTTTTGGACCAAATTCGGAAAAAACGGACATTCTGAATTCTAAGAGAAATGTCGGATGGCTTCACATCTTAAAATGTTCTCTTCCGTCCTAATTACAACTGTGCCAAGCGGAAACCCGTGTTCAAAAAGTGCAGTTTACTACCATATCAGACTTGTACCACTAAGCTTTACACGAAATTTCAATTGAACTAAGGAAAGCATTAATCAGAGATGGGAGATCAGCGATCCTGCCATGAAGGTCCTAGAAAACCGCTAGTGGTATCTTCCAGGTGAGGCTGAAAGTACGACACTGCTCTCAGTGCTCTCTGACCAACTTCCTGCAACAGGTAAAGTGAAGATTGTCCCTATAATTTGTACAAAGCGTGGTGAAGGTCAGAAGTGGCACTGTGGGACTGAACGGCTATCGTCTGGGTAAGTGGCACTCATGAGTTTGCATGCACAAACTGAGTTGCAACAAGAGCGCCTCTGAGGAGTTCTCTTGAAGTAGCGCTACATAAATGTTCGATTACAATTACAATATAAATATAAGATGGATTGATCCAAGCCACAATTGGCAATAAATCCACCTGCCAGAGAATAAAGCAGTTACAGAAAGTGCCACTAATAGCACCAGTGTCATCAATGGAAACAGTGGCTGGTGGCTGCTAATAGATGGTATAGCAATTGTGCAGAAGATAATGGCTGTAAAACTATTCTAGAACTGCCAAGCTTTAGGCAGGTTTGTAATCTGTCCAATTATTCTAAAGCGTTTGCAAATACTCAAGTTAGGTTGTAATTGATAACTATATACTAAAGAAGATTTGCCTAAGAAAGGTACAAGACAGAACAGCAAAGGTGAGTCACATTCTTCTCAAAGTAAAAGATACAACTGTGATCAAAGACAAAGGTACAAATCATTAAACCAAAAGCACTAAACACTAAAAATGTAACTGGCTCAACAACGCATCGTCAAGAGTACAACTAATAATCTAGTGAAGTCATGTGACTTGTCGGGCTGTCAAGACAAACTGCGACTGCTCTAAATCAACAAGCATAAACATACGAGATGCATGCTTATGATTATGCAAGCTGTGGAGGTGGCATGTACAGGAAACCATATCTATATATGCTCTTCATAGGATGACAGGCACAGCACCTGCAATTAGCATGAGCATGAAAGAGTGTCATCACACAGTTATACAGTAACTGATCCATGATAAACTTGGTCTACAGAAATCAGCAGCTCTAATCAGCTGGCATGTCCTCACAGAGTGCAACACAACTGGACAAATAGCTGGAAAAGAATTTTAAATGATGCTGCACAGCATTCCTTGTATAAAGCCAAACTGTACTTACAGAGGTCATTGGTCATTAGGCGTCGAGAAGATCCTGAATTTTAACCGGCAGAAAAATAGCCCGGTTGAGTATTCTCAGATGGTATCTCTTCGTATATCTACAAAAATAAACAAACTTTTGACAACTGCAACGTCCTGTGTATTCCCACTTGTTGAATCAGAGGAAATGGAGTGGTGTTTTAATTGCTAACAACCAAAAAATTCACCCAAGGTATCACACAGGACTCCAAAGGCAATTCAAAGATAATTATGTCTTACAAAACTGAAGATACCACTGTCATCAAAGACCAAATAAATACCAGTTATGTACCTGGCTCAACAACACATCAACAAGAGAGACGCTTAAAATTTAGCAACCTGACTTGGCACGGTGCTTTGGCAAACTCCAATCCATTTCCTCTGAATCAACAAGTGGGAATACACAGGACAAGGCAGATGAACCTGCAAATATGCATGCTAAGGAAGTCACACATACAGAAATCTGATTCAAGCCCATCTCTAACTCCCAGGTGACTGAAGCCCTGCTATAAGCCCTTCGCACGGTGACACATATAGGCATAGAATATGCAATTACTTAGGGGCTCTACAGTAACATCACGTAATTCGACTACAACCTAGGATGAATTTGGTTCACAGAAATAATGTGCTTTAATCAACAGGCAAGCCATTTCAGAGTGAGACACAACTGGGCAAATAGTTGGAAAAGGCAAAGAGGATGCTATCTATAACTGCTCCCTTAAAGTTCAACTCATTCATACATTCTATGGATTTAGATAACACTCCTTCAAGAAATCTTCTCAGCGGCACTCCCAACCCAGCTACGGTGAAAGAAAAAGACCTGCAAGATTTATGAAAGAAAGTTTTATCAGTGAGATGTAATAAATACAGCTTTCAACTGCACCTGAAGTGCTGATTAAAAGGTACAGAGTCTGGCAGAAAATTGCAGATCAACTATGTGAGTAATCTCAGCAATTGCATGAAGAGTTGACAAACTTCCAGCAACTATGGTGCTCGGTAGGATCACATGCAGTGTGCACATGTACAGTGTTTGATCACAAAACATTACCCTTGACCAATTACCAGTAAATTGTATCCCAAGGTAGCAGCGCTAATTTTAAAAACATTGTCCATGTGAACAACAATCACAGACCACACACAACAACAAAAAACACATAAACCCACACACACAAACAGAATACACCCACAAACAAATCCACCCACACACATACACAATCATGCATTTACCCGTAAATTGTATCACAAGGTAGCAGCGCTCATTTTAAAACATCGTACATATGAACAACAGTCACAGACCACACACAAACAAACACATAAACCCACACACACAAACAGAATACACCCACAAACAAATCCACCCACACACATACACAATCATGCATTTACCAGTAAATTGTATCAGTAGCAGCGCTCATTTTAAAACATCGTACATATGAACAACAGTCACAGACCTCACAAAAAACACACAAATCCACACACAAATCCACACAAACAGACACACACCCATACGCAATACCCACCCGCAGTGCCGCACACTAAACAATAACGCATTTAGATTGTATCGCAAGGCAGCAACACTCATGTTAATACAATTTAAGATCATCGTCCATATAAAAAACAGACAGGCACACAAACACACAAATCCACACGCACATACACAATAATGCATTTCAATTATATCGCATTGCAGCAGCACCCATTTTATTACAATTTAAAATCATCATCTATAAAAACAACTGTCGCATACCCACCCACAAACCCACCCAAACACACACACACACACACACACATAGACAACCAACACAAAAAGATCCACCCACACAATAAAGCTTTTCAATGATATCACACATTTTTAATACAATTTAAAATCGTCGTCTATAAAAACAACAGCTGTAGACCCACACACAAACCCATCCAAACACACACACCCATAAAAGATACAGTCACACAAAAATGCATGCCACTTATTTATATCCCATAGCAGCAGCACTCGTTTTAATACAATTTAAAAATGATCATATAAAAAACATCCACAGACCCATGGATACACAAACTCAACTACACATTTTAATACAATTTAAAAACGATCATATAAAAAACAGCCACAGACCCACGCACAAACTCAACTACACACAGAGACACACCCGCACACATACACAATAATGCATTTAAATTATATCGCATAGCAGCAGCACTAATTTTAATACAATTTCAAAAACACACTCCACTGGCCTCGTTAGCTACATCGGTAAGCGAGACGTTGGTTGCAACGGACTGCGGTTCAAACCCCGGGGTGGGAGTTGACATTCAAAGATTTAGATATCTCGGGCTAGTACGTTTGGGACGCAGGGGTGCAAGCTGCTGCGAAACGACCTTGGGCAAGTTGCTGTAAACCCATCATTGCCAATGAAACTGCCTACTGGCAGAGCACCATCATCATCATCACTCCAAATAAACAACAGACGGAGACCCACACACAGTATCACCCACACAGAGCACACCCACAAAACACACAACCAACCAACCACACACACATAAAATAATGCATTCAAATTATATCGCATAGACACTGGCGGACCCAGAACTATTCCAAGGGGGGTCACTGAGGAAAAAATACTTTTCAACCGCCAAAAAAGTTGATGACCTTTTTTTCATCGGTCTTTGGCTGAAAGAAAAAGTATTTTTCATCCGACAAAAAAAGAGTTGATGACCTTTTTGGACACCCATTTTCGTATTGCTAATTTCAAACCGAATGGGGGGGTACACGTCCCATGGCAGTATTAAACAGGGGGCCATGGCCGGATTGGCCCCCTGGATCCGCCCCTGTGCATAGCAGCAGCACTGATTTTAACATAATTTTAAAACGTTGTCTATATAAAACAACAACCACAGACCTACACACAAACACAAAACCACAAACAGACCCACACCCAATAATGCATTTAAATTGTAGTACATAGCTGCAGGGCTTAATACTATACAATTTTAAAACATCATTCATAAAAACAACATCCAAAGACCAACACACAAACACACACATCCACAAACACACAACCGCCCACCCACCCACACAATCAGAACACACCCACAAACAAATCCACCCGCACACATACACAATCATGCATTTACTGGTAAATTGTATCAAAAGGTAGCAGCACTCATTTTTAAAACTCACACAATAATGCATTTCAATTATATCGCACAGCAGCAGCACTCATTTTTAGTGCAATTTAAAATTATCATCTATAAAAACAACAGTCGCAGACCCCCACAAAATCCACCCAAACACACACAGAGACACACCCATAAAAGATCCAGTCACTCAATAATGCATTTCAATAATATCGCACAGCAGCAGCACTCGTTTTTAATGCAATTTAAAATTATCATCTATAAAAACAAACAGCCGCAGACCCCCACAAAATCCACCCAAACACACACAGAGACACACCCATAAAAGATCCACTCAGTTTTAATGCAATTTAAAATTATCGTCAATAAAAATAAACAGCCGCAGACCCACACAAATCAACCCAAACACACACAGAGACACACCCATAAAAGATCCACTCACTCAATAATGCATTTCAATAATATCGCACAGCAGCAGCACTCATTTTTAATGCAATTTAAAATTATCGTCTATAAAAACAAACAGCCGCAGACCCCCACAAAATCAACCCAAACACACCCATAAAAGATCCACTCAGTTTTAATGCAATTTAAAATTATCGTCAATAAAAATAAACAGCCGCAGACCCACACAAATCAACCCAAACACACACAGAGACACACCCATAAAAGATCCACTCACTCAATAATGCATTTCAATAATATCGCACAGCAGCAGCACTCATTTTTAATGCAATTTAAAATTATCGTCTATAAAAACAAACAGCCGCAGACCCCCACAAAATCAACAAAAACACACCCATAAAAGATACACTCATTTTTTATGCAATTTAAAATTATCGTCAATAAAAAACAAACAGCCGCAGACCCACACAAATCAACCCAAACACACACAGAGACACACCCATAAAAGATCCACTCACTCAATAATGCATTTCAATAATATCGCACAGCAGCAGCACTCATTTTTAATGCAATTTAAAATTATCGTCAATTAAAACAAACAGCCGCAGACCCACACAAATCAATCCAAACACACACAGAGACACACCCATAAAAGATCCACTCAGTTTTAATGCAATTTAAAATTATCGTCAATAAAAATAAACAGCCGCAGACCCACACAAAAGCCACCCAAACACACACAGAGACACACCCATAAAAGATACACTCATTTTTAATGCAATTTAAATTATCGTCAATAAAAACAAACAGCCGCAGACCCACACAAATCAACCCAAACACACACAGAGACACACCCATAAAAGATCCACTCACTCAATAATGCATTTCAATAATATCGCACAGCAGCAGCACTCATTTTTAATGCAATTTAAAATTATCGTCAATTAAAACAAACAGCCGCAGACCCCCACAAAATCCACCCAAACACACACAGAGACACACCCATAAAATGTGGGGCGCGGTGGTCTAGTGGTGGCGTCGTTGCCTTGGAGCCGGAAGGTCCGAGGTTCGAATCCATCTCGCCGTGTAAGTACCTTGGGCAAGTCCTTCACTCGCAATTGCTCAGCGCTTCGGCGTGAAACTCCGATGCAGTGTCCGCTCTGCATCGGGAGCGCCTCTGAGTAGAAAAAGAGCTTGAAGGGGCGCTATAACAAGTGCACATACAAACATACAAACACAAAAGATACACTCATTTTTAATGCAATTTAAAATTATCATCTATAAAAACAACAGTCGCAGACCCCCACAAAATCCACCCAAACACACACAGAGACACACCCATAAAAGATTCACTCATACAATAATGCATTTCAATTATATCGCACAGCAGCAGCACTCATTTTTAATGCAATTTAAAATCACCGTCTATAGAAACAAACAGCCGAAGCCCCACACAAACCCACCCAAACACACATAGAGACACACCCATAAAAAGATTCACTCACACAATAATGCATTTCAATTATATCGCACAGCAGCAGCACTCAATTTTAATGCAATTTAAAATTATCATCTATAAAAACAACAGCCATATACCCACACACAAACCCACACAAACACAAACAGAGACACACCAATAAAAAGATCTACTCACACAATAATTCCTTTTCAATTGTATTGCATAGCAGCCGCATTCATTTTAATACTATTTTAAAACATCACCCATGTAAACATCACTGAGGAGCAAACTAGGTGAGACCCTAGCGGCAGCACCTACGTACTTACATTCAGGTCAGACTGATGTAAAAAAATACAATAAGATTATGAATGTCACAAGTTGAAATAGTAAAATGAGTAATTCAGCTGACAAATATAACCAGGTCAAAGTAATATATTAGATTACTCAAGCAGTGCTAACCATAGAGTAAATGATGTACATGTACACATAAACCTCTGTGATCATTATAATAATTATTATTATTAAGGAAGATTTATATAGCGCCTCTTCAAGGTATTCTGTTTTCAGATTCTTAACGACGAGAGCCAAGTGACACCTGGGCAACGGGCACAGAGAGGAGCAGGAGAACTTTTCTGGTCGTAAGACCTAGAATGAGCTTAAAGTCAATCAGTAAAGCAACACATCAATCAAATAAAGCATTATTCAGACTGAAAAAGATTAAAAAAATTAAGCATAGATCATCAGATAGGACCAAAGCTGTCCAAGAAGTAATAAACAAAATAACCATTAATCAGCATAGTAGTAACACCAGGTCAATTATTTCTCACTACAAGAATAACCATTCAAACCAAAACAACCTCAGTCAAACAAAAATCCCTGAAGACCTGACCGACCATCAGCCACGATACACCATGAACAACCAAACCACCCATCGGGCCGTTTATAACACTGAGCCTTTCAGCAACTTGCAGATCAATCCAGGACAAAAAAAGTAAGCTAGATCCATAGTAACCCCAAACTAAGATACAAACAGGCAATGGCAGTAGGTGAAGTAAGCATCTTAAATGGAAACTCGTAGAAATAATTAGGTGCACATTATAACTGGCTTACTCATGTAGCATTAAATAAAATTATAAACTCAACACTTAGGAAGATATATAAGACTAAGCGTTTCTATGTCAACTGGGATCTTCAAGAGGACATCAGAGAAAATCATAATGATCTACGAGCAACAATGCATTCACCTTGTGCTTAAATCCATCTAATTAAGCATACATACCAGTCATCAAACGGTTTAAAGCTGCTTGGTTAGGTGTAACATCTGATGATTTCCGAGGAATGGTAGCCACATACAGTATTGAAGACTCCCCTGAAACAGCAGTCAATTTTTTCAGGGAGTTTGCTGCAACAGAATCATCTTCCCTCATTAGGAATGACAATCAATAACTCATTAAGATGATAATGATTGACCTTGAAAATCAGTCTTCAAGACGTGGCTAATTCACCATGCACGATGGATTGCCACATTAATTCATGAGTCTTCATGTCAAAATATTACCTTCCAGCAATCAATGTGATGTACTCAGGTTGACGAAGGGAAAAACTTAGATTAATCAATATGTGTAGTATGGTGCTCCTTGTTAGAGAAAGGTAATGGCAGCACATCATACTTAGCCATGGTATATTTATCATTCAGAATAATATGAGCTTCAATGGATAAATTTGCCTGTAACATAAGACGCCACACGAGGTCTATGGGAGATAAAACTCTAGCACAAAACGCAAGCCATTCAACATCAGTCTACTCATTCCCAATCTGACAACTGATGCTGGTCTATGTAATGTAATTTGCAATTTATATAGCACTCACAACAGTGACTGTTCATTAACTTTCACAAAGATAGTACACTGAGAGAAGAAATAGGCTTTCAGGAAACAGATCTAGATCTAGAGAATGAAAAGACGTAAAGAGGAGAGCAATAGATTGACATCGACTCAGTATGTCAGAGATAAACAAAATAGCTGCACCCGATAGGAAAAGAATAGTGCATTCTGACCAACCTCGTAATAAGTGCCTAATCTTTCCAGCAAGTAAGTAAGCAAGTGAAATGACAGCTGAAGCGACAATTCTGAATCAGCCGTGAGTTGCTGAACACTTGCCTGAATGAATTCAAGTGGTGATGTACCTTGTGACATGCATACATGCTGTTGAGTTTTGTAGTTTCAATTCCAGAGGCACTCTGTAAATTTATTACATTTGCAATAAGTTCAACAGGTATTCATTCACAATTAACTCATATACGTTTATTTAACTGAGTAGTTTATTAAATAGCGTTTGAGCATAACAGAAAGGCAGCCATCAACCAATCATGAGCAATGCATGGGTAAACCCAAAAGAACCAAAGTTTCCGCAAACAGGGTCGCCTATTACAAAAAGTCATTAGACAATCATTATTTTCAATTCATCATTCTATGCTACTTATTCACTTATAGATCTAGGTAAAGTGCCCATGAACTGAAGACAAGGTTATTTGTAAGGGAACAAAAAGTGAAGAAAAAATCCAAATAAAAACATAAATGAAACCCACAGAAAAGCAAGTCACAGCATGCACTGTTGATGAAAGAACACAGCACACACACTTATCCACAATAAAAATAAATAAGACACAAACGACATAATAGGCTAATTACCAATCCCAAACATATGCGTCAGTAATCTGACAAGTCACAATAGCAGTCTGATAGCAAGTGTCCAGAGTAATTTATTCAACACACTCAGTGCATAGAACGCACATAACCAGTGGCGATTGAATGAAAAGAAATTTAATAAAATTACAGCATATGTAAGATATTAAATTTATGTGTACGTGAAATAAACCTTTAATTAGAATTTACATTGGGGAAATTATTAGGGCTCAGATTAGGCGTCGTGAGGGTCAGTTGTGGTTAGATTATGTCGTCATTCGGTCCGCGATACTACATTTAATATATCAATTTTTATTATCCGGCCCTTATTCTTTTCAGGGCTTCGGGTTTCGGAAATTCGGTCAGCGCTCCTGTAGGCTACTGAAGGCGCAACGGTGGCTATTAAACACGTGCATGTAATGAGCACACGCAAATAGGCCAAATAGTCCGAATGCACAAAAACATTTATATATCATACCTGAAAAAACAAAGTTACGTTCCGTTTCTTTAATATGCGATGACTTTGAAACAATTTTCCAGCGGCCACCATCTTCCCGCTGCATAGCCTGCAAGCTTCCGCCTCCTCGCAGACTTAGATATTGCTTTAGCGCATTTCTTGACGCTGTGGCTTTGGTCGCCATCACAATGTAAATGCGATTCATGAGATTCCCGACTTAGCCTGCAAACAGACTGAACCGAAAAAAATAATGAAATCTAAGAGATGATCCGTTTTAACAATCAGGCCAATTGGTTAGAGCAGTCGACCTGTAATGCGTAGAGTGCGGTTTCGATCCCCGTCCGAAGCAGTTAGGCCTAGGCCTACTGTTTGTACTTTGTAGCCTATATCGACTTTGAGCAAGTCCTCCACTCAACGTTGCTCTGCAATTAAAGGCTACAATTTATTAGAGTTGCGCCGTCGAAGTGTGTGCCCTTCTGAGCATTGTAAAGAGGGCTGTATGAAATTTCAGCTGTATTGTTTAGATGAACCGAATGGACTTTAGGCCTAAAGCAATTAGAGGTCTAGGCCTAAGCTACGAGAACGGTAAATTAGACAAATTTCGGTTCCTCTTCAAGAATTCATTCACAGTCATCCAATGCTGCACTTTCAAATTCCACACTTAGGCCTAATAAACAACGGTCTAAACAACTGCCCGGCTTATTTAACCTTCTGGTAACCGATCTCAGCTCTAATTTTTATAAGCCTTGGAATGAGCTGCTGCGCTACTACGCTTTAGGCCTATTGTTGTGTCTCGCTTTTTTTTACTTCATGTGTCAGCCAATTGGAATACCAAACTTTCTGAACTGTTCTGCTACTTAACAAAGCTGACTTATTTTAGCGCGATTCCAATGTCAGAAATCTAATGAAAGGCCCATTCGTTAAAGGTTCCGTTTTGAAGGACGACATTTGAATTGA
Organism: Lumbricus rubellus; assembly: GCA_945859605.1. Lineage (NCBI taxonomy): Eukaryota > Metazoa > Annelida > Clitellata > Crassiclitellata > Lumbricidae > Lumbricus > Lumbricus rubellus. The sequence goes on along the minus strand of OX243816.1, from coordinate 35,122,458 downwards.
ATACTGGGGACGTTTACAAAAAATCAAGTGTAGCCTATGACTTGAAGTGACTCGAATTAACAGTGAAGCCTGTCCCACCTAGAGCTGATGCAATATTATTGCCAAGAGAACTTTTATTATGCGGATGTCTGAAGTCATACGCTACGACTTTTTAAAATTATTGCAATGGCATACAGGCTAGGTTAGGCTACTTTTTGTAAGACATTGGGCATAAATCTGTCGGTAGTGAAATTAAAAATATTTCTTAGCCTACTTACTTGCTAAACCAATTTCGTCAAGTCGTATTAGGCTATAGGGCCTAATGGACGACTACGTGATCGTTTAAACCCGCATTGCTAAATAATTGCCTTGACATCTAGCGTACCCTGTTCACTCTGATAAATGATTTTGTTTTGTATTTTTGTCTATCTCATAGTGAAGATAGGCGCAGGTTCAATTCTTGTTGGGAATTTTGAGATTCAAAATGGCCGTGCTAAGAGGCCAGCAGTGTTTTGCGCTGCAGGTATGAATCACACCTGGTGAAATTCCAATGCAGATCCAGTTACTCGAAGCGCTAGAATAATTTGTTTGCATAGGCCTATTTGGAATGTTTAGTAGGTCTACTATTGGGGCCAGGTCACGTCCTTCCCGATATCGAACAGTAAGCTCACCCATGCAGCACGTGATTTAGGTCATTTGTCTCTGTCCCACCTAGGGCTGATGCATTTTCCAAGAGAACTTGTATTAGCCTATGTGGATGTCATACGACTTTTTAAAAATTGTTGTAATGGTATATACCTTTTGTAAGTCATTATGCATAAATCTGTCTGGTAGTAGGCTATAATCCACAATATTTCTTACTTACTTTCTAAACCAATTCCTTAAAATCACATAGGCCTAATGCAGGCCTTCGTGAGCGTTTAAACTCTCTGCTAACTGATTGCCTTCGTAATTAGCGTACCCTCTTTACTTCTCTGATTAGTGCTTTTGTTTGCATGTTTGTTTATTTCATAGTAATTGTAGGCGTATGTCCAATTCTTGCTGGAAATTTTGGGATTCAAAATGGCCGTTCTGAGAGGCCAGCAGTGTTCATGGTGCAGGTATGAATCACACCTGGTGAAATTCCATTGTCAGATCCAGTGACTCCAAGCTCTATGATAATTTGTTTGCATAGGCCTAGGCCTATTTGGAATGTTTAGTAGGTCTACTATTGGGGCCAGGTCACGTCCTTCACGATATCGAACAGTAAGCTCACCCCACGCAGCACGTGATTTAGGTAATTTGACCCTGTCCCACCTAGGGCTGATGCATTTTCCAAGAGAACTTGTATTATCCTATGTGGACGTCATACGACTTTTTAAAAAATTGTTGCAATGGTATATACCTTTTGTAAGTCATTGTGCATAAATCTGTCGGTAGTCTAATCCACAATCTAGTAAAAAGGTAATCTACTTACTTACTAAACCAATTCCTTAACAGGCCTGCGTGAGCGTTTACACCCCCTTGCTGACTGATTGCCTTCGTGACTAGCGTATCCTGTTTACTTATCTGATTAGTGCTTTTGTTTGTATGTTTGTCTATTTCATAGTAATTGTAGGCCTAGGTCTAATTTGTTGGAAAATTTGTGAATAAGAATGGACACACGGAGAGGCCATCATTGTTTTGCCGCTGGTATGACTTCTCACACCTGGTGAAATTCCTGCGCGCCGCAATGTGCTGTTCAAATGTTGCGAATTTGTTTTTCTAATACTGCCCGGGTTTATTCTCGCATATTAAAATATTGCATAACGAATAAACTGTTAATTCACTCGCTTACAAAAATAAAATTATTTAACAGACTTATAGCCGCTAAATTTACTTGTCTTTACTCGGACTATATTTGTGAGTTCAAGCACACACAATGAATCCGGGCTCTAATTCGTCGACCACAACGTATTAGGTACGTTGCCATAGCTGTAACGTAGCTAACAACGCTGAGCGCTGGCTGAGATTAATGAGAGTGACGTTCCACTATGTCAGGTATGAGAGACTACTACGTCACTACCTTGTGACGTACCTAGTATGTTATTTTTTTGACGTAGTATAATTAAGAGTGTAGGCCTAAGCATTTAAAATTTGAATCAGAAATACTTACTTAAGGCCAAGATTATATCGATTTGCTAAGTTTCAATTTCAGCCGGGTTTTCTCATGCACGGTCACATAGCCTATTGGCCAAAATCCCTAGTGGGTCTTTTATGGTAACCTTGTAGGGTTCGGAGTCTGTGCGCATTTGCCTGCGCGTTTTTGTCTGCGTGCTTTTTCCTGCGCGCATCATCGCGTCAACAGGCCGAAGGCATTTTTTTTGTTGACTATTTAAATAAGAATCGCGATCGTGCATCAGAGAACTCTCAAACACTCCGATAAGCTTCTTTGAAAGAAATGCGCTCAAACAGGCCTAATTTATTACCTAAAATGTTAGAACAAACAGATTAATTAATTAATTTAATGAACTATTTGAATAAATTTCAGGTGTCTCCCGGATGATTGAAGCCGTAGGCCTGTGTACAATGTTGTGCATGCATTAATTAACCTATAGGATGGCCAATGCCGTTTACAAAAGCATGTGAAAATATGTCTTGTCTACCTTTTAGGAACATGCTATTGTGATAGCGCTCATAATTATTATAAGCGGCCTATTATTAAGCCTATAATCCAATACAGCCCTACTAGTCAGCACAGTCAAAATAAAGTCCACTCATAGATACTATAATAGGCCTAGGCCTATAGTAGTTTCAGCAAGTTATCAGAAAACATTGATATTAATTTTTGTTTACCATTCCTCGGAGATGAATATATTTATTAACTAGCGTACCCGGCCACGAGTTGCTGTGGCTGAAAAGAGCATCCAACCATCCCTTCCTACTTCCATTCAAGCCCCCTCTCCCTCTTCCTCTCCTCCCCTCCCTACCTTCTCCCCTGCCCTTTCTCTCTTCTCCCCTTCCCTCCCCTAGCTCCCTCTCCCACAGAGACTTCAACGAAACTAACCTAGTTACAGGGTGAGAATTTCCGCTGGGGTTGAGGGGTTTCAACCTCAGTCTTTCTTAGAGCCCCGTAGTAAAATCGGTTTTTCACACCCCAATTCCAAGTGGGTCATAGTCCAACCCCCAACCCCAGTTATTTTTCCACAATTCTCACACTGCCTAGATAACCTATTGGGGAAAGAACTCACATAAAATTATTACAAAGTTTACTTGCGTAAAGGCCTACACTGCTTTATTATAATTTGTGAGCTTTTGTTTCTTTTGATTTTCAACTTGTTGTTGGTTGCCAAATAATATGATTTGATTTGATTTGAAAAACTAAAGCCTAGACAATGCTGAAAACCCTAGATCTGTATGGAATAATCTATGGGCGGTAGTCAGATCTCTAATCACCATGTTAAAGCGGATGCGACCATCGACGTATATTGATGGCTACGACATCGCTCACGCTGTGACGTCGACCATTGATCTATCTATCTATCTGCAGCGCCGTGCAACACGAGCCGTGCTGTATCCAGTGTCGCCATGATGCGACTCTTAGTAAAACAAACACGGATGAAATATCGGTCTCTATTAGCGCTCGAATCTACAAAGTCAACACGATCGTGTAGCCACACGATGACAGCGACTCGATACGGATCCTAATTTTACAATGCTTTTCCGAACAGCGCCGGACGCCGCGGCGGACGGGAATTGTTTTCGCAATTTAATCATAAATAATTATACTACAGTGTTTTCGTATCGTCTGCGCATAGACTAAGAACAAGCCTTATCAATCTAACGAAATTGACCAATCATTTTACGACGTCGGATAGTGCGTTTATTGTGATAGAGCTAGCATTGTCGAACATGTGCAGCTGTATAGCGGGGACTTGAGTCAATGAGTCATCGCTGGAGAGCAAACTGTGGCGCCATCGCGTGACTGTCGAGAGGTACACGCAGCTGCGGTCAGAGGGCGCTTTGGAACTATTGGACGATCGTTCCGCAATTGAAGCGGGATGATACTCAGAAGTGCCGTAATCTTAATAAACAACGTATACCTTTTTGCGATCAAATTACGTAAATGATATCTAACTTGTCTGAGTGTTTGGCAAAAACAGCTGGAGACGAGTGTGAACAAGAGACTACATGATCCAGATTTGTAAAGCTACACGCTGAAAATAGGCATATGTAGTACACACACGCACGCACTCAGATGTATAATATACATTTATACATATATATATTATGTGTGAATATATATGTATGTAATTATGTATATGTAGGACACACATAGACCTATAGTTATAAACTAATCGAAATCTAAAACTAACATTCCGGTTATATGATAATTACAATGATGATAAGTAATAATAATAATAATAATAAATATAAATTCATATAAATGATAATAATGATAGTAATAATAATAATGATAAGAAAAATAACAATAATAATAACAGTAACAGTAGTAGCAGCAGTAGCAGTAGTAGTGGTAGTAGTAATAATAATAATAATCAACAAATTACTAGACACAAAAATAATAATAATAATAAAATAATTTTTATAAATCCTGTGGGATCATTTATAGCCTACCTCGGGTAAAAATCCAAAATAATAGGCCTAATAATAATAACATTATCAACATTATTAAATTATTAAATAATAATAATAAATTATATTCTTATTAATCTAATGCAAACTGACACGCATAGGCGTAGGAGACGGGGGTCCAGGGGGGGCAAATGCCCCCCCAAATTTCGGGCAAGTCTGATTTTTCGGGCAAGCAGACCCGAAAAAATAAAAAGTTTTTTTTCAAAAAATGTACTTTTTTATTTTTCCGGGTCTTTTTGCCCGAAAAGTCAGACTTGCCCGAAAAAAAGGTCGTCAGGCAAAAAGTAACGGGAAATTTCAGAAGATTTCGGCCGGATGACTATAAAAAGGTCGTCAGAATTTTCGGGCAAACGTAACGGAAATTTTTCTTAAGATTTCGGACGGACGAAAAAAAAATTTTCGGGCAAAAGTCTCATTTTTGCCCCCCCAACGCTGAAATGTCCCCTACGCCTATGCTGACACGTACTCAGTAACGTGACTTGACATAGTAGCGAACGTTAGCAAGTTTAACATGGAGCCGAATTTAACTGCATGGCAGCCCACAAGGCGTCCAACTCTCGTGCTACTCATTTTAGCCGCGCCACCTAGCGATGAAAGGCTGAGTCAGCTTTTCGGGGTAGCGTGTATCGATCCCTGTTCTTTCTTGATGTTCTGCTCTTCACGACACTTACCATTGCTCTACATTTCCACACCCGTGTGTGTGTGTGTGTGTGTGCGTGTGTGTGTGTGTGTGTGTGTGTGTGTGTGTGTGTGTGTGTGTATGTGTGTGTTCGCGCGCGAGTGCAAATGAAGTCAATGTCTGTATTGACAATTTAGTTGATTGTGCTTATGATAAAATGCTTTTATTATTATTTAAGTTACATCCATTATAATAATATTATGACAATATTATTATTGTCGTTGTTCGTCTCGTCCCAATGTGTGCCGGTATGCAGTCTAATTATTGTCAGTGGAACAGGATTTAACTTATGTAGGCTACTCGTCGCTGGCATTCCTTGCTACTGAGTGTTTCGTTCCACTGCCAATCAGTAGACACGGAGACAGTCACGGAAACATAGAGAAACAGACATACAAAGACAGACAGACAGTCAGACAGACAGACAGTCAGACAGACAGACAGAGACACTGGTTAGAGACAGACAACAGGCGGCAAAACTGAAAGACAGGAACTGAGGGTGAGACCTAGGAAAGGCTAAAATATTCAGTATAATATTATTATGCAAGTAGAAGCACGGTAACAAATGCATAGACAGGGAGTTGTATATAAATATACAGGGGCGGATACAGAAATTTTCGAAGGGGGGGCCAAAGATTTTTGGGCTTGGGTCGGAAATTTTTTTTTGGATCTTTTTTAGTCGTTTGGCCGAAACCAGAGTTTAATTTAGTCCCCTCCTTTGGGGTATTGAGGTTTCGGGAGTGGTAGATAATTGACCCTCTGTAGGAAAATCATGAGGCACGTAGCGCCAAGAGTGGTGGGGGAGGGGTGTGGGGAGGGGGATACGCCCTCCCCACCAGAAACTTTTTGAATTTTCACATTGCAATGGTAGCATTTTAAGCTGTTATCTTAGCAAAATAGCTGTACTTTTCAGTGCTTATGAGAGTGCCATAAGATCTCAGTAAATATAGACTTTACATTTTAAAAGATTTTTTTAAAGTTTCCTCACTGCAACAGTGCCCTTGTGAGATGCCATTTTTTCAAAATTACTCAATGTGTTCAGTACTGATTAAATATATATTATGTATAATTACATTATTAGTAATATCTGTATGCTTTGAGCTCAGCAGCTCAGTGCTGCTGTTGCTGGGTTATTATAATGAATAACTTCAGACAAGAGTAGCCTATAATTATATTACGGTACATAAGCACTTTTCAGCACTAGAATCAGCTTATCCCTGTTTCCTAAGATGGTCCTGAATTGCTGATCAGGACACACTTTACAGTTAAATAATAACAAATGGCACACAAACCAGCCAAGAACTAATAAATTGCAGGGGCCAAAATCTGAAAGTCATGTTACTAGGTGTTCAGGTGTTCAAATAACATAACCAAAACATTTTGAAATTTGACAGTTTAAAATGTGAAAGATAGCGCTGGAGAGAAGCTATTCAGCTGAACAAAAATAGTATTTGTGCAAATATTAAGAGTAATTTACACTCATTTCAACAGGATTGTATCAGCTTGTTACAAATAATTCAGTATATGCAGATAGCCTACAAGAAATGCAAACTTATAGGCATGGGCGGAGTTTATCAGGGCTAGGGGGGGGCTAAGCCTACCCCAAGAACGCACAGATTTAAAAATTGGCCGTACATTTTCAGGGGTTAGGAGGAGCTTTCAATCAAAGTTTTTCTATCTTTTGCATAGGCTATTTTTATTTAACTCTGGCTAAGGGGTTTAATTCTTGTGCAAATATCTAAATCTAATCATGTATAAGCCTATGTCTAGGCCTACATGCAATTTGTCAGGAAAAGCTCTAGCTTTATCCTGCAGTCCTCAATGGCCAGGATTTTGTGACAGAAATTGAACATTTACCATCGGTAGGCCTATAAAAGGCAAATTTCGGATATGCCCATTGAACCTGTTGAACTCTTAACATATATAACAAATTCTTCGGAGTTATTTCCAAATGTGTGTCAGATAACGCATGGGCTTACTGTTGACAATTCCATCAGCGGTATACATGTATATCATCTGCAAAGAGATCATTTGGCAAACACAAAATGATAGATTGAAATGTTTGAAGGAATATAATATCTCATTCACATCTTGTGGATTTGGCCAGGTTGACCTTTGAACAATTTGAGTATGATATTGCTAGAACTATTGATTTTTAAACTGTCACAAGAAATTTTTTAGAAAAAGGCCAGGAATGCTCCCTTCTTGAGCAAATAGGTCCATTAAGTTTTTTTAAAAGCATGATCAAATTCTTGTTCGTGAAAGTGGTTTCCAAAGTTTTTATTTCACAATGCAATTGTGTGAGAGGCTTACATTAAATTTTGAGTCTCAGATTGAAGTGAAGGCACACACTGACAGTGGACAGTTGGTTGACAAAGTTGCATTGCAAAAGTTGCTTGGTAGACTGCATATATAATAATTATATATATATATATAATATATATAATTATATATATTATCCATGACATTATGGCTATGTTATGGATGTATGTTATACCTGGCTTAGGGCCATAACCAGAGACTTTCCAGATAAATAATAATAGTGAATAATAGCTATTGTAGGGCTACTGCATACAGCATACAGCATGCAACACTGCTCCTGTTCATCATCATCATCATTATCCTTGGGTTAACAACCCGTAGGTGTCCAATGCGCACTTTATATTTTTCTTCCAAAGTCCGCGGTCCTGCGCAGATCTGCTTAAGCTGTAAATGTCTTGATTACACTACTCTTTGATGTCATCTATCCACTCTCTGTTTGGTCGTCCTCTTCTTCCATTGTTGCTCCAATTAGCTGTTATTAATGGCAAACAAAAGTATTTTAAAAGTATTTAATTTATGTATTTATAATATGAAGCACACAATGCTCAAAACATTTCCAAGTTAAAGTATGAATAGACCTCACTGTGTTATATTATTTTTAAGACTACAGTAAATAAAATACTTCCCACCACTGAATGAAACATAGTAAGAAAAAAATAAGAACAAGAAGTAAACATGTGTGATCATTCACCGCAGTTTCTTGCACATATAGACTAAATTCAAAACTTAACAAGTTTTGCCCCTGAATTTTTTGCATTTGGAAAAAATAAATTAATTCCTAATACTATTGTTAGTGTTAACTTGCTTTGTAATTAATAGTTAGTTGCTATTAGTTATAATTGTGTTCATTGGTGTTAATATTTTTACATTTTACTATGAATATATACACGAATAACATACATTGTATGCCATAAATCATAGTCGGATACTGTTGAAAGATTATTTCTTTTCGTTGCTGTATAAAGTTTATATTAAGACAATGCAATTGTCTGAGAGGCTTAGATTTTAAATACATTTATATATTAATTCTCCTGGCCAGGACTGATCCCCTGCAAAAAATCTTTTGGGCGACCATGGATGGGGGGGGGCCACGTCCCATGGAGATTTGGAATGGGGGGGGCCATGGCCGGATTGCCCCCCCCTGGATCCGCCCCTGTAAATATATATAATTTTATGATATATTCCTTTAATTGAGTTCTTGCAGACAAACCGCAGCCACTTTATTAGATATCAGAAATGATAAAGAAAATCGTAATAATTCAACCTAACGGGTGGAAGTCATAAAGAGGAGCCAAAGGTCGAGTATTTATAAAGTAAGCTTATACTCATGAAATGTAAATTCTTTCGTACTCAATACTTAATTGTAGGTCTCTTGACAACGCGAAAACCATTTGAAAGAGACAAATATCGAGTGAGAAAGAAAAATACAGAAAGTGGTTTCGAACAAGAGATTCAGTCAAACCAGATAGGCAGAGAGACAACAGCTTAGATGTTAGTGAAGAAATAGACAAAGAAACGAAGTGATGAAGACTGAAGAGGTATAAGCTTATAAGATACTATATGATACAGTCTTATAGATGACCATCACCATGGTGCATGTGTATTTGTGTGTATGTGTGTGTATTTAAGTGTGTGTGTGCGCGCGCGTGTGTGTTTGTGTGGGAGTGTTTATGTATGTGCGTGCGTGCGGACGCGTGCGGACGCGTGCATGCGTGGGTGCGTGTGCGCGCGTCTGTGTATGTGCGCGTGTGTGTGCTCATAGTGACAGAGAACGGGAAACAGATACATGTATATAGACAGAGAGAGAAACAGACAGACAGACAGTGGTTATATCTGTTACTGAATACAGCACATAGCATCATGCATAAGCAGCCACAGTGTCACGACTGGTGCCTATATAACGCTGGCAGACGACGCGGGTCTTTTTCAGCACACGTCTGCATCAGACAACAGACAGCAGAAGTAGAATTCCCAGTCAACCAACCAGAGACGAAAACTGAACGCCGGACGAAGACTGAGCCAGCTAAGCCCCCGCAGCGAATAAACGAGGACTTCATATAATTATTTGAGTTCAACCTATAATTAGAGGAGACCTTAGCAAAAACAGAAGTTCGTCTCAGAACGGTTCTTCAATCATCACACAACATGACGTCGACGACGATGATGGTTGCGCTGGCTTCCATCCTGCTGTCCGCCTACATCGCTTTCGCCATGAAGATGGTAAGAAGATTATATAGATCTACAGCATTCAAAGAAAACTTATCTTTTTAAACTAAGAAGTCGCAACATGATTAATTGATTATGTCACCACTGCATCATGATATATAAGCCTATAATAGTTGTGATTATGACTAAAATATTGAAACTCAGAACTTTCCAGTTTAAACTAAACAGTAACACTCATAATGCATGTACGAGCAAGTCATAGGTCTAAGCGGCTTCATCATGCAAGCCAAGGATTCTTATTAATTCATTCATTTATTTATTCATTCATCCATTCGTTATGAAGAGTTATCGCCCCTTCAAAGATCTACTCAGGAGCGCTCCAGACGCAACCTCTGCTGAAAAGGTTTTTAGGACTGCGATAGAGCGCATCTGAGCAAACACTAGGCATATGGCGTACCGTAGACTGTGGAAGCACATTCCATACCATGTGGCCAATAAAATAATATTAACAAGATAAGGAACCTCATTTAAAGATTATAACTCAGCCTTTTCAATTAAGAGCTTATAGTGTCCATATATGTAAAGGAAACGATGGAAACTGATTTTTTTAACGGGGAAATGTCGTTTTATTCGAGAAGACAAAAACGCAAAAAGACGACAAAAATAGACACGGAACTTAATTTCACTTTTTTACATCCTCAACTGTAGGCCAATTTTAGACTTTGAAACCTTGTCTATGCAATTTTATCTTAATCGGCAAATAACACAACTTTATTCGTAGGTAAAACTTGATCATATGCTAAGTAACATTAATAAATAGCATTTAGCCTACTTTTTCTTATAACTTTAGTCTAATAAGAAGTTGATAAAAATTAAAGGTTTTAAAATCTTTTCAAATTTAAATTGTGAACATAAGTCAGCATAAGTTCGTGCTGATCGACATAATGCAATTAAAATCTAATCAGAAGTAAAGAATTTAGATATGTGCTAAATTACATATTGTACTCAAAATTGTTACCTGGTAATACCTGTATAGGCCTGAGAAGTTTAGGCCTATTTCAAAATAACTCCTATAAATTTCAATTTTTTAAGGGACCTACTAAATATATTTTCAAATGATGACTTTAAATAATTAAATAACTATAATTAATAGTTAGATGATTCCTTGAGAATACGTTGAAAACGTAGGAAATATCAGACAATAGTAAAACAAAGCAAACAATAACCGACAGCAAATAAATACACAAAGTTTCATGAAAAACGTATTAAAAAACCAAGTAAAACGATACAAAGAATAAAAAACTGAAAAACGACCTTTTAAAAATAAAAACCAAAGAAGTTTTTAAACAACTATGAGTCGTTGTTATGATTAAGATGACGCGAAATAATACGTCAACAACAGCGACGACGACGACGATGATGGCTGGCGATGATGAAAGTTGTCTGAGTTTTCAGCAGAGTGTAACAATTTGAATTCCAAACGTTTTTCTTCAGCATATTTTAGAGTTTAGACTACACAATTTTACGTGATAGGCTACCTCAAAATTTTCACAACTCATGCTTCACAGGAAATACAGAAGCTCTTCAAATATAAAGACGACGACGACGACGACGACGATGATGATGATGATGATTTTGGCGGCGATGATGATGATGATGATGACGACGATGATGATGATGATGATTTTGGCGGCGATGAAGACAAAAAAGGACCAAAAAACAATATGCACCACTGTCAATTACGATACCGTCAGTTCGTGCATGAATCCCTCTCAGAAATCACCTTTTGATCAAGACTTAATTAAGGGACCAATCTCTATACATGCACGAGCGCATGAATTTATGTATGTAGGCCCACGTACGTACGCACGTATGTACGTACATGTATGTACTATGTATGGGCATGCAGGTACATAAGTATGTGCGTGTATTATGTGTATGAATGAATGAGCGTGTATGCATGCATGTATTATTGTATGTAATATGTATGTATGTAGGCCTATGTATGTATGTATGTATGTATGTATGTATGTATGCATGTATGTATGTATGTATGTGTGTATGTATGTATGTAAATGTATACTATGTAGAGTAAGAAACTTACTATAGCGTTTTTAACTGCCTTGCGCGCGGTCACAAATTTTATTAACCTATTTCGCAGCGGCCTAATCGTGTTTTCATTACACACGACTCGAAATTGCGAAACAATGTAGGTCTATAGGCTGAAATGACAAAAGAGCCAAATAGTAAAATAACAAAATAGCCGAAAAATAAAATTACGAAATATTCAAATAGGAGCATATTGCAAACTAGCAGTATGAAAGTAAAAGTAGCTTATAGGCCTAATGGGATTTAAACTGTCAACAGCAGAATAATATAACAACGAATGAAGTAGACCCATGAAACTTCATTTAGGCAAATACTACACGAATGGCACCATGCACGTCGTATATAATTGTTGACTGAAGAAGGCTCGCGCTGGTACATCATGACCTGTCGTAATTCATAATTTCCTATACATGAAGTTGATCTGCTGCTACTCGTTTACTTACAATGTAAGTCTTATATCTAATGCAACACTATGGGTATTCAACTATTCATAGAACATTATGCTGTATGTATTATTACACATTATGAGACCGTATACATGTATAGGCCTATACGTATCTTACGATACGTACAATTCGCCCGCTAACGACAATCAAATGTAAACTTATTCACAATACAGCAATGCATTTGTCATAAAGCTTCAATGAAGTCTACCGTAGGGCCCATACAAGCTGACGCTATCATGTAGGCCTGACGAATTTAAGAGTGCCTCTTAACGCCGCATTAATGAGAGCTCCTCGTGCTAATGCTACGAGATGCGCCTGCCGTGTGTCGTAATGTATAGGCTACGTATTATACACACATATATTATATGCATATCCATTATCCATGTATATGTATGCATATAATTGTATACCACGTTTGACTATAAATGAGCTGATAAATATATGAGACATATGAAATGTAACACAGATGAGATCCTTATCGCATCATGTTTGCTTATTAGAGCGACCGTCATACAGTGTATAGTCGATGACAGGCTAATGATGTACTTGGACGAGTCTTTCCAGATCTCTAGACGATCTTAAACAGCATTCTCGACTCCTCCATTCATCGGGCAAATTGTTAGCTTCATCCGCCATTATGACTCTTCACGCTTTTCCCCATTCATATACATGTATTATGTGGGTATATAACAGGGTCAGTAAGAACGTTCTGTAGTAGCTAGATACGTACTCTTGGGCGGGAGGGAATATGCCACTGCGCAACTCTCAAGCCATAATAATAATTATTTCGATGAAGGATTCCATATTTATTGAGCAACTGGGACAAGGTTGCGTGAAGTTTGAAATTTATATCCAAGTGACGTCCTCGTTTCTTACTGTGCGCATAGGAAAGGCCTATAATACTCAACAGGATGTCAGACGGGGACCGAATTTCCGAGGGCAGGTCTTTCTAGCCTGCAGTTCTTGACAAAAAATTTAATGTGCAGTTGTAAATGGATTTGTGGAAATTGTGGAGTTGCAAAAGCACTTTTGAGCAGCTATAGAATTAGTGAAAAAATGAAAAAGGCCATAATCACCCAAAAGGGAATTGACATCCGTTATATTATTGACATCGTAATTTTATAGCCATACATTAAAAAATTGTCATCAGAAAAATCAGGAGCATTATTATAGAAGAGACATCGTAAATGTAATGGATAAAGACTTACTTTGTGCAGCCTTGAAACTTCCTTTAAAAAGACCTGCCTGCAGGGATCATTTATATCTCGAGGTAGCACCAATTAATGATCATGATAGGAGTATTAACTATGCAATTACGCTTATGATCAAAAGTTTCTTTATGTTTGTTTAATGGCATCACCATTAGGTGTAGTTGCAGTATTATACGATCATTAAAATGACTTCATCGTATTTTTAAATTGATAGCCTAGAGCTGCACCTCTTCGACAATGACTCTAAACTGACGGCACAAGAACATTATTTACAATATTGTGTGTAATGGGTAAGCTTATACCGTATCCCAAAAAGGGAACAGCGACAGAGATCTAGCAAATTATACATAATTACATGTATATAATTTTGGCTATAATCCTAAGATGTGCTTTGGGGTTTGAACCCGTAATCCTCTAGCTCCATTTATGTCCCTGTCTTAGACATAGGAATATTATTGCTTTTGTTTATATCAGTCCAAGAATCGAAATTCTTTGCATGTCCGTTTATGCTATGCATACTGTAGTTGTATACGTCTGTCTGTACCGTTCTATTTTGATTTAAAATTTTCTCTGTCCTTGTTGTGCTGCCTCTCTGCTCCGCTTCGTCACTCTCTGTGTTATTTGAACTGGAAGTCCACGCAAGCCTTCTGCATGCATGCATGGGTGGCTGCATTTTTACTGACCACGTTTACGCTTGACTAAGCGAAGGGTATACCTCAGCGCCAAATAAATGTCTTTCATTTGTCGGCGTAACACTTGTATAAGGAAGTCTACCTAATGTATTATGAACAAGGGATATGCAAAACACAACAGAGAGAGACATACAGAGACAGAGACAGAGTCAAACAGCCAGAGAGAGAGAGCCAGATATAGACAAACGGACAGACAGCGAGACAGATAGAGAAAGACAGAGAAAGAGAAAGAGAAAGAAGGAGAGAAAGGAAGTGAGAGACAGACATAGAGACAGACAGAGAGACAGACATAGAGACGGACAGAGAGACAGACAGAGAGACAGACATAGAGACGGACAGAGAGACAGACAGAGAGATAGACAGAGAGACAGACATAGAGACAGACAGAGAGACAGACATAGAGACAGACAGAGAGACAGACATAGAGACAGACAGAGAGACAGACAGAGAGACAGACATAGAGACAGACATAGAGACAGACAGAGAGACAGACAGAGAGACAGACAGAGAGACAGACATAGAGACAGACAGAGAGACAGACAGAGAGATAGACAGAGAGAGGCGGGGGTGTGGTAGAGACAAGCAACCACAAGCCGATAGAGAAGATGAGCAGAGAATATTGGGACTTAGGAAATGAGCGACCTTGATCCATAAAGAAGACGTTATCCTCTTATAAGTGACCCATTTAAATTATCGTCTTTGTCTCCGCGCACGGGAAGCCGGTCACCACTTGCGACAATTGCATCCAATAAGCTAACACCACGATTATACGTATATATCACCGCATAGGCCTACCGGTATTTGTCAGGCGCGGTGATGTAGTGGGCCTAGTGGCCTAGTGGTTATTTTCGTTACCTTGCTGCCGGAGGGTTGCAAGTTAGTGACTTTGGGCAAGTCCTTCACTAGCAATTGCTCAGCGCTTCGGCGTGAAACTCCGATGCAGTGTCCGCGCTGTACAGTCGGGAGCGCCTCTGAGTAGTGAGCTTGAAGGGGCGCTATAACAGTGCACATACAAACAAACAAACATGCAGACATGTGTTAGCTTTTATTAAGCGCTCCGTCTACATCTTTAAGTATAGATCTATTATGCTTGTACATTATTTTGAATGCTATTAAACTATCTAAATGTCTCAACCACCAGCTGGAACTAAAAGCTAAACGATTGCAATATATTATATAATGTGTGCAATAATTTATATATATATTTAATTTATATATATATATATATATAGTCTGCATTGTTTACAGTCACATAAATTATGGAATATAGTTATGGCGATCGGGGCTATCAATGTAATCTGCATCAACATAAAATTATAGGGTTGTATTGTGCCATGTACAGATCGTACCGTAAAACTTGCAAATGTCCCGACGTTTATTTGTACAAATCGGTTTAATCATTGCAACACTGTTGGAGACTATTATAGCCTATAGCGTTTCATTGGGATCCTGCATACTGCAGTGGTCATAAAAGCACATGTTTAACAGTTTAAGGAAATCGTTACGTCTTTGATTGTCGCCCAAGTCCATAATGTAACACGTTTAGATTGACTGTAGGCTACAGTGTAGCCTACATGTTGAGCAATGCGTGCCTTCGTCGGCTTCGTGTATAATAATGAGTGATTGCGCGTGTGTGTTTGTGTGTATGATTGTGTGTGATTGTGTGTGAGTGTGTAAGAGTGCGTGCGTGTGTGATTGTGTGTCATTGCTTGTGATTTTTGTTTGTGTAAAAATCCGCATGCATGCAGGCTACTGGTGTAAAAATCAGTCCTAATCTACACGTACATGTATAGACATGCACCACACCAAGCGAAAGATTCTTTGCCGTGGCCATCTAAAATGCGAGGTGCGTAGGTTTCTTCTGGGCTGGCAGACGAGACCTATATGGTCATAATATGGATGAGGTTCGTCTTTCACTGTATTATCATCCAACAGAAGCAGTTCAACCACATCCCCATGCAAGGAGGTCGTAGATTTCATGGAAGCACACCGTGTACACAGTACAACCGTGTACAACCGTGTACATCGATAAACGAAGAAGGAAGCGCTGATCCTTCTTTAGTTGCCCAGGAATTAGAGTCATGGGCGCTGACCAAATGTATATTTACTTCGATCCATGAAGCGAAAGTTCGGTTTATATATATACTGTATATATAATATATATGTATGTATAATTGTATATATAATAGCTTTATACATAATAATAATTAATTATTGTGTATATACATTGTATATATCGACAACAACGAATGGCGCGTGACTGACGCGTGTGAGTTTAGTACTGTTGTTGATTGCAACGCCAGAGTATAATATTGTGCAAGAAAATAAGAAGCAGAAGAAGCTAATGGCAACCTTATATACATACAATACACATAATGTATACACACCATAAAATTGCTTCCCACGCTCATATAGACCTAGATGTATATACATTGCGTTATGTACACATAATAACTTCATATCAAATAAATTATAATCAATAGGCTATTCATTGTTACAGGTCGTTTAATAACAAATTTTTATGCTGTTCTCTTTTAACCCTTAGTCGAATATAATTACTCCATAATTTCAGCTTTGAGGGAGAGAAAATGCTATAAGACTACAATAACTGCAGTGCGCAGTCAGATGGGGACAATATGAAATATTTACTCTGGTTGTACATTGTGCCGAGGTATAAATAATAATTATTGTGCTACGGACAGATGGTTATTGCAACAATAAACTAATAAATGACACCGATCACCGCCACCCAGTTTCCAGCAGTTCCCATATCGACCTTCCTTTCACGCATTGACTGGTTCACGGTAGAACATTGACTTACATATATTACAATGCAGCCTTTGACCTGGAAGTGGCAAGAAGGCACAGGCGCCTTCTGTCTAGACGGAGAAGAGGACTAAAGGGGCTTGCTGTAAGCTGCGATAGCCTATAATAATTTATTATATCGTGTACGGTCTCCTGGGCAGAGATTCTTAACCTTTTAGGCTACGACTTGCGACACCTAAACTTGCAACGAAACTTGTGACACCCCATTCAATAAATCGTCGCTTGGAAATTATAGGTTATCGGTTATATTTCGGAATGTTAAAGTTAGACTTGTTTATTTATTTTAGATTTAAAATTTTCAAATGTTACCATTTTTCATTCGTTAAAAATGTTGATACTAAATGCTTTCTAGATACTAATGATTTCGAAATTCTAAATCTTACTGATAAAATTATACGATTAAGCCCCTGTGCTTTGTTTCTACGACTCTTCGTTAAATCAGGAAGACTTATAGGTCTAGCAGAAAATAGGATTTTTGCACCTGGACTTTTCATCGGATCATGCTAAGACGAGGATAATAGTTCTTGTAAGCTCAGACTTTCGTTTACTTTTAATATTTTTTCCCATGTCGAACGTTACAGTTCAAGCAAAAACTTTCAGCCACACGGTCGAAAAGAATGTCATGCATGTTTATTGTAAACATCGAGGTCGGCGCAGAAAGTGATAAAAAAATAGGATAAGTAAAGAGCAACGAATAATTATCACAGGCTGCGTCCTGTAATTTACTGTTAAAAAGTGTAATATAGGAACGATGGACGTTTACAAGGATTAAATGTTGCTATGAGAATTATTCGCCACAGTCACATCAAATTCATCAATTCTTCGCATGCAACACAGCAACTGCAAACCATGTTCATGTGACACAACATTGTGTCGCGATGTAGGCCTATACCTGTTAAGAACCTCTGCCTTAAAAAGACTGATGACATAGGCGTACGGGAGATTTCGGCAGTTGATAATTAAGAAATAAATAATTATAGAAAGATTTTACTTCTGCCCAAAAAATAAATTCGTGGTGGCATTTCCTCAGACAAAAAGTTGACGACCTTTTTTAGTCATCGGGTGAAAATGTCGTGAAAAATACTATTTCTTCATATTTTCCGGGGCTGCTTGACCGAAAAAACAGACTTGCCCGAAATTTGGGGGCATTTACCCCCCCCCGTGGACCCCGCCTCGTACGCCTATGACTGATAAGAACACCTGGACGTCCTGTAGCAACATAAGGACGTCCTGTAGCAACATAAGGACAAGTTCGACTTGAACTGGTTGCATTTTCAACTAAACACGGCGGTCCATGATCGAGGCGGGTGGCTGCATTTGGACACGCCATAGATAATGATGTTAAACTGGATGTTTATGGCATTGCTGATACAAACAGAACAAGTCTGAGTCAAATAGAAAAAGTCTGAGTCGTCCATGGAGAGAATAAAGTCCATCGAGTATAGATTGAACCAGCAACTGCCGGTAACTGAAGATTGCCTGGCCTGCACTGCAGACCAGGTGGCTTGAAGGATTTCCTGACGCAGCGTGGTCGGCTATCAACCCAGAAAGTGCAAGTCGGTGAGCGCATAGCAGTGTGCTCGGCTGTCTTCATTATACGTCTTTAAGGCACAGCGGACACTATAGAAACTCCAAACATTGGTGCCATAGTGCTATGGTGTCACCGGTGTCGTGAATGTTATGGTGTCATTGGTGTCAAGGTGTCAACTGTTAATCCTGGCGTCTACCATGCTGGTTGAGTTCTACGTGTGCACCGGAGCTTACAGGTAGCGAGTTTCTCAGGATACTATACTTCCAGATTCTTTTAACGAACCCCTATTTGGGAGAGGTCATCTTCGCCATGCAGTCAGTTGCTGAATGATCAATTCTTCCGACCTTGGAAGAGGTTCTTTTCAAGGCACCATATGAATATTTTATATGCGAAAGAATTCAGGAAAATGAGAGTTTCTGGTAACATATTAGTAACTGCGTCTGCGAGACATTGTTTCTTCGAGGATATCGTGTGGCCCGTGCATATATGGGAGAAGCCGGAGCAGTTGACAAAGCCATAACGTCTTAGAGTCATCGAAATGAGGGCTTAAGTCTGCTTTCCATCAAAATGATCGCGTTATGTTAAATCCGGGATGAAAGCCTTCCAATGCTCGCGCACAATGGCGGACACAGATCGCCCTGTTGCATGGCAGGCCCATAATCATAAGTAGGCTGCTTGTTTCTTTTGAAAGCTCGTCTAAACGTCTTCGCTGTCCATCGTACCTTTATGGACATTTGCCAGTTCCAGTTTCATGGTTAAACCCCCGCTCTGAAAATTATACGGGTGCCTATGATGTCCAGGACGCTTGATGCATGCACGAATCTCGACCAAGACTGTCAAATGAATGGCGTTCAGTTACAGTGAGAGGCCTACGTTGCTTTGAGCATTCGCAATCGTAATCTCCCAACACAGCTGCAGTGCATCTAAACAAGGAATTTAGGAAAATCAGCTTATTCACATCAGTCGAGTTACATCTGCTGATAATTAACGCAAACCATGGATGGCAATATGTTGAGCTCAAACACATGAAAACTATTGTAATAATAATATGCTGCACGGCACTGTCGGCACTTAGTCTAGTCATGATTTCTATGTTTGTTAAGACCCATCTGTTCAGATATCAAAGTCCTAATAAAGTACAGATACATACACAATATATAACCTACATAATTATACCCACATACATACGTACATAACTACATAAAGTTAAAAAAAGTCGTCCCTGGGCCGCAAGCCCATTGGTGAGGCGCTCATATCCTTTCCTAAGCCCTTGAGCCGGCAATGGACGAATCCCAAGGTCCTGGGCACGGGGCCAGTGATTTCCCAGGACTTGCCGTTTACTTCCCAGCTTACGCCGGTACCAAATTATACTGCTTGGTGACAGAGGCACGTGTGCGTGAACAACTTGCCCAAGGTCGTTACCCGGATTTGAACCCGCAACCTTCCGCTCTGTGAGCGGACGCGTTACCGGTCCGCCACCAGGTCGCATAACTACATACATACGCATAAACATACATACATTCATGCATACATACATACAACGTCATGCATACATACATACATACATACATACATACATACATACATACATACATACATACATACATACATACATACATACATACATACATACATACATACATACATACATACATACATACATACATACATACATACATACATACATACATACATACATACATACATACATACATACATACATACATACATACATACATACATACATACAAACATACGTGCGTACATGCATGCGTACATGTGCGTATACATGAATGCCTATCTACGTACGTTCATGTGTGTACGTATGCACGTGCATACATATAACATGTGAGATTTATAAAGGAAATGATTGGGCAATCTCATTCCTTTCGATTTATCGGCTTAACCAGCGAGATTTGAATATCGCCTGACACGTTCTACAAGTCGAATCGCATTAGCAGATATGACGGAAACACGCATTAGCAATGTAACACCATTTCTCGTCGCGACAAAGGCACCGCATAGAACAACGGCCATTCTATAGATGCGGCTTGAATAAAGGTATAAAATCGCGGCTTTTGACAACAAAGATTTGCTCACGGCCTTTGGGATATAAGAAGAAGAAGTGCAGAAGACATTCTATTTGAAGGGAATCATATTATTAGGCTTCATTGTTGTTTTTTCAGACGGCGTGTTGTTTCTATCTATAGATCTATATAAATATACGAATTTATAAAGAGCCTTTCACATGCGTACAACCGAATCAGAGACGCTACACACATGTAGCCCCTGTACCTATTCTTAGCTACACAGTGCGAAGAAAACCTTGAAAAGGGAAAGTCGGATGAGACAATGGGCAGGAAGAGTGTAGTGCCCCAAGGTATGATCTGAGCACGAGTATAATAGCAGGAAGGTCATTCCGCATCAAAAAGCCGACAGGGCAATGTGTTGCTGATATCCTGTGTCTGTCTGAGACAACTGATGTAAGAATAGCGCAACGTTAATTAGTCGTATTTTGTGCTAAGACCAAGAAATTATGAAAATAATATGCCATTTTTTTAAATTATTCTAACCAAACGCAAAGCTCCTTAAAAAACTAATCGAGGATTTTGTTGTAAGTCTGTTTTTATTGAGCAGCTACAAACCTTAAACTTAAGGGACTTAACTACTGTAGCCTTGAAGGGCGGATGTTTCTAGGTGACTACGCGAAACTTCCGAGAGAGAGAGAGACAGAGACAGACAGAGACAGACATACAGACAGGCAGACAGAAAACAGGGAAAGAGACAGATACAGAGACAAAGACAAGGACAGGGACAGAGATAGACCTACAGACAGACAGACAGACAGAAAAGACATAGAAACAAAGAAAGAGACAGAGACATAGCGACACAGACAGAGACAGATAGAAGACAGACAGAAACAGACAGAGACAGACAGACATACAGAGACAGATACGGCGAGAGAGAGCCAGACAGCCAAGACAGTCAGACAGACAGTGACGGACGAAGCCAAACACGAACAGAGACAGACAAGGCAGACAGACAGACAGACCGACAGATTGAGAGACAAAGACAGAAATAGAGATGTAAAGATAAATGTTTATGTTACTCCTGTTGAAATGCTACCATAAATACGCGCGGTGACCGGACAAAACCCCCCCTGGACAAAAACCCCCCGGACAGAAACCCCCCGGACAAACCCCCCCCGGACAATTCCCCCCCTGATTTTGCCTAGGACATTAACCCCCCCGGACAATTCCCCCCTTTGCTGCACAAGTGCAGGTAGACCTATAATTTGCTTAAACTTACGCTAATTATCCAGTTCCCTGTGCTGTATCAACTAATTAGTGTCATACGGGTAAACAACTGTCGCTGTCATTCAAGCAAGAACTTATAACTTGTTAGTGTCATTCAGTCACTCCGATATGAAGATAGTACCTGTTGGTGTAATCTAGGACAGCATGAATCGTTGTCAGCAATCCAGCTTCCAATGAGGCAAATATTCGTTTAATCCAACTTCTATTTAAATGACAATTATATTTGTCCATCCAGCTTCAATTTAAGAAAGAGTATTTTCATCAATCCAGCTTCTATTTAAGCAAGAACATTCTCATCAATCCAGCTTCCATTTCAGCAAGAACATTTTCATCAATCCGGCTTCTATTTAGCGAGAATTCGTTTCATCAATCCAACTTGCGTACTTCGGACCACCGCTTTATAGTACGACAACTTATGCGCAATATATTCTACCAGGGGGGGTTATGTCCTACCCTAGGGGGGGTTTTCGTCCGGGGGGGGGTTAATGTCCGGGGGGTTTTTGTCCGGGGGGGTTTTTGTCCAGGGGGGTTTTTGTCCTACAACCACTCTCGTGAGAACAACTTCGAGGTACTATAGACTAAGTATACGAGGTCATTTAGTATGGCAGACACGATATAAAATTGAAATTAGTGGAAGAACAAATGACGCTCTCACAACGATGTTTCTTCCACGCAAGTAGCCATGGACATTTATGCAGCGCTTTTAAAAACATCCCAGAAGCAACATTTGACATTGCTTTGCACCCCCTAATAGGCACTGAGTCGAAGTAAAACCTATTCTATCGAGAGAACCATTTTGATGCATGACATTGTGGTTGCTTCTACTTTCTGCTGACTTCGACGATTTCATTAAGAAAGTTAACCAAGTGTACATTTTGTGGGGCGCGGTGGCGTAGTGGGTATGTTTGTTGCCTTGCAGCCGGAGGATTGAAGATTCGAATTCACCTCAAGTCGCCGCTTTGGGACCTTGGGAAAATCCATCACTCGCAATTGCTCAGCGCTTCGGCGTGAAACTCCGATGCAGTGGCCGCGCTGTAGTCGGGAGCGCCTCTAAGTAGTCAGCTTGAAGGGTCGCTATGACAAATGCACAATTGCACATACAAATTTAACTCTACAGTAATAAGCCAACAGCAGCGTTGAGCGTATCGTAGCGTAAACAGCTTCTGCTGATATTCTCGTTCCTTTCATAGTTTTGTTTCGTATGGAAATTATTAAGCAAACGGTGCAGTAGGCTTATAGATTTCGTTGCAATTTATTTGTGCCGATGGTCTTGGAGCAGTCCTGCAATGCCGAAACGTGGCACATGATGCATTACTTCCGGTTCCGCTATTTCGAAACAGACTTCGTGCAGTGTGTAATGGAATCCAGGCAAATCCTCCTGGACATTTCCCGCGGACTTCCCCCACGTCATTTCCCCTGGACTTCCTCCCTCGGGCGGTTTAATAGGACAATTATTTCCAGGATATTCCCAGCCAAATGCAACAAGAAAAGTAAACAACATAATTGCTGTATAAGCTCACAGACTTCAATAGTGCTTCGATGGTTGAGGGTGGGAATTTATAAGACATTTACTTTATTCACTTGTATAGATCCACATACAAAATACGTGTATGCCTATGCATACATGCACAAGGCCACACAACGCACGATCTACTAATTTGCCAGCACAACCTTGACTTGCAATGTCTTGTCCCATCTTGTGTTTTTCTAAATAGGTCTATTCTTCTCTACACGGACTCGCCATGCACATCTTGCCCGATCACGCCGAAAAAATTCTACGTGTCAAAAAACTGCAACCTCGATAGCGGAAGTTGGTATCCATTAGCACCGTTTTGCCTTTATTATTACGATGTAAATGCCGCTTAAAAGTATTTGATTGTATACATACAGTATCTGTATACATTTCTAACGAACGTTCGTGGGTTGGGTTACATTAACAAGACTATCAAAAGAATGGCCATGCAGTCATCTATTATTGCTCATCAAACATCCGTAATTGCACAGATTCTATACCACCGCCGCCCAGCAACTTCACCGATCTTTAGACATACAGATCCGTCAAAGTCTCTGCATTACCATAGGAAGCACATCTATAAGGTATATTCCATAGCAACTGCACGACAAGGGCAGAAGAGCGTCCCTAGTAACGTGGTTGAAGGAACTGGTCTCTTTCGTTTTATTTAGATCATGGGTGATCACGTGTGAAGGCCGTACGTTGCCAACACTATGCATTCTGCGCAGCTCAAATTCATTCTCCAGATCTTATTATCAGTGTTAAGCAAAACTGCGGTTCAGATGAATAATAATTATATCTGACTCTGCTACATTATATTTTTTAAATGATAGATCATCCGTCCACCATGCACCACATCGCAGCTATCAAGACCTCTTAGATGTTTCTAAGAGATACCACAGGCTGTCGGATTGTCTTAAAGGTAACCAGACAGGCATGATGCCAAGCAGACAAGCATAGACGGATTGATAGCTAGTCAGACAGACACCCACGCATTAGCCTACATTGTACACAGCACGCAAGATTACACGAGGCACATTCAAGCCATTAACTTACATGTACCTTATACCTTGGTCTGCATGTATCATTGTATCTCTTGACTATAGTGTTACATTATATCTCCTTACCGGTACGTGCAAAGTGAATCATGAGCTAAAAAGTCTGTTGAAAATAAACGTTTTAGCCAAACCGTACACACTTGCATACATGTATATACGGCCGATAAAATTATGTGTGTGTGTGTACATTCTTACACACACACATACATAACATACATTACATACATACATGTAGTACATACAAACATATATAGTACATGCATAATACTTACAAAGTCTTACATACACCCATACATACGTACGTACGTACATACATACATACATACATACATACATACATACATACATACATGCATGCATGCATGCATGCATGCATACATACATACATACATACATACATACATACATACATACATACATACATACATACATACATACATACATACATACATACATACATACTTACATACTTACATACATACATACATACATACATACATACATACATACATACATACATACATACATACATACATACATACATACATACATACATGCATGCATACATACATGCATACATACATACATACTCAAACTTACCAAAGGGTTGGGTAATGAGTAATATCATGTTTATTCCAGAATTCCGAAACAAAACAGTTATAATTATGGCAATTACCTAACAAGAATGTCGGCAGTAGATTAAGAATAGCAACACTTAGGGAATATACTACTAGGGGGGGGGCGGTAGCGCAATGGATAACACGCTGGCGTAGAGTGCGAGATCTCGAGGTAGTGAGTTCGAGCCCCCGTTGGGCGGATATGCTTTGTAGGCTGCTATTAGCGCCGTACAGAGCCGGTAGCACAATGGATAACACGCTGGCGTAGAGTGCGAGGGGTAGTGAGTTCGAGCCCCGTTGGGCGGATATGCTATTAGCGCCGTGCATAGCCTTCTATTACAGTAATAGAATGCTCTGGCGCCGTGTAATTGCAAAGCTGTCTGTTCAGTTAGTAGCTAAGTTTAATTAAGATTACTGCATAACGCGCAGTGCGTCTTGCAAGCGTTTAATTAAAGAAAACATATTATAGCATTATTATTGTTATCATTATTAACAACGCTGTACTGTCTCTTGAAAATTGAAGGTCAGTTGAACCAGTCCATTCATTCACAGATCTTTTAACACTTTCCCCGTTCTTAATCCGAGTTTTGCGATTCTAGGATAAATATTATTATAAACTTCAAGGTCAAAGCAGGTGGCTTTAGTAGGGCGCGAAAAGTATGTCGCTTGTATTTTGAGGCGTGAAATTCCATCTACATTAGAGTCACGGAGCAAAGCAGGACCGGGTCACGCCCAGTCGAAGTATTGACATAAGACAGTTTATGAATACGTCACATGTCTGTAGAAAGTCACTTATGAATAATGAACTGCTCACCCTAATATACTTAACGGAGACGTGCTGTCAAGACCAAGTGACATAATGGTGGATGCCTTGGAGCCGAAAGGTTGCGGGTTCGAATCTACATCAAGCCGCCGCGTAGGGACCGTGAGCAAGTCCTTCACTCGCAAGAATTGCTCTTGCATGCGCTTCGTCGTGAAACTTCGATTCAGGGTCCGCCTTGTATAGTCGGAAGTGCCTCGGAGTATAAATCTTGAAGGGGCGCCATAACAATTAACAAGGGCTCGCATCTGCGTATACATTGAGTTCCTTGACTTAACGTATGCAGTGTAGTAGGCTATACGGTAACTCAGGCTTATGAAAGTTAAACCCAAGTAAAAGCGCCAATGAACCTGCATGCCTTCGGGCAGAAAACTCATCATCATCAGGTCTATAGCACAGCTTTCCGCCTCACCTCTTCATGTCTGCAGGCAATCCTATACAGTGAACTAATACAGGGATAGCAGTCTATACACAATAAGTAGACCTACACATCGCGCAGTTCACTGTTGCACATGGACGAGATGAGATGGTGAAAACAGGGATAAGAATCTCGAAGAATTCAATTCTCTTCTCGGGTCGACTGATTGTTGAGGTTTGATTTGGTCTTTGCCCCCAGCGATAGAATTAAAGGAACACGGCGATTGTTCCGTCTGATACCATCGTACTCACATTATAGGACTTCGTCGTGATCGAGCTTGCGCAATAACATCGTGATTATTCCGCTTTTGAGCCTCAGGGTTGATATTATTGGACCCGCTGTGTATACTTCCATGGTTATTGGTTTGACTAGCCCTGTCGACTAGCGCAAATCTGCCATCATTCATCATCAATCAGTGGCTGTAGACACAGACGCAATTGTCGGGGCGGTTACCGTGCATGGGCGGCTTTGGCGACTGTAGAGACTTTTACAGGAGGAGCAAGAACACAATGGCGACGGGTTATTTCGGAAAGAGCTTGAAAATGCATGGCAAGATATTAAGAACAGAGAGATTTCTAAATGAATATTTCTCAATTTTGCTTTGTGCCTGGTAACTAGGCCTCTCGTTAGTGCTTTAGTTTGAAGAAATTTATTAAACGAAACAGCGAGCAGCTGTTAGGACAGATAATATCACCTCTAACTGGTTTCGCGTTAAGAAAGGCGTTCGGCAAGGTTGTAACATCTCGCCTTGCCTATTTAACATCCTGGCGGAACAGGTAATGCGCAAGGCGCTTGACGGGTTCAGAGGGGGCTTCAGAATTGGAGGTAGGACCATCAGTAATCTTAGATACGCGGATGACATACTCTTGATCGCTACATCACCAGAGGAACTCCAGGAGCTCGTCAATCGTGTCGAATCCGCTGCCAAGGAGTACGGTTTAAAGATAAATGTTTCAAAGACGAAGGTTATGACCAATACCGATAGGATCCTCAGGATTTTTGTCGCGGACAGTGAACTCAAACAAGTGGATAACTTCACATATCTAGGCAGCAAAATCTCAAGCGATGCAAAGTGCTCAGTCGATATTAAGTCCAGGCTGGCCATGGGTATGGCGGTCATGGTGAAGCTTACGAAGGTCTGGAAAAACAAGTCCATTAGTACTCAAACCAAGCTTCGTTTGATGAAATTCTTGGTCTGGTCAGTTGCAACCTATGGTTGCGAATCATGGGTGCTTAAAAAGGCGGAGGAAAAGCAGATACAGAGTTTCGAGAACAAATGTACCCGTAAGCTTTTGCGCATTTCTTGGACGCTCAAACTTACCACAGAGCAGGTTTATCGGCTTGCCGGAACTTCACCAGAGCTCTTGGGTTCCATTAAGGCTCGCAAACTCTCCTATTTCGGTCATACCATCAGGATTCCCCAGGATTGCGTGGAAAAAGCCATTATGCTGGGTCACGTGGAAGGTTGTCGACGCAAGGGTAGACCGCGTATTAGCTGGATTGACAACATTCTTGCTTGGTCCCGTCTTTCCGGATCCAATCTTCTCGCCGCTGCACGCGATAGGAGGCAGTGGAGAGCTGTAGTCCATGCATGCGACCAACCGTCGCGCAGCGACGTCGGTGATTGACATGACATGACATGACATATTAAACGAAAAGGTTGCCCTAGCAGCAGCAGTGGCAGTAGCAGGCAGTAGCAGCAGCATTAGTAGTGGTAAAAAAAGGTTGGCCTATTAGCATTCAAAAAAGGTGTCAATTTTCAAGGTGAATGTGCCTATGGAAGTATGGATTTCCTCTATGGACCGCTTTTATGGGGTACAATGGGCACTCGTAACCCCACCTTTCGAACTGGAGGGTAGTAGGATACCACAATTCACTTTTCATAATAATCATGTGAAACAGGTCGCCATAAACCTGTTGTGGGTAATTGCTAATAGTATTAACCCACAACCGTGCATCGGCGAACTTTCAGAGCAATTATCAATTAAAAAGTCAACGTTTTCGACAGGTTCACTCTCTGTGGTCTCAAATTATCTAGTCACCTAAAAAATGAAACGAATAATTTCAGCGCTAATTTATAATTTACAGACAAATAAAGTCAACAACCGCGACACTGTAACCATTTTGAAAAGCACTAGAACGTAAACACGTTAATTGCAATGGCTTGTTTATGTGCATAATTATGCGTATTTATCCTTCTGTTAAACGGCTCTAGCACATGACGAAAATGATTATCTTTACCCTCCCCGCATCTTCCAAGCTCAAGTGGGACTGGCATCACCAAACTATAATGCGTGGCGGAGTTTTCCATCTTTGAAGTCGTTTGGGTGATTGTTATTATGGCTGAGTGGTGAAAACACGCACGAGGAGCAGAAGGAAGCGGATTCAAACCCCGCTGGTCCCACAAGGTCGACCCGCATTCTTCTCCAGAGAGGTCAGCAGTAAAATGAGTATGACTGTCACTGTGCTGGTATAGTGGTAACCTTGGGTTCGGCGCCCTATACCGACCATGCATTGCAACGTCACCCTAATATAATGGCTGATGGCCCGACACCTGATAGGCAACGGTAGCGTGTATAATAGGGTGGAGTGAAAAAACCAAAAATTGGAATTCCGAAAAGTAATGGCAACCAAAAGTTGCCCAATGACATGGGGTCAAAAAATGTGTAAAAAGTTTTTAAAAATATTAATGTCTTCAGCCCCCATAAGTGGGCCAAAGTTCCGAAAAATTGCATTTTTTAAAGAAAATTGCCGGTTTTATCATGAAATATTCTTAGTGCAAAATAACTAACTGCTATTCAATACACCGTTGGAAAGAGCTCTTAAAACTGAACAAAATGGTGTCTTCATTTACAGAATAGTCCCATATTTGTAGAAGATATTAATTTTTTAACCATACCCCCTCTTCGCGACATGTCACGAAACCTAAAATAGTAAAACACTAATAACTTTTTTATCCTTTGAGGTATTTCAATGCGTAATATGTCATTCGATTCTGTTTAGGACCCTCTTTCTAATGGTGTATTGTAAGGTGAGATTGCATATTGTTTGTCTGATATTATTGGGATGGTATCTAATATGCACCTTGACTGAAAGCACTTCCAAAGACTTTCATGGAAATCGTATTGCCGTCACAGTAGGGCAAAGTCACAAATGTCAGAATTTGTCTCATATACTGGCATGCATCATTGACCATCAGCAAGTAATCATGCTCTTTTAAAATTTATCCGATCCACTGTGTCTTAGAGGGACAGTAGTGCGTTACAGTCCTATAGTTAATTTTGATTTCAAATATCAGTTTCAGTTCTCGCGATCTTAATGGCGTCCGGACAGACTCATCTCTGTTGTCTGCACCTCAGCTACGGCTGCAATAGCTTCATTCACACTTTTAAGACACCTTTCAAAAATACTCTAACCTGGACATTAAAACTGTCAAACTATCGAGCCTGACCGGTAACATGAAATTGGAGCTGTTCTGTCCTTTGGCTGTGTTGGAACAGATTGTTGGAACAGCAACCCTCCAGGTATGAAAGTCAATTAATTCTACATTATCTGTTGAGTTAAGATTCTGAGGCAGAACATGGAAGCACTGCACAGACAACTTTCTATCTTGTTTTCAGCTATTGACATTCTCCTCAGACCAAGTTCTTTCATAGGAGTAGCCTATACACCGTATTGGGATGATATCTATTATGCACCCTGAGGTCCCTGACTGAAAGCACTTGCAAAGACAGACTCATCTCCGTTGTCTGCACCTCAGTCACTCTAAGACACAGTGGTTATAAACAATTTTAAGCGAACATGATTGTTTGCTGATAATCAATTATGCATGCCAGTATGTGAGACTGTCTGGCATTTTGTGACATTACCCTACTGCGACGGCAATACGACTTCCTTGAAAGTTTTTGGCATTGCTTTCAGTGAGGGTGCATATTAGATGCCACCCCAATAGCCTGTACGCGGTATATTAGGCTAATAGAGTGACTGTAGTATTTGGAAGTGCTTTCAGTCAGGGTGCATAATAGATATCATCCCAATGCGGTGTATAGGCTACTCCTATGAAAGAACTTGGTCTGAGGAGAATGTCAATAGCTGAAAACAAGATAGAAAGTTGTCTGTGCAGTGCTTCCATGTTCTGCCTCAGAATCTTAACTCAACAGATAATGTAGAATTAATTGACTTTCATACCTGGAGGGTTGCTGTTCCAACAATCTGTTCTAACACAGCCAAAAGACAGAATAGCTCCAATTTCATATTACCGGTCAGGCTCGATAGTTTGACAGTTTCAATGTCCAGATTAGAGTATTTTTGAAAGGTGTCTTAAAAGTGTGAATGAAGCTATTGCAGCCGTAGCTAAGGTGCAGACAACGAAGATGAGTCTGTCCGGACGCCTATAAGATCGCGAGAACTGAAACTGATATTTGAAATCAAAATTAACTATAGGACTGTAACGCACTACTGTCCCTCTAAGACACAGTGGATCGGATAAATTTTAAAAGAGCATGATTACTTGCTGATGGTCAATGATGCATGCCAGTATATGAGACAAATTCTGACATTTGTGACTTTGCCCTACTGGGACGGCAATACGATTTCCATGAAAGTCTTTGGAAGTGCTTTCAGTCAAGGTGCATATTAGATACCATCCCAATAATATCAGACAAACAATATGCAATCTCACCTTACAATACACCAATAGAAAGAGGGTCCTAAACAGAATCGAATGACATATTACGCATTGAAATATCTCAAAGGATAAAAAAGTTATTAGTGTTTTACTGTTTTAGGTTTCGCGACATGTCGCGAAGAGGGGGTATGGTAAAAAAATTAATATCTTCTACAAATATGGGACTATTCTGTAAATGAATACACCATTTTGTTCAGTTTTAAGAGCTCTTTCCAACGGTGTATTGAATGGCAGTTAGTTATTTTGCACTAAGAATATTTCATGATAAAACCGGCAATTTTCTTTAAAAAATGCAATTTTTTGGAACTTTGGCCCACTTATGGGGGCTGAAGACATTAATATTTTTAAAAACTTTTTACACATTTTTTGACCCCATGTCATTGGGCAACTTTTGGTTGCCATTACTTTTCGGAATTCCAATTTTCGGTTTTTTCACTCCACCCTAGTGTATAAGCCTACTCACCTCTATTTTTGCCAGTAGGTACATTGTACAACCTTGTCTCTGACACTCTGACTCTTTGTTCTATCGAAGGTGTCTAAACCTGTAGCTGATAATTACTCATTTATATCAATTCTAAAAAGGTTAAATGACGCAACTTTGTGCGGCACCGAAATTTTAATATTGAAATATTTTCTCGTCCAAACGGTCAACCTAGTCAACTGACATTATGACGTCATATACTGTTTTACGTCACAAGAATCATTTCGTCATTTTCATCACTGTTGGAAGTTTCAAGTAGGCCTACACCTAACAGTCGTGACACTGTAACTATTTTGAATAGCGTTGAACGTAGTGGTAGTGGTAGAGGTAGTGGTACGGTAGTGGTAATGGTAGTGGCAGTGGTAGTAGAGGTAGTAGTAGGCCTAGTAGACAGTGGAGACGTTAATTGCAAACAGGCCTATGGCTTGTCTCTGTGTATAATTATTTGAAACACTAACTTGTCACCGTACGCATTAGACCTAAAAATGTTGTGTTTCCGGTAACACAGCTAAAAAAATTGGGTAGGTAGGTCGGAATTTTTTTTTTTGCTAAAATATTTGTATGCAGTGACTATCTGAAAAAGTATTCCCCACTAGTCTTTTTGCACAAAGGTACACGCTGCAACAAAGTACGTGTTCTAAGCAAGTATAAACTGCCTATTTCCCGACTGTCTGCACCTAAAACTTTTTTAGAAGACAGTTTTATTAATTTCATTTTGTTAACGTCTTTTCTGTTATGTCAATACAAATGTTAAAAAAATTAATTTAAATTTGTAAAAGAATCTTCTTTTTTTAAATTTAATAATTTTTTACAAAATTATTTGAGTCGCGGCAAATAAAAGAGGGTCGGTCGGGTTACCGGAAACACAACATTTGTGTAGGCCTTACATGCCAGCTGTTTCGTCTGTGTTTTAGCAGTAACAGTAGCAGTAGCAGTAGTGACATTAATTGCAATCTGCTTGTCTCTGTGTAGGCTACCTAATTGTTCGAAAACACTAACTTGTCACATAATACAATCAAAACGTACATCTGTTTCGTCTGTGTTTTAGCCTCTGACATCCGACGAGTCGTCATCCCTTGCGGATCTACTAAAGACCCCGATGAACCGCAGGCAACCGTTCGATTCAGACAACGCCGTGGCTTCCAGGCTGCGCAGAAGCCCCCGTCAGGGTGACGCCCCCAAGTACAAGGCGCCACCACAGGGACAAAACCACGAGGGTGTCGAAGGCCACAAAAATCAACCCGCCAGAGGGCCGTACTATGACTATGCGGGGTCGTTTGAATCGCTAGGTGGCGAAGAGATCCCACGAATGAGCGAGCGTTCCTTTGATTCGCTAGGCGGCGGAGAACTGCCTTGGGTGGATCGCAGATCGAAGGCGAGATCGGGAGATTCGAGAGGGATTCAACAGAGGGCGTTCGATACACTTGGTGGTGGAGAGCTGCCTTGGATCGATGGAAAGAGGTCTCACCAGAGGAAGTGAAACCCCCGTCCAAAAGAACAATGCTTTTTGGTTAAAGACAATGTCCATTGTGCTCGTCGGCGTCTTTGTGATTTGTGACCTGTTTTGCTTTAATTGCTCTAATAATATTATTATTGATATTGATTGCTCTACTCATCGTTGAGTTTGACTATTCAAGTAGGTCCCATGAAATTCAATGAAATAATATTAAAACATAACATTTGGATCCGTAACCCTGAATGGCTATTGGTCCATCTAGGATAATCTTCCAAATCCAATGAATTTTCATTAAGTATGGATGTGGACCGAAGCATAATTATAGGCCCATGCAGTACCTTTGGACAGTGTCGATCAAACAATGACATCTTACCCTAACCGGCCCTCACATCGCATGACCTGACCCTAAACGATACTTACGTCACTCGATGCCTCAGTTACCGTATGTCTATAGAGATTTGATAAATTAGCCCTATATATGAGTCTATTTCTTGAAATCTTGATTTAAAGACAACGAAAGTGCGACGATACTATCGCTACTTTTTGCCGTCCGACTTGACTGAATATGATGTCAATAACAATTGATATTCGAAGTATACGTACGCTCATAAATCCTGGCAGCCTGCTAACAAATCAACGATTCTGTGGGCTACTGAATAGTAGGCCTACTGATACGTGAACATATAATTAGGGCCTGTAATCCTTATCACATATTCACTCGCATTACTGCAACCTAAAAGACGCAGAGTTAACACTAGACTATACGTCAATAGTTTGTTGTTGTTGTTGTTGTTGTTGTTGTTGTTGTTGTTGTATTATAGGCTATCGAAAAAGTCTATAGCCTAATATAGTCTATAGAAGTAGGCCTACACGCTCACTAAAAATATAAAGTAGGTTAGTAGGCTATTGAATTGCACTGTGTAGGCTTATTTGATACTTGCCACAATAATCAATACGACGAAATGATTCATAATTATGACGTAAAACAGACAATGGTGTCATAATGTCAGTTGCCTAGTTTACCGAGTCGACCAATTGAAATAGAAAACGATCTGTCCACTCAGCCAGAAGTTGATAAAAGAAAACGCCTTTGCCCCTATAGCATCTTAAATGATCGCCCTGGGCAACTCCTGGCAGGGGGCTTTACAATACCTGCCAGGGACTCGATTCATCGGGCTTCGTTATATCTCGAGATATATCGAACTCTAATGGATCGGGTGTTTATACACATGGGTCAGTTGACCAATCAGTCGACCAGCGTTTCGAGCATATACTGGTCGATACATTGACCTACTAGACCTATTAAAGAAGTTTTCATTTTGAGAAAAAAACTATAGGCCTGTTGTGACTAACTTTGATTATTGTGACTAACAGATCTACTATTATAGAAGTACATTTTTGAGAGTAGGCCTATTGTGACATCACTTCAATTATTACGCAGATTTTCCGTAGGCCCAATAATTATTTAAGTTCATTTACAGAATCTAAAACTAGGCCTATTGTGACGTCACTACGATTACAGTGCAAACCTATCCTACTATAAATTCACTTAACACATTGACCGCGGGACCATTTCTTTGCAGTCCGTGGCGGCACCATAGAAAATTTGAACCCCAGCAGTCCGATCGTAAATTTGACATGGAGCGGCTCTCTATCATAAAATTTGATCGCAGGGATGCATTTATTGCCTGTTGCCCTACGCAGCAGCTCGACCAAAATTAGACAATGAGGCTATTGTCAATTTCATTGACAGTGACTCTTGAAATGCAAAGGAGAAGAATGCAAAGAAACTGCTAAATTATTAGTCTACTATATATGATACACAGTAACCTGACTATAGAAACTGTCTGCATTTCACCCACCTATGCCATTATAGCACTAATCAGTAGGCCTATGAATGTCGCGTTCTAGGGTAGGCCATAGCCAACAGACGGCTTGAAATCGTGAAATTAGCATAACATCGACAATGAAAATGTCACGCAGCTTGAAAAGCCTGCATGCCATTTTCAGACAAACCTTCATATTGCAATTATGCCAGAATTTTGGTAGGCCTATAGGTTCAAATCTATCATAAGTCATGGTCTCATTTGAAAAGAGGAGTGGCAAAAGTCGGATCTGTACTCCAATCCACAATTGTCGGCTTCTTTATATAACCCATCAGAAAGACAAGTCCAATACGGTAACTTTCTAATCTCAGGTACTGTTGTGAGGTCACTGAGGTTCCAATTATTGTGAGCCCCTGTTTTTGGCATGAAGGCTGACTTTTGTAGAAATTGGTCTTGAATACATGACATGTCTCAGAGCCATCATTAGGCCTACCAACATCTGGCAGGCCTCAATTATCTCACTCTCGGCATAACTAAGAAGCTCAATATCATCTATAGCTAGTTGACTGTGTATCTTTCTCCCGACGTCATCAGGCCGGCCTGGCTACTAAATGCTTAGTTCAGACAAATAATGTAGGCCTACTGCATGGGTCGTATGGTCGCAGTTAGGACTATAATAAAACTGCATCACTAATAAACTAATGACCGCACCTAGCTACAGTTTCAACAGAGTCAACGTCTCCGCCTGCCCTATAATAAAGCCGAGGTCTGAATGGGTTTTAGGTATCGTGCTTTCTTACACGTGGCAGTCATTATAAATTAGACCGGAGGAAACCCCTTCGCTTTATGACACGCGTCAGCCCTATTGAAAAGCATCGACAAGACAGGCCAGGCTGAGAATCTGATCTCCCATTACCAGAGGTACCATTGATTGCCAGCACGACGCCTAAAGTCCCTGAATATCTGGAGTACGAGTTAACTCGTACCTCGCGTCCCAGACTACCAACTGGAGTACGAGTTAACTCGTACCTCGCGGTCAACGTGTTAAAACACTAATTTTTTTACGGCACACAGATTATGTGACTCAGATCTACTATCGTATAATTTCATTTTGAGATCATAATTTTATAGCTGCAGAGGTGAGCAAGAGACAAAACTCTATAGGCCAAGTCGATTAAGTCGATCGAGTCGATCGTCGGTCGAGCCAAGTCGATAGAGTCGTCGAGAGGTCGGCGAGTCGACGAAGTCGATCGAGTCGATAGTCGCGTGAGCCAAATCGATCGACTGCGGGATATACCCACCACCGATTCTCTGCACAAGTGCCCTAAAAACCTTGCTACGCCACTGAGAGAACCTGAAAAAGAAAGAAACTTCAAAGGCCGAAAATTTACGACTTAAAGGTTTATAATTAAGCCTAACCTTTATCGAATTAATTCTTGTTACCGTAGGCTAAATTAACTCTAAACAGTGGTTGTATACTTGTATACCGCCGTATAATACCGGTACATAGTGCAACTTTATTACAGATCGCAAATCTCTAGATAAGACTGGCTTGGCGCAACTACCGGTTTACTTGGGTAGGCCTACTAGAACAGCAGATGGAACGAATCAATCTGATAAAACGTTGCAGCTTGTTCCTTTTTTCCTATAGCCTACATGTACTTGTAGTCTGTTGCTTATTGGCCCATTTCTGCGCAGCGCTCTTAAGCAAACAGTTCTACATGTAAAAGCGCAACCCCGCCGATCGACTGACTGAATGGTGGGCTCACTGGGCTTACTTGGCATTCTCCTCGCTTTCACTGGGCCACACCAGGAATCTTGGGGTCACACGGTCAAGGAGAACTGAAAGCCAAGTCTAGGTCGATAAGCATGGGATCAGATTTCCTACAGCCTCCTTATTCATAAAGCCTCAATAGTATGCCTATTGAGGAACTTCGCCACTGCAGGGTTGCACTCTGTCAGTGACAGTCTCACGCACTCGCATGGCACAGTGTCGTTAGACAGCAGCAATTAAGCCTATTGAGGCATTGAAACCTACAAATCCGCAATTCGAAGCTGTTTCGCTATATAAATGTGAATGCATACACATGACCCAGGGCCCTACACACATACATACGTACATACCAAGATCAATCCAAAGAGCCTTGCGCACATAGAAATGCAATGCATATTTATTATACGCACAGGCTTGCATAAAATTATGTAGGCGATATCCTATAATACAATATTATATACGTACATTAGGCTATGCTTGCACTGGCTTAACTACATGCATTAGGCCTACAGGCTTAGTACATAGCACAGGCGTCAGCTTCCAGTGCTGCACCGTTACTTAATTGAGACGTAAACAACACTGAATTCATAATCATATTCAATCAACTATATAATAACCAATAAACAATTAATCAATCATTCTATTAAGCCATCAATATATCAATCAATTAATCAGTCTGTTTTATTGATTGTTTTCATTTTATCTCCAAATCCTTACCATACTAGTATACATGTAGGGCTTTTTGCAGTGTTGCCACTGAGGTTTCAAAAAAAACATAGATTTCCTATAAAAAAAAACACAGAAAAACACAGACGTCGCCCGGCCGAAAAGTAAAGAAAATTTTATATTTTCGCCGGCAAAAAAGTTGATGACCTTTTTTTTTTTTTTTTTTTTTTTTTTTTTTTTAGTCATCCGGTCCGAAAAGTCAAAAAAATTTCTATTTTCGCCGACAAAAAAGTTGATGACCTTTTTTTTTTTTTTTTTTTTTTTTTTTTTTTTAGTCATCCGGTCCGAAAAGTCAAAAAAAACCCCAGAAACCCAGACGAAAACCGAAAAAAAACACAGATTTTTCCCAAAAAAACCAGAAACCCAGACGAAAACGGGAAAAAACACAGATTTTCCCAAAAAAACACAGAAATCCAGACGAAAACGGAAAAAAACACAGATTTTCCCAAAAAAAACCCAGAAACACAGACGAAAGCAAAAAAACATAGATCTATGTGGAAAAACACAGCTGTGGCATCACTGGCTTTTTGTAGGCCTATACTTACGCCTAAATTAGATAATTGTTTATGCAGGCCTTCAAATAAGACAAAGTTAATGGCTAGTCGGTCTAGAGCTCGCCCTGCCAGGCTAGCAGAGATATTCAACGCGCTGCAATTTCGCTATCAACCTCTGGCAGATTAGCTTTAGCCTAAGTTTAATTAAAGCGCGATAGGTCATCAGCTACAGGCCTAGGCCCAACTCGTTCTAGGCCGCCCCACGGAGTCGCCTTTATAATAATAATTAGCGCTTGACATTGGAAGATTAGAAACCGTAGCTTTTGACAATAAAGTCGAGAACAGCTTTAAAGGATGCAAGAAAGACACAGAATATCGGCGGGGTATGTGCAGGCCCGGCCCTAGGGTCTGCGGGGCCCAAGGCGGCAGCGGGTGGAGATGAGAGGGGAGGGGATGGGAGAGGAGGGAGGACGGTCTTTTCTGTCACAGCAACGCGTGGCCGGGTACAGCTAGTTATCAATAAAATCAAGACAGCAGCACCGTAGGTATTAAATTAATGGTTGCTATAGGTTGAAACTTTTTAATATGCGCGATGTGTCATTCACAACTCTCGACTGTGGCTCCTTTGCGTATAGCAGTAGCGTACGTGTGACCCATCTTATGAGCCTTCCCATCTTAGGTGGCTTTCCCCTACTATCTTATTCATTCATTCATTCATTCATTTCAGGCATTTATATAGCGCCTCTTCAAGAATATCTACTCAGAAGCGCTCCCGACCCAACCACGGCTAAAGAGAACAGTCTTAAGAGCAGAGTAGAACGTAGTCTCGAAGGCTTATGTAGGCATATCCAAGTTATATTATTCTATTCATAATCATCGGCGCTCGCACTTAGGGGCAAAAGAGGCCCCGCCCAGAGAAGTGAAATTTTTAACAACTAGCCTACAGGGCCTACATTTTGCCTTTTCGGCAAATTTCTTTGCGTCAGAACACTAATGATGCTAATTTTTCACAAATTGAAACGGATAAATTTACATTTCGCCACCTCTCTGAAAATATCCCTTGGGTAGGCCTATGTGTGTTCTATTTCGATGGGCTTTCCAATGAACGCATGTTGAAATTTCCGTTGGAAATTGGAACGTAGAAAAAATTTCTTTTCCAAGTCCTAGATGACGTTAAACAATATGAATGACTTCATGTCGTCTCTTTGTATCTATATAATCGTCTATGTTGCTAATCGTCTATGTTGCTGCTCGGTAGGTTCTTGGGGTGGTCTTCAGGGATACCACTCATAGATTTTTCCACCTAAATCTGTTTTTCGGCCTTATCTATTTTTCTAGGTGTTTTTTTTATCA
The DNA here is from genome assembly GCA_945859605.1 of Lumbricus rubellus. Lineage (NCBI taxonomy): Eukaryota > Metazoa > Annelida > Clitellata > Crassiclitellata > Lumbricidae > Lumbricus > Lumbricus rubellus. Next base: position 35,083,346 of record OX243816.1, on the reverse strand, counting down.
AGGTCTAGGGTTTGCGCCGACTGATTTCCCCCCTCCCAAAATATACATTTTAGGGGAAATGCACAAAACACGGGGCAAAATGAGGAAGACTTCTGATTTCGGAGTGAATTACTAAAAAAAGGTCATCAACAATTTGAAATGAGAAAATAGAAAAATCTTGACTTTTTCGGAACTGAAAGACTAGAAAAAAAGTCGTCAGAAATTTCAAGCCCAAAAATACAAAACAATTTCAAAATTTGCTCAATCTAGACTTTTATAGCCTTTTTCGGCCGGATCTGACCTTTCGTAAAAATCAGAGTGGCATCCCTGGTGATCTTTGTCGTAGCTGTCGGTTTTCGATATGTTTTCTATGACAAATGCGAGTTTTAAACTGTTACGGAGACTGGCAATTTTAAGACTTATAACGTTGAAATAAATACCGAACTTCAGCCTCACTGGTAAAGTCCTACATTGGCGTTTACTTTTATAGGATTTTCAATTAGTTTACGCACGGTATCGGAACTGTGATGGCGCGAATAGGGCGCACTGTTGATTTTCCTGAGGCTGTGAAAACGCGGATCTAGCGGCATTTTCCGTTACGCATTGCATGCATATAAGTTTTTTTGTACGTACGTGTCAGCTAGTTTCAAACTGTAAACTATAGATCGCATTTCGATGATAATTTATGTACTGACGACTGAGTATCGATGACTATGGTGTCCTTCAACACATGGCTTTAAATAAGGGGTGCGGTCCGAATCCCCGAAACCCTAATCCTCGGAAGAAATATCGGCCGAATCCTTGAAACGGATTTTCTAATATTCTACGCTGATCTGTGGCCACCATATTGTGTACTTGCTACCGAGCCATTCTAGAATTTTACCCAATCCTAATTTTTTGCTTTAAGCTGTGAATACATTATCAGCAAAAGTAACAGGATCATTAAGTCATGGATTTAATTTAACTCTGAATGGTTTTGGGGGAGTTCTGCCGTCTTCTATAAAACTGTTTTCTGGAAATCTGGCTTTTGTATATTTTCAACGTTTTCAGGATTGGGGTTTCGGCTATTCGGGTTGACCCTTAAGAAAATGAGGTAAACGTGCAGACTGGCTGCCCGTGCTCCAAACAATATGGCCGTTAACGAATGCAATAAAATTAGAGCGCGACCTATAGACGACATCGCAACGTGAGGGTCGTTTAGGGCTCAGGTTAGGCATTGTGAGGGTCGGTTAGGGTTATAGTTTTAGGGTTAGTGCAGTCATTCTGCTGAAATTGAAGCTGAATTGATGAACAATGTCGTCGATGGTCGCGCTCTAATTTTATTGCATTCGTTGGCAGCCATATTGTTTGGAGTACGGGCAGCCAGTCTGCACGTTTACCGAAAATGAAACTTGATTAGAATGCATGTTTTTCTCGATCACAGTTTTGTAATGAATTTATTGATTTTTACGTTGGTTTTGATCAAGAACAGCGACTAATCAACAAGCTGGTTGCTAACCTGTGTTATGAAAGAGGAGTGATGGTGTTATTAGTGTCCAGACTTTCACAAGACAGAACTTTGACTTAAAATCTGACACAAAATTGATAGTTTACTTTTTCCCAGCTGCCCATTGCTATATAAGAAACCAGTCTGTAACAGTAATATTTGGTTCATTGGTAATCATAAAGAACTTTGTCTTCATATGTTATGATTGTCTTTACTTGTTTTTCACATCAGTGGACCCTCACCTATCAGGCATTCAATTTCATGCTTGACATAGGAATCACATGCTTATTCCACAGGTGCATCTTTTGGATATTGCATGCCAGTAATCTTAAATGATCAGAGTTTAGTGTTTTGCGGAATAAAATATATGGATGAAGTGTTCCTTGAAATTCTTGGCAGCCTTGTGCACAATCGTGTCAAGAGTAGGTAAACGTGTATTTTGGCATCGTAAATTATTAGCTCATTGCAACATTATTATTTTTAATCAATCCATCTTCTAGTATGACAAGAATTTTTCTCATCAAACCAGTTTCTGTTTAGGCAAGAGTTTGTTTCATCAGTCCTGCTTCTATTTAGGCAGCAATTATTTTTCATCAATACAAGTAATATTTAATTAAAATATTATTGTTCATCAATCCAGCTTCAATTTCAGAGAGATTGTTTTCATAAATCCTACTTCTGTTTAAGGTAAAATATATTTTCGTAATTCGACTTCTATTTAGCAAGAATTCTTCTAATCGATCCGACTTGTATAATTTTACCAACGTTGAAAACCATGCAATGGTCAATAATTTATTACGCTAATATGCACTTTGTCATAGAGTATACTTAATGCATTTTTTTCAAAACAGCAAAGTTAATTGCCAGACAAATTTTCTTTGAAGCCTTTCAGTTAAGTGTATAAACTAAGAGAGACAAATTTAAAGTACTAACGATTTGATGACACTTTAAATGTTCATGCAAGTGGTTAGAATTCTGGTCAATAAACCCAGAGGTAAGGGTTCAAGTATCTGCTATGTTTGAAGATGATTGGTGAGGGTGAGGTTGAGCCATCTCTTTTTGCATGCCAACTTCAGAAAGTAAGGTCGTTGACACTCTTAAGGTCGCCGATACTTCACATAATTATAGGGGTGCCTCTCCAGTTAGCTTAACACATTGACCGCCACGGCATTTATTACCGCTACGCCAAGCAATTTTATACATATGAAATACATGTGAAAAATAAAGTTTCACTTTGATGTCACCCGGCCACACCTCACCCATACCCGACCCAATCCCACTAATCACACTCACCCTCATCCTTATACCACCCACCCAATCCGCCTCCACCCCACTCTGCCAGACACCCACCCCAAACCATTTCAACGCGCCCCAACTTACCCCCTTAAAATTTTTCGACATATAAAATTAAGGGAAAAATATAATGCTTCCATCTGTTTTCACCCCTTCACACGGCACCACACCTTGGTCCATACCACCAACCCTTTCCCACCCCAGTCCATCCACCCCCGACCTTCACCTGATCTTACCCAGACCAGCCCCACCCTCCACATCTTACCCAGACCAACCCCACCCTGCCAAACCCAGTCCGACCCTGCCCTACACAGCCCCACTCCACTGATGTAAATTCAGGTTTTTTGTCATACTTCACTCCCACTCAGGTCCCACCCAACCCCAACGTCAGCCCACCCCACCGCCCCATCCTCTACCCCAACCCGAAAATTTTTCAACGTATGATATACATTGAAGAAATAATGTTCCCCTTTCTTGTCACCCAGTCCCAGGTTTTTTTTGGGGGGGGGATTTTTTTTGGGGGGGAAATTTTAATTTTTGGTGGAAAATATTTTTTTGGGGGAAAAAAATTTCTCGGGGAAATTTTTATTTTTCGGGTAAATTTTTATTTTTCGGAGAAATTTTTATTTTGAGGGGAAATTTTTTCCGCCCCCACCTACGACTCCACACACTCCGCCTTCACCCACCTCATCCCCGCTCGAACCATCCCAACTCTATCCGCCACACCCAGTTCCACCCGCCATACCATGTCCCACCATGCCCACCTCACTAGGGTAAATTCAGGTTTTTTCGTCCTATTTCGCCTCCCCCAGGCCCACCCCACCCTAACATAGGTCCTCCCACCTCAAACCCACCCATCCCCCACCCGCCGATGCCAAATTTCAACTTTTGAAATTCATGGGAAAAGTGTTTCATTTTGTTTTCACCCTGGTTCCACTTGGAAATTTGGGTTATTCGCCCCATCCCATCCATATCGCACCCACCCCCCACGCCACTCCGACCACAGCCTGCCCTCACCCAGTCCCCATTCAGCCCCCACGCCTTCCGAGTGAACAACGTTGACCAGGAAATCATTGGGCGTGCACCAGTGTCCGCGTGTATCACGAGAAATTCAATGTAAATCGTACTACGAGTTAACTCGTAGTAGGCGTGTGCGGGAGACTTTTCTACTACAAGTAGTAGGCGGCCAATGTGTTAAGGAACCGATGGTATGCTGTTCCAAAATGAGTGTTAGGTACATGTATTTCACAGATTGGCAGCATTGTTTCACACAGTCTCCATTGTTTCATTTATAAGAAAACTTTGATTAGCTCCCATATAGTATTAAACAGCTAGCAGTTCTTGTGTATAATATAATTATAATTTATTCATTCATTCATTGAAAAGATTTATAGAGGTTAATACTTGGGGATGAACCCAACCCAACTCAAAAGGATGGTCTTAAGGCTGCAGCAGAATACGTCTTAGTGAAACCCAGGCTTCGGGCGTAACGCCAGTGGGAGTCCATTCCATACCTTCATACACGTGCCATCTGTGCCACCCAGTGTCCGGTAGCATGTTGGGCTCTTTGCAAAGCGCCAAGGAAATCTCCTGGTTACATGGACTCATTTGTTGAAGGGGAGGAGGGGCTGTATCGCAATAAATAACATGCTGGCAATGGCATAGAGAGCAAGAGGTTACGAGTTCGCACTCCGTACAGGGCGGACGTGCTTTGTAGGCTGTTATTAGTGTCGTAGCGCCGATTATTGCAGGCTGTCTGTTCTGTTAGTGGTTAAGATTTATGTATTCTGTAATCTGAGTTCCTGCAAACTGTTTCAACTGCATGATTGTGCACTGTAGCCAGTTGCGGTCTGTCAACCGGATTGTTGAATGAACGAAAATTATTGTAATCATTTGACTGCTAGACAACGCTGTCCAGAGTTTCTCAGCTGCACAAATCGAACTCTATATAAATCACTCAAGTGTGAATTTTTATTTAGCCATGGCTGGTCTTGGAGCATTGCTGCACGCAGATTTCTTTAAGGGTCATAGAATTCATTCATTCATTCATTTAAGAGATTTATATAGCACCTCTTCAAGAGTATGATCAATGTATGACCAATGCAAACAAGTAAGTGAAAGAAATGCTGAAGCTCCAATGGGAAGTTTGGCTGTGTTGTTTTGAGTAGTTCTGAGATATGATATGATATGAAATGATATGTAACAAAACATCACCAGAAGTGATCAGATATTGATAAACAAGAAGGCATCAGTGCACTGATATATATATATATATATATGTAATATTATGTATGTATCAGTGCACTGATATATATATATACATACATGTATAATTTTATATATATACACACAATTATACATATGTATAATTGTGTATACAGGGTGCGCCAAAAAAAATACCCCCCTAAGATTTTTGCCAATATCTTGACCAAAAGTGAGAATTTTGAAATGAAATTTTACAGTCTTAAAGACAATTCATATTTACACCAGATGGCCAGATTTCAATAAAATATTTCAAACAGAACAAAAGTTACACCACTTTTAGTGAGGCCACCCACTGTTTTTTGACGCTTCAAAAACGCGACGCAACAAAAAGTATTAAAAAAAAACAATCTAATTATTCTGGCCAATATCTTGACCAAAAGTAAGAATATCGAAATGAAATTTTACAGGCTTAAAGACAATTCATATCGGCATATGATGGTCAGCTTTCATCAAAATATTTCCAAAACAACAAAAGTTATGCCACTTTTAGGGAGGCCATCCCCAATTTTTGACAATTTAATGATGTAACGCAGCAAAAACACGATTTTATTAAGTCTCATCTCAAATAATTATTATCAAATAGCCTTGATATTGCCAGATAATCATTATTATTACTATTTAAAAAATAAACAGGGTACCAGCGTAGCTGCGCGTCACTGAGAAGTCACTTAGTAAGATGACAATCCAATTGGTAAATAAGGAATCTGTCAGATTAATCAACAGGTCCATCAAGAACTTGGCAAAGAGACTCAAAAGAAGTTTTGGCACAGGTGGTGTGCACATTGAACACAAGTTGTGAAGCACTACCAAGTTCATTTGGCAAGAGTTATTTGAGATGAGACTGAATAAAATCGTGTTTTTGCTAATATTTGTTGGATTTCGTTTTTGAATCGTCAAAAACGGTGGGTGGTCTCACTAAAAGTGGCATAACTTTTGTTCTGTTTGAAATATGGTGATGAAATCTGGCCACCATGCGTAGATATGAATTGTCTACCAGACTGTAAAATTTCATTTCGATATTCTTAATTTTGACCAAGATATTGGCAAAAAACCTTAAAAAATAGCGTTTCGTTTTTGAAACATCAAAAAACGGGGGGTGACCTCCATAAAAGTGGCATAACTTTTGTTTCGTTTGAAATTTTTTGATGAGATCTGGCCATCCTGTGTCAATATGAATTGTCTTTAAGACTGTAAAATTTCATTTCGAAATTCTTACTTTTGGCGAAGATATTGGCAAAAAACCTAGGGGGGGTATTTTTTGGCGCACCCTGTATATATATTAAATACACAGAATTTAAACCATCTGCTTCCTGTTAGATCCATGTTTTCAGCCAGAAAAGTTGTTGTATACTTTTCTGCATGTTTTGGAGCCAGTAGGCCGTCTCTCCTTGGTCCCGGGTCATGGTGCCCTTCACATTCTCCTCTCTATCCAAAATATGTGTACTTTTACAGCTCAGTCCAGAAGCTTTGATATTTTAGGCGGCCCACCAAGTGGAGCCACCTTTCTCGAGAGTTGCTTCTCAAACTCATCAGTTTGTTTGTTCCATAATTTTACAGGCGCAGGTCTGAATTCTTTTTAAAAAACTTGCCAGTTATTTCGCTGGTTCAGGTGGGGAACCCAACTGATGAGTTTCTTCTTGAAGTGGCTTTTTGTGAATATCTGATTATAACTACCGTGCAATATCTTCAGAAACTGGAGCATCATTGATTTCCTACTTGACTTATAAGGTCCCGGAAGCAAGCCCTTTGGTTTACTGCTGGTGCTTCTTTGTATCTATCTTTGTTCTATTGTTATACATTTGAATGCATCACTTGTTGTTTCTGTATATTTTGGCACAATACTCCATTCCTGTTGAATTCCCTAACATCAGATTTGTGGACTCTTCACCTTGTCACCTTGTGCCGTCGATTCTTTGAACCCTAGCGACCGCTATGATCAGTGGACTCTTCATTCTCTTATAAATGTCATTATACAAGCAATGTAATAATAATAATAAGGCGTAAAAAAAAATTGTTGTGTTTCCGGTAACGCGACCGACCCATTTTTAGGGCCGCGACCCAAATAACAGACAGTCGGGAAATAGGCAGTTTATACTTGCTTAGAACACGTACTTTGTTTCAGCGTGCAAAAAAGACTAGTGGGGTATACTTTTTCGGATAGTCACTGCATAAAAATATTTTACAAAATAAAAATATTTTCCGACCTACCTACCCAATTTTTTGTAGCTCTGTTACCGGAAACACAACATTTTTTTTGGCCTAATGTATTTATCTTTTTCCAGGTACATCCATTTTTGAGTTCAGTTCATAGATTACCTTTATAACAGTATCTGATTTATAACTCTGTATGGTGTATATGTACAATAAATGTGTATATGACATTTATGTAATTAGTGCCTTTCTGAGAACTTCTTCTGAAGTCAAAAACTTCATAGGTTTTTGATTCAGTAGTGCTTCTTGATTTGGCAATTACTGCAGATATATAAAGCGATCAGAAGTTAGTAAATGGTTGAAGACAAATGAACTATCTCATTCTGTTTATCAAATAAAGTAACTGAGTTGAAATTTGATCTTCCTGCTGAACATTTTCAATTCGTAATATTGTCTGTATGAACTTCCTCATTTCAATTTCTATTCATCAGTGCTGTCTTTCCACTCCTTCCATGTCGTCCTCAAGTCCTAACTACTTGTCACCTCCTTACTCACTCTCCTCACTGTCATTCTCCACCCTCTCCTCTCTTTCGTCCACCCCTTCCTCTTACTTCCTCCTTTCTGCACATTTGTTGCTTTAGTGCACAACTTTTTGTTTCTTTTCTTGCTACATACTACTGGCATGGTCTTCTGTTTCCTCTATCATGTTCTGTTGTTGGTTTCTTTATCTGCTTGCATGGCTTAAAGTGTGACTGGATGGTCATGGACGGTGTCCGCGCACTTACTTTAACATCTGCACACAGTCCTGCCACTTATTAGGCAGCACAGCCCGAAAAAGGAAGGGGTGTGAATGCACTTCTTTTTCTACACTTTGCTGTAATCTTTCTTCTTCACAAGATCTCTTCACTGTTGGCCTACTATTCCACTCTTCTCTTTGATTGATATCTTTACCGTCTCCTCTTCATTCGTTCTTCTCCTGGCATGTTCTCTCTTTGTCCTTGCACCTTAAATTCACTTCCCTTGTTGTTTCTCCTGCTGCTCCTTCGCCTCCCAACGTATCTGGCTTATGTTCCTTCCATCCAGTTGGCCTTTTGATTATCGGCCAGCCCATGCGACCATTTGTAACACTGTTGTGTTGGAATTATCTCGAGGTCAGAAGCCTATGACTCAGCGGCAACTTTCTTGGTTCCAGGTTTGCCCCCTTCCTCCTTTTCTCTCAAACTGTTTACTCTCTACTGTTCTTGCTTTCCCAGGTTTCTCTCCCCATCTGCTTCCACCCTTTCTTTTTCCCTATCCTATGCTCTCTCCTACATCTTCAATCCTCTTCCCACCCATCCTCACCAGGTTTCCTCTCCCATACTAATATTTTATCCTCTTCCATCATCTATATTCAATAATCCTTCTTCCATGATTCTTGATTCTCTTCTCTCCCATTCCATCTTCTCATGATCCCTCCTGTCCTGTTCCATCCTCTCCTCTTCCATGGTAACCTAAAGCAGCCTGCCTGGCCTCAATCTGGTCTGTGTTCGGAACAGTCAAAACAGGATGTTGCCTTACATCCGTCCCATTGAGGTGTTGGCTGCTTTGGCTGCCAATGCTATTTCTCCCTAACACTATGATTCGTCAAACTGTGTGTCCTGACCCACTGTGTATACTTGCTGCTTGGCCGCTATACCCATAAGGCCAATTAACAGTCCTTACTGTGCAGCTGCTGTGCAGCTTAATGGAGATAAAAATGTCTCCTAATGGATAAGCCTATAACTGTATATATAGTGTATATGGGTGTTCGGTAGATCTATACACGCGAGATAGCTTTTTAGCCTTTGTTCTTGTCACAGCCGGAAATTTTTCAAGGTTTTTATCCATTTCGCACCTAAAGGGTATGAGCCGTATAGATCTAATCAGCCACCAATGATGAGGCTGATGAATAAAGATGAAAGTTGTGTGCAAATGAATTACTGCAAGCCCTTGTTATTTAATTGTTTGTGTGTGCTTGTATTTCTTTGATGTGATAGGCTAAGTGTGATGCTGTAACATACCGTATTTGTCTCATCACATTGTGCTACGTGTGCTACATTTTACCTTAACTGATTATGTGGTACTGGTAAATATGATGATAAGTTATATAACGGCATTGATGTAAATTATCTCTTGAGTGATTAATATTAGGTCTTATTTAAAACTATCTAATTGCAATATGTGCCATGTACCGGTTTGCTATATAAAATATTGTTTTGAATGCAGCATTTCTTATATTAAACTCACGTTTCAATCTTGGCGATTAACCAGTCTCCAATGTGCATCAGTGATATTTCAGTTCTAAAAATTATTTCTATTTCAGTTTCAGTTCAGTTCGGCTGGAAGTAATTTCAGTTTCAGTTCAGTTTCAGTTCACAAATAATTTCAGTTCAAGTTCAAGTTACAGTTCTTAAATAATTTCAGTTCAAGTTACAGTTCTTAAAAAATTTCAGTTCAAGTTACAGTTCTTAAAAAATTTCAGTTCACGTTACAGTTCTTAAATACTTTCAATTCAGGTTACCATTCTTAATTAATCTTACTTCGAGTTCAATCAACGTAGTTACTTGAAGTTGAAGGTCTATCAACGTAGTGTAACCGGGGACGCCGTAGACACGATCATATCCAGTACGCTGTTCAGACGTCGAACATGCTCTGACGAATCCAGAGGCCATGTGACGATTTTACGCTGAAAACAACCTTCTAATGACTGCATCTTTGACGCTGGCGCTTCGACATCCACAGGTCCATTTCTTTTCAAACCATGCTTTTCCTCTTCCTTGCATTTTTCCTTCTCTTCAAATGCCGCGTGTGCCAATTTATGAAAGCGTGCTAAGTGGCTGATCAAGTTGGTCGAGTTCTTCCCTGCCAAAAATACGCCACACTCATTTCCCGTTTTCTCATCGATCACAACGCACTTCGATTTGCCAGACTCTTCACAATACTCAAAATATTCCCAAACTGGACTCTCCCTTTTCCTACCGGACAACAAATGAGCTAAACTTGACGACATTCTCGAAAAGAACCGCTGAACGACAACACTGTGAACGATAATACCGTTGTATACCGAGAAATCTCGCGAGATTAACGACTTTCTCTTAACATAGACCAACGAAAGACTGGTTCACCGCTAATTTAAGTCAGTAAGTAAATTACTTCATTTCTATAACATAGTCCAACGAAAGACTGGTTCACCGCTAATTTAAGTCAATAAGTAAATTACTTCATTTCTATTTTTAGTCATAAATGTGTATAATTTCCGTTCGGATTTTAATTATCGTTACAGTTTCTATTCAGTTCGGCATCATTTATTTCCGTTTCCGTTCAGTTTTCGTTCTTAGAATATTTTCAGTTATCGTTATACTTACCGTTAACGGAATGGATTATTTTCAGTTCGACTTATCGTTTTCGTTAACGAATATAACACTGATGTGCATTGATGTTTAACCTGTAGGAGTTGTTGATATTCCCCATTGTTACCCATGTTTCCCCATTGTTTCTCCATGTTACGTTTAGGGCATAGCCGGGGGGGCTGACCCGGTTAACCGGTAATGCCGGTTATTTGACACCCGGCAGATAACCGGAACCGGTGATGAAAGGTCTTCCGGGCCGGGTGGGTAATTATGAATTTAGCATACCACACATCAAATGGCTTAACAGTTAACCTGCAAGATCTCTCAACTGGGCATTGCAGTACAATGAACAGACAATCACAGAACACAGACAGCCTGCTGATGGTTGCTTTATATTAGACCAGTGGTGGCCAACCTTTTATACATAGTGTGCCACAAAATATCAAGCGTGCGGTCCGCGTGCCACCACATCACATACATGTATACTAAACAAAAGGCATTGTGACCTGTTCCAATTTGAAACATGCACTTACATAAGGTATCTATACAGATTCACTGGCATTACAGCACTAGTTCATGGCTAGATAAGAAATTATGATTCTTTCTTACTCCGTCAAATAGGCCTACTGAGCCTCATGGTCATGTTGCGTTCGAGAGCAATGCTACTCGTTATTGATGCTTTGATTTTGGGATAACCCGAACCTTTGCAAAACTTGACAAAGTCTTTATACTCGCCATCTGAATAAGTTATTCTTATCAGCCTTAACTTGTATAAATGGCCATCACTTTCAATTCATCACTTTTCCTGAAAACGTGCTGTTCTACCTAAAAGCTGCTTTCTCTGGCTGATAAAATTAGTTCTAATAGATGACCAAGGTCGGCATTTCTTATTAAAGTTTCCATGTAACTTACTGAAGTGCAAGTTCAACATTAATTATTTATATACCACAACTGCTACAGTATACAGCAGACAAACATGCAGAATTGGATGACTTTCCAAAAGTAATAATAAACTGACTTTTCGTGTAAAAATGATATTCTTCTCAATTCAAACAAAACTCCTGCAAGACAATATCTTCATACTTATTTTTGAAGAACTAGCTGTCTTGCTGCAAGTAGCAATGATAAAGACATACCGTTATCTAATACAGAAAAACCTTTTTAGAATATCAGGCAGCCTCTTCCTTCGTTTGATCCTGCAACCCCACAGTGGGGTGAACTCAATATCTTATCTGTGAATGGAAGAAATATGATGCGGAGAAAGTGGACTTTGACCGTCCGCCGACTGAGGAGGCTGGCCAGCCTGACCGACAGATGCCCACTGCCAGCCATAGGAGGTCTGGATAATGTACCAGCCTCAGTCCACTTCGTGCTCCTGTGCTGTGTCCGACTGCAGCTGTCAGGCTAATTAGGCTTGCCCTGGTCACTGCAGTTATGAGGATACAGACCCGACTAAGATTCGCTTAAGAGATAACGTTATAATTTATTTTTCGAAAATTCCATGGTCCTGCGTGCCACTCCTCATAGGCCGGCGTGCCACAAGTGGCACGCGTGCCGCAGGTTGGCCACCACTGTATTAGACTATCCTATTTCAAACAGGGGACCAGCAAGAGGAGGAGGGGAGAATTTGTATCACCCTCTTCCATGCTGTCTTTCCTCCTCCTCTTTTTCTTCTACTACCCCTTCCTGAGCGGAACAGTGGTAGACTGTGAGGGAGAAGAGGAATATTATATACATTTAAATAGAAGAGTGGCACCCTCTTTCATGCTTTTTCCCCTCCCCTTCTTCCTTCCCCTCTTTCTTGTCTATTACCTTTTCCTCCTGCTGCTTGGCTGTTTGAAATATCTAACAGAGAGAGAGACAGATGATGAAGGGGGAGGGGAGGAACTGTGGTAGAAGGTGAAGAAGTATAGGAAGGGGAAGAGTGTACATGTATATATATATATGTATGTACATATTATATTCATTTATATATATATATATACACAATGTTATACATACAGGTGCTGCTCACTGACCATAGCTACCCCAGGATATAGGTTGGCTAGTGGTCATCTGTTAATCCCTTATCTTTAAAGTCTGTTTGGTCTGTCACACTCTCATTGAAGTCAGAGAGACTAGGACTTGTTAGAAGGGTTACCTTCCACCTGTGGATATGATTCTGTTATATTAGGGAAGGGGGCCGCCTAATATAACCAAGTGTACATCTCACAGATTAAGGGATGGTGCACTTTGAAATGTATCTACATGTAGTTGGACTGCATACACCACAGAAACAGGACTGTTTATCAGGGCTGCTGACCTCTGACCTCCTCTTGCCTGACTGGACAGATCAGCATGTCTTTACTATAGAATGATTCTATCCACAGAGCTCATGAATAGATATTACTGGCACCTCTCAATCAATAACCCCTGGCAGAACTCAACTGTAGTAAAACTCTGACAGGGAAGAGTTTTACTCAATTTCACCAAAGGTAGCTAACAAACTGAGTGGTGTTCGTTTGACAGCATTCAAAGTAGAGACATACTACTCAGTTTAGAGATTGACGATTACTTTTAATACCCGGTACCCGGACCTGGCAGATTTTATTCAAACTACCCGGACCCGGTACCCAGTTGAAAAACGGCACCCGGCTATGCCCTAGTTACGTTTAGGATGGGCAGATGGTGTAGATGTGGTTTTACCATGTTGACATATGTAGACATAAAAAATTATTATCTCCAACATTGTAAGCACAATGATTGATTTTAAGCCAGGTATTTACAGGTAACGTTGTGTTTGTCAGTGACTGTTGTGTCTATTCAGCTCGCTAGAGCAGAAGAAATCATAAAACCACGCGATGCCGCGCTTTGTTAACATCTGGGCATCACTAGCTTATTTTTCACTGACTCTACTATAGGGTTATTAATAAATATTGGATTTTTTACCGACAGGTTTTTGGTTGTAGAAATCTGATTTAAAGCTGATTCTGGTTGATTTTCTTAACTGGCTTTTTGGAAATTCCCCTAATTCCCAGCTGGTAGTGTAAACAAAGATGGCAGCAGCTCGGATCTGATATTGTGACGGCATCTTTTCAGATCCAGGTGAAAATGACCGACCTGTCCACCTTTCTGTCGGAGGTGCAAGTTGGTCACTATTACCAGAAGTTTGTCCACGATTTGAAGGTGACCAACCTCACGCAGCTTCGCTATGTGGAGGACGAAGACATGGTCGACATCGGAATGTCGAGGGCGGAGATCACGCGTCTGAAGCTGCACCTGCGCAAGAAATTTCCGAATGGAAAAATGGGACAGCTGAAAAAGGTACGAAATTAGATTTAATTGAAATAAAATTGTGGCTTCCATTGGGTGTTGTTTTTATTTTGTCATTTTGTTTTAATTATTTTAGTGCCCATAAGAATTCTTTTGATATGAATATATTGAATAGTTGAATACCTGGGCCCAGTGGCACATTGAATAACACACAGGCATGGAGATCAGCGAACTTGAGTTCTATTCCTGAAGCGCCCGTAAGATAGACGTGTTTTGTAGGCTGCTATTTGGCATCCTTGTATTGTTCTGTTAGTAGTTAAGATTTGTGATGTGTGTTCTTGTGAATTGTTTCAATTGCTTAACTGTACACTGTAACCGGTTATGATCTGTCAACCGGATTGTTCAATAAATGAAAATTATATATTATTCTTTTTATATGGTAACGTTATTTGTATATGATAACGTTGTTTTGATAGTTTAGGTAATCGTTCTGTGCTGTATTGTAGATATCTGTTTCTAGTGATTTTACATATTTACTTATGTGCAATAAATTGATTTGAACATTTGTTTTTGATTGAATTTATGTTTAATTATTGCCTTTCTACTCTAGTTGTTTAATTTTTGTTGACAGTTCTTTGGTAAAGGCCGTGAAAACAAATGTGAACGAAGCAATTCCCTGCGAGAGAGCCAGATTTCCCTAGCGACCCAATACGATAAGAATGTTATTTCAAAGAATGCCGTGGAACTGTGTCATCTGCTTGGCACTGGCCGCTTTGGCTCAACTGTCCAGCTGGGAACATGGACAAAAGATGACCGCACACAGGTACACAGTTCATGTTAAACTCTTAAATGACAATGGGTTTTTTTAAATGCATGCGCACAAAACGTGGACATGGAGGAGAATGGAGAAAATCAAGAGCATTTATAAAGGAAGTGAATTGATGGAAAGGATTGGAGAAGAAAGATTCATGATACACATAATGTGTGAGAGATGAAGGAAATTGATTGGACACATGTTGAGAGGATATTCTTTGTTGAGAACAACCGCTGAAGGATAAATGGAGGAGAGGGGGAGAAGAGGAAGACCAGGACAGATGATGCTGGATTGGATGATGACAGATGGAAGGCTCATGGAAGAGTACCAATAGCGAGAGGAATGGCGTTGTGTTGTTGGACATTTGAACCTGTTTAGGAAAATGAGAACCAGAAGAAGACATGTATACATATGTATACAACTATACATACATATATGAAATACATACATACATACATACATACATACATACATACATACATACAAAGTCATACATACATACATACATACATACATACATACATACATACATACATACATGCATGACCTGTATGCATGCATACAAGCACACATAGTTAAAGCAACTCAGTTCCATGGGCTCGCTTAGCTACCAGGCAATGCCAAGATTTTTTGTAGGGCCGACCGGCCATCTGGTGTGAGCTCTCTTCAAAGCTGTGTTTATTTGCATGTATGTGACCGATCAAACTTTGTTTCATTAATGAATTTCTCAAGTCTTTTCTTCTGCCATGGCTGGGCTGGAGCGCTCCTGAGTAGGTTTCTTGAAAGGGTGGTATATTATACACGTCCATAGAATGAATGAACACATAAACACATGTAAGTACCGCATATAAATGGAGCCTGGCAATGTTGTCACCTTAGTGTTACATAGTTTAGGACTTTCTACAGAGTCATTCGAAAGCCATTAGCTGCTGTAACTTTATACTTTTATCTTCCTGCTAGGTTCAGGTTGCCGTGAAGTGTCTACCAAAGACAAGACTCCAGAAACCAGTCAGCGACTTTCTGCAGGAGATCTCTGCTCTGTACAGAGTCTCACATCCACACCTTGTGCCAATCTTTGGTGCTGTTTTGGATATAGACAATGTTCTACTTGTAAGATATAATAATAATCTTCGTTTAATTTAAAACTGACACAAAGTGGTATAATTACAATTCGTAGTTTGAACGGATGATGACAAGTTATTACAGGAGTCAGATTTAACTGTTGGCAGCCATACAAGGTGTCCATCACGTATACTGCTCCGTTTACTAACGCCATCTGCCGATTGGAAGGTTGAGTGTACCTTTGGAAATCTGTGCACTCTTTATGCCAAAGTCTTTACCACTACCCTAGCCCCTCCCAGAAAAGTTTTTATGCTTCCATATACATGTATATAGAGCCACCTCATTAGCTACCAGAAAGATTAATATTTCTTTATTGAAATCCATTTAGCAAATCTGGAATTTAAAGAACTTTGCGATATTCTCTTGAGATGTTGAGCAGAAACTGAGACTTTTAGTAGGCGTTTCTGAAAATAAATCTGAGAAATTGCATTTTATGTAGCTTTTTTATATTGTAACCAAAAGTAAATTACTTGATGTAAAGTTTTATTTACAGTTATTAAACTTTCATCATTAGAGTGATATTTAAAAACTTCAATTTAGCATTTATAATGTGTTTTTCAGCATTTGACTGTCTTTTATAAATTCTATTAATTATGTTTGTTTATTACCATGACTGTACACCAAAATGCGGTCAAATAAAGAATATTCCTATCTTGTCGTAAATAATAAAATATGTGTGAATAAAAAAATTCGATTTAATCCTGATTTTTTGGTGAACTTTTCTTTTATGTCTTTGGTCTTAGGTGATGGAGCACGCACCTCTCCAGTCCCTTTCCGAGTGTCTCAAGGATGCGTCGCTGCGAACAAGTCTCTCCGTTCGACTTCTTTGCGACTTGGCAATTCAGGTCGTTGATGGCATGACATATCTCGAACATCAGAAAATCGTTCATGGGAACTTAGCTGCAAGGAACATCCTGGTCATTTCAATCTATCAGGTAAGGACACTTGTTCTGATTTGCACTTTAACTTTTTGGTATCACAGTGTAAGTAACTATGGGTGTAAGTGGGTCACGGTGGTGTAATGGTGGCATCATTGCCTTGGAGCCGGAAGGTTCGAGCTTCGAATCCACTTCAAGTCGCCTCATGGGGATCTTGAGCAAGTCCTTCACTCGCAATTGCTTGGGTGCTTCAGCGTGAAACTCTGATGCAGTGTCCACGCTGTAATCGGGAGCGCCTCTGAGTAGAAAGCTTGATGAGGCGCTATAGAAATGGATAAATAAATAAATAAATAAAATAAACAAATAAGTTGCACTTTGAAAACACTTTTTTCTTATCAGATCATGAATATTTAGATACTTAAAGGATTTTTGTGGGTTTTTTCACATCAGCTCTGTAAGATACATGCACAGAGATAGAGTTTACACAAGTTGGTAGTGTGACCTGATGTTTTGTGGTGGCTGTTGTGAATAGCGTTTCAATTGGTTTTGTCCTAAGCGTGGCATTTTGAACACGATTGTCTTACTGTATGGATTAAACTTTCTTAACTATTTGATCGTTTTTAAGGTGAAAATTACCGACTTTGGCATCAGCAGTGCTGTTGGAGTCGACAAAAGTATCTTCGAAGATAACAGCAACGAAGAATTGGGACTAATTCTACCTTGGTCAGTTTCCAGTTTTGTTAGCATACACCTAAGTAGCGTAGTGGTGTATCAAATATAGATATACATATATGTCGTGAATTATGATTGGCATAATATTGTTTGCTACATGAGCATTTTCAAGCTGTTTAGAACACTTATTGAGGAATGATTGACAGTTTTCTCTGGTTTACGGAGCATCATGTCCAAGCGTGGTCTTTGCTGATTTGACTTGATGCGCACCCACTCAGGCTTTGACTGTACATTGTAGCACTTGGTGATGTATAATAAAATATTATGCACACTGTACATTGACATTTTCGATCTGTTAAGCGCATTTTTGTATGTCATAAAGGCACTTTTCAGATAGCCAGATATACACATCAATTTCTAGATTTCTGTGTATCTGTGATGGCATCTCGTTATATTGGATACTTTGAAATAAATTAATTAATGATTGCTTAAAGTTTTAACTTATAATTTCTTTGAAAGGTGTGCACCAGAATGTGCGACGTCATTGGTCTTCACATCAGCATCTGATGTGTGGTCATTTGGAGCGACTCTGTGGGAGATCTTCTCGTATGGAACGCAGCCGTGGTCGGAAATTGACAATCAGGAAGTATGCATTATGTAGTTGCTGCTGTTTACTTGTTCTTACATCACAGAGGATCCATGCTTGAACCAGCCCCAAATTGGTAGGACGTGTGGGCTTGGGCACCCGCAAGTATTTTTTTTGCAGGGGGGGGTGTAACACAATGGTCAGGATAGAGAATTTTCTTATACCAGACATATTCGAGAATTTGTGTTGGCTGCAATGTATTTTAAATTTTCCGTTCTTTATGAATACGTGTAATAAAGCAGTGTAACACAAAGTCTTCTTTTTATGTTATTAATCGATTGATTGATTTTGGTTTTAGATATTAAAGACTGTCAGTCCACCATCCAATCGCCGTTTGCTGCGGCCAAAGAGTTGCCCTGATGACTGGTACGGAGAGATGCTGAGTTGCTGGCAGTTTGATCCAAGAGATCGACCCAAGTTCTCGGAACTTTTTGCCCAGCTGTCGAGGGTTAATATCTTTTTCAATTTGAAAACTCAGTGAACTTTGATTTTTTAATTAGTTTTTGACATGTGTAGTACTTTTGTGACATTCTGTGAATTCTCTACATGGACCATGTCAGTAACATGGTGAGCATGTGAATGGCAACATTACTAGTCTCTGTTCTATAAAGGAATGCAGATTAAGCATGTCAGAAATGATGCATGGCTCTAGAAGACAAGGAACACCAGTGAGCCATGTGGTCTGCAATGAGCAAGAGCAAGCCTTCGAGAGCTGGAGAAAAACTAAAACAACTTGGACGAGAGACACAGGAGGACTGATGCTGCTGCATTTATCTGATTTTACTGCCAGAAAAATAAGACATTTATAAGCTGAACTGTGTGTTAGATTCTTGTTCTTGAGTACCTGAGGTTAGTTTACAATTATTGTGCATGTTGTAAATGCCATAGTTGCAGTTTAAAGATACTGTGATAACAAAGACCATTAGCATCACCCTCCTTCTTTATTCAGTCTTGAGACTGGCACTGTGCATATTGCGATGAAGAGTTTATTATGTTTTTATAGAATGATTTAAAGTCATGTTTTGAAAGATTTCTTTTCTTGGTAGATGAAATTATCTCGAGTCGTGATAAGGAGCGACGTCGTGCAGTCCGGTTGTGTTCAGTGCAAGAAAAGCGATATTATCACAGTTTTATCGAGAAAGTGAGTATCATCGCACTTCACATTCTTTGACACTTTTTATAGTACTTTTCTATTGCAAATTGTCTTTGCAGTGATCAGAAAACAGTTGTTAGGTTTCCGAGACTTGCTTTGGTCAGCGGTGGCTTCTTGCGTTAATGTTGATTGGCTTCTGTTGAGCTGCTGTCTTAATGTAATATTTAAAAAGTTCTCTAGGCCTCTGTCAGAACTGTGTGGAAGTGTCAAGTTTATGCAGCATGTATCATTTGCTGTTTAGTTCAAGCGTCATTGGTCTTTGACAGTGGTTCCTAACCCGTGGCTCGCAGGCCAAAAGTGACCTGCCAGGTCGAAAAAAAATAGCCCTCGTCTCTCAAAGATTTAACAAAAATATATGAAAAAATTGACATCTTGAACAGGATATAACACATAATTATTTACTATTACAAATTATTTTATTTTGACGTCTATAAGTAACATCAAACATTATATTTTAAATCAATTATAACGATTTTATATGCTCTAATTAATTAAATTTGAGCCGTGTGGCCCCTAATGTTTTGCAACTAAGAAAAATGGCCCTCGTGTCCTCCAACAAAGAAAAAGTGGCCCTATAGTCAAAAAAGTTTGGGAACCACTGGTCTAGGAGAAGAAAAGTGAAAGAAGATGAGAACTTATGAATGTATTGTATTGTCTAAAAATGTGGCCCATCTGATGTGTATAATATAATCTTCGTTTAATTTCAAACTGATGCAACACAGAATGATTGCAATTCATAGTATGATGGATGATCACAAGCTAAATAAAGGAGTCGAATTTAACTGTCAGCTGCCAACAAGGCATCCATCATGTCCTACTAATCATTTTACCAATGCCATCTGCTAATTGGAAAGCCGAGTGGACCTTTTGAATGGTAGCAGGAAAGTTTGTGTCCATGCACTTTCCGTGCCAGAATTTTTGCCATTACCCTAAATCACCCTCCCTCAAATTGTTCACGTTTTTGGTTTTGGTTACTTTGTAGCCCCGAAAAGCCTCCAGAGCCCGGACTCTGGCTGGGGGTCGTTGACGCAACGAATGAGGTCGGCTTTTTCAATCCAGGCAATACTTCACCACATATCGAAATAATAACAAGCGACGTCAGCTTGCTGAGGAACAACCCGAAAGTCAATCGATCATGTAAGACTATATACGTATTCGATCATGTGCAGCTTTACTTCAGATTTCAAATGTAATTAAAAACATTTTATGTAACATTGAAAGCACGAGTTGATCATGTGAGACTGTTTTGTAAATTTATCTGATGATTTTACATTTTTCCTTTGATTGTAATTCATTCATTCATCCATTAAATGAATATGTATGGCGCCTCTTCACGGGGACTACTCAGAGGTGCTCCAAACCTCAGCACGGCCGTATGAAACTGTCGTAAGGTGAGAGGGGAATGCCTGAGAAACTGTGAAAAAGCTATCCCTATTCAGATTGCCAGAAGGCTAGCTGACCTAATTCACTAATGACTCTTAATGTGTCCAGGATGTTGTGGAGCTTCCCTTCACTGATGAGTTTCGGTAGCGCATAATATTAGGGTGCAGCCATTAGGGAAAGGCTGGCGAAGCTATTGTTGTGACTCTGCATTGTTCCACTGATATTCCTGTGCACCCATGTAAGATTCATTACCTCCTCTCACAGTGGAGGTGATGAACCATGACATCACACCTTGATCAAGTACATGTCTTTTTCTGCTCATATGACCCTAGGCTCTTTGAAAGCCTCTAGCCAATGAAGGTCTCAAGTGTCTGCCATGATTTGGTTACATTGTGTAGAAGATTTCATTGGTCACTGGCCTTTGCTTGCAAGTTTGAGGCTTGAGGCAATCTATTGTCCTACTGTTGAGAACTGAATTACCATTGAGTTTTAAATATATAGTTTAGAGACAAGTCAGTTTGGTAGAACAAAGTTTTGTTTATTTAAGTGCTACTATATCCACGCAATCATTAGGCCACTGAATCATTAGCGGTAATTGTTATATCCTGCAACAGCCTTTAGTTCGTAGTTTATTTTCATAGTTTGTTTGCCTAGGGCTTAGTAATGTGTCATATGCAGTCAGCCCTGCTCAAGTACTTAGCCTATGGGCTACCGTGAACCTATTCATTTTAGCAACTTGTGACATAACGAAACGGTCACATGTACTGTTGCGAATTGGCTGAATGTTCTGCTACTTAATCTAACAGAGATGGAGGATACGTACTATAATGCAGTCAGTTTAGTTAAAGTTAAGTGAAGTTTATGGTACGATTTGCGCACTCTCGAATGTTGGAGTTTGTTGGCCATGGAAAAGCACGGTAGGTGCCAGAACGCTGTAAATCGGAAGTTTATAGCAGCATTGATATACAAAGAATAATGCATAACAGGGATGTACATGTATTGTTGGCTACTCAGCTATGCAAGTGACCTAATTATTTTCTTTGTTGATAAGCACATAACCGGAGCTCTCTTCTTAAAGCCATAGACATTAAAATGGGAGTGGCATGCTTCTGTGCACAATTATTGCTCAATGGCCAATTATGCACAGCAGTAGAAGTCATGGTGGGATGGACGGATTAGTAACTGTTCACTTTCATTAAATCAGTGAGATGTTTTGGTTAAGCATGTCATCTGCAGTAACTGACTTCAGTAGTGGTGGTATTGGTTGGCATTGTGCTCAAGACTCCAGTTGATGGACACTTGAAGGAAACGATTGTAAGAAAACCAGAGCTCATTGAAGATGTCCTGATGATGCAGACTAGGAGGTCACAGAAACCAAAACCAATATTACTACCAGAGAAGTCCAGTTCAAATATGCCAGGTCGCAGTTTCTATATTAAAATTTCAACAAGCAAGGCTTTTGTTGTGACTTTGCTCAAATACTGACCACTGTCTTCCAGTTGGAGCAGGTAGCGGATATTTTGCCACAATAGTACACTCGATAACGTTCAAAATCTAGGAGGGACCTGCACTCGTAAAATAATTTCTTTTGTTGATATTTTTCTCATACCCTACTGTCAATTTTGCTCAATACGCTGGTGACTTTTTAGCGCGGTTTAATATTTAAAGTAATTACCGCATTTCCATGGTTACAGGGTCGTTGAGAGCATCTCTAAGGCCGTCGTCACGTAAACTTACTCCGAGCATGATCAGCATGCCGCAGAACGACATGAAGCACATTGGTCATGTCGGTTTCGATGGCGTCGTCATTGGCGACGTGCCGTTCCTCAGCAGCAACCGCAGTCCATCGATAGCCAGTGGGTTGTCGGATCTAGACACTCGACCTTCGACCTCGTCACTTCCGGGAAACGGAAACAAGGGCTCCGCGCTGAAATCGTCGCTCTTCGGAAGCAGCGTTTCGAGGTATGAGCGGGTTTTGGGAAATAATTCTTTGTGGCTCCAGTTGGTTAAAATTTTGTTAAAAAATGGTAACAAGAACTGCAAGGAGTGTTTGAAACGTAGCAATGCAAAAGCGAGCAATAGTAATTTTACCCAAATAGGTAATTACCAAAGTGTGATTATGGTGTATGTGGTGCCACACACTGAATCCCAGTATTAAGGTGAGTTTGCAACATGTTGAGTTTGATATATCATTTCAAAGGTCTTGTCTCTAGCTTCAAAATGATACGAATTATAATTATTTGCTCTAGCTTTATTCTAGCCCAAGATATAAGGCAAAATTAAAATAAGATAATATGCATATATTAAGAGCAGTATAATAATACAAATGGTTTTCTTTAACAAAACAAAAGAAATGAATTTTTTAAACATTTTTAGATTATATTCTGTACAAAAACAAGAACGAAAAACAAACATGCTATTTCCCTCTGACGTGTAATTTCCGACTTAACCTTTTCGTTACTGCCCCCAGTGGGAACCGCCGTACTAACGCCATAGAGATGCATTTATATTAATTACTAGCTGGGGTAACCGGCGTTGCCCGGGAAATTTAGGAATAGACCCGCTCAGGCCACAACCAAACCACACCCCACCTCCACCCAACCCCGTACAGCACCCCTTCCATCCGTTCCCGCTTCACCCCTCCACCCCATCCTCACCACACCCCCACCTCCACCCCAAAACCCCCACCCCACCCCGTACACCCACACCTCCACCCGCCCCCGCTTCACACCTCCACCCCTCCACCTCACCCACCCCCACCCTCACCACACCCCGTTCACCCGCCCCATGCCACTCATTTCACCCACCCACACCACACCTCCACCCCACCTTGTACACCCCACCCCCTTCCATCCATTATTTCTATGTATTTATTTATATGTATTTATATTAATTATTATTATTATTATATTATTAAGATTTTTTATTTTTTTTAAATTTTATCTGAATATTTTATATATACATCGTATATATTAGCCAATATATATATATTATATATAAATATATTATGTATTATGTGTTTTTATTTATATGTATTTATTTATTTATTTATATGCATAATTATATGCCACCGTAGAGATGTATTTTTTACCATAGATATGTATTTTTTTTAGCATAGACATGTATTTCTTTATAAAGTGCACTTGTTGACAACCAACGACATCTCTACACACTGCTAAGGGGTCTTCACACAGTACTAGGAACACATTATAACTCATTCCTTATATCCCGGCGCCGCGCCGGTATACGTACGGCGGCATGTTTTAATATCCCGGCGCGGCGCCGGGATACGAGGCGAAAAGGTTAATTTACATTAGGTCACAGAAATGAAAACCAATGCAGTAGTAAATGGCATAAAACTGCAAGAGAAAACAAAAATGAAATGTAATTACAGCATGGTGATTTATACATAGCTGTCAGCTCTAGTATTTGGGCTTTAGTATGTTTCTGATAATCTTTTTTTCTAGTGTACTGTTTCAGCAGTGTCCGTATATATATTGGTTCATGTGTTTGTGTCAGTATATTGTGGTTATTTAATCTGAATGATATCTTAAATGTTTTGTGGTTTGTATATTTGTATACTTTGAGCCTTAGGTATTATATTTGCATGCTTTGGTCTTCACGTATCGTATATATGTGTTTTGTTATGGTCCAAGGTTGTTAATTGTAGTTCGTCAATTTTTACCGGTCCAACACCAATGGATTTTTCAAAGGATGAGTCAAATACTTGCAACTTCAGTGACCTCAAGTTACCAGATCTTTCGGTTAGTATTTCTTTATTTATGTAGCACTGTTGAAATGTAAAGTCATTCATTGCCCCTGTTTGCTAAAGACTTGCCAAACTGTAATGTAATGTTTTGGTCCCTTTTTTCTGTTTAATTGCATATATAGTAGTTTTCGTGAATTAGTGTACCGATTGGTTTAATTTTTATTATTATTGAAAAGACATTTAAACAGCCGCAAAGATGCACACAGCGACCGTTAATGAAATTCAAGGAACAACATTGTAAATTATAGTCTAGTTTTTATGTAGCGCTACTCAGGATTAGAGGCGCTTCCAACCCAGGTCGGTGTTTGCTGAGAGAGAGGTTTCAGGCGCATACAATGTAACAGCATGCAGAGGATGAATATGAAAGTTGCAGGCAGCATTGAAAGTGTTTGGCATGTTGAAATAGCTTTATGTGGGTATTGATGGCATACGTACACACACACACACACACATATGTATACACATAGGTGGGGTGACATGGACCGAGGACTACAACACTTGAATAGGCAGGCAATATGATGCCGGAGGCAAACCAGATGACTTTTTGATGACTTCAATTTAATTGTGCAGCTAATAATTAATTACTAATTGGTTGATTGCAGTGTTGACTGAGTAATGGATATTTGACTTGGCGTTTAGTGTATTCATTGTTTGACACCTCAGTGTGGTGGTCACATGCTTGATTAAGAACATGATTATTTTTTTTCATAGTGGGTTTAACATTTGAAATTTAAAACAATGTCCAAATAATATCATAATAGAGGCACCACTATGCATAGCATATATTGTCATAAAAAAACAACTATGTAGATATAATTATAATAATTTTATATATATACGTATTTAAGTTAAATTTCTCAGTTTTACTTTTGTGTATCATTAGCGCGTTATGTGCTAGAAAATCTGTTGAAACCAAAATACACTGTGTCCGCGTTAAAGTAGAACCCACAATAAAGTGTCATAACTCGGTCAAAATGTTTAGGATTTGCCTGAAATTTTACACACAGCAACAGTGGTCATAGTGACACGAGATCCTAAAGCCGATTAGAAATATTCGTGAGTTTGTCAAATTTATGAGCGTTTGAGATGCAGCACCAAAAAATGCAACTTTCCAACATGGAAAAGCTGAAAAGAAGTAAACTTCAGCTAAATATGATGCTAAAAATGTCATTTTTGTTCACGAACACACGACCATAGACGTAGAGGCTACTGTTTGAAGGTCCGATCGATGATCACCTGGTCAAACAGCTGCCACTCTTCAATCAGACGCACTCTACGCTTATCGATGTCATGAATACGGGAACGAAAAACGCGCTACTCCGGTACATGCACCCGGATCGAGGTCTGGACTGCTAGGCGGCCACGGCTACGGATATGAAGCCGAGTGTCTTCCGGGACAGCTACTACACTACTACGTCTACGGTCGTGTGTTCGTGAACAAAAATGACATTTCGAGCATCATATTTAGCTGAATTTTACTTCTTTTCAGCTTTTCCATGTTGGAAAGTTGCATTTTTCGGTGCTGCATCTCAAACGCTCATAAATTTGACAAACTCACGAATATTTCTAATCGGCTTTAGGATCTCGTGTAACTATGGCCACTGTTGTTGTGTGTACAATTTCAGGCAAATCCTAAACATTTTGACCGAGTTATGACACTTTATTGTGGGTTCTACTTTAACGCGGACACAGTGTATATTAGCTAAAAATTGGTGTCAATTTTCCAGGGGCATGTACTTTTTGCCCATATGTGCGGGCGCCCGGGATTAACCCTGCTGAAAGTTTCACAAATTTTTGTATGCACGTACATGTCGTTTCACAAATTTTTTTATACATGTCGAATGTGCTCTATTATGGTCCTTACCAAACTGTTGCCCGGCAGATACATTGAAGTTACAGAGGAATTCTGCCATGCAATTCTATTGTCTTAGTTGTTTTCTGATGACTGATTGTCTGGTGCTTTATTTGCCGATGGGTTCAGGTATGAGACACAGACTGATGCATATGGTTGTATGACTGGACAGTGGAGAGGGGCTCAGTCAAGTTAGAGGAGGCTGTTGTCTAATTTCCTTTGTGTACATAAGCCTCATTTTATTGGCCTGGAGCTTCTGAAAGGTGGGGTAACGAAAACGAGGGAATTGGGGACTGTGACATCAGGTACACATGTCTCCATTGGCACTAGGAGGTTTGAAAGAGCTAACATAGTTGTCATCAGACCTGTGCAGTATGTTACAAAACGGAAATTGGGCCGCTAAATAATCCGATTCAAATTTTTTTTCTAGGTAACAGATTGGTGTTTCTTTAGGTGACAGATTCTTAGTTGGTGAAAAGCTTGTTTGAGTATGCTCATTAAATCGCTAATTTATTGCTTGTTAGGATGATTGATCGGTGAATGTCAACAATTTTAGGTGATTTCCTGATTTATTTGTTAAATTATTCGATGAGTAAAATTTCACTGCCTTGAACTTTGCAGGATGAGCTGAACTTTGGTGGTTCGCTATTTGATGAGGTCATGGCCGCTCTGAACGTTGCTCTGAGCAATCGTGGAGTTCCAACCGAAGAAAGCACCTCGGCAAAGGACGAGTCATCTGTGCAGGGGAACAACATCACCACAGCGTCGTCCGATTCTACAATCGTCGCCGAATCCCACAGCGGAGGCCATCCTTCCGATTCGGAAGACGATCATCATCATCATCACGGTGGCAAGCTGTCGTCGTCACCTGGACCCGAGGTTTCCGAGGGTCGCGAACATTTGTCGCGAGGCGAGGCCAAGTTTACGTCTCCTGCTTATGCAAGTAGCCGTATTCCTATAACGTACTGCTAACTGTTCGATTTGGACTGTACTGGCAGTGGCTGTCAATTGGGGTAGACCGAGGCAAGATGTGACTTTTTCATGGTGGCAATTGCGGTTGTTTGGGGTAGAGTCTTGCGTGATGTGTTTTGTGTGGTAGTGTCATATTTGTGATCGAGATGAAGTGTAAAGTTTTCGAGGTAGCCCAGAACTTGTCCGTTTTCCAATAGTTATTTGGTACTGCGAAATCTCAGCGAAATGCATTTCTTGTGGAACGGGTGTAGTTGCTGCAGTTGTTAATCTCATGAAAATCAGAAGTTTGGATACTCTGTTCATAAAGAAGAACTTCATTATTATTATTTATTTATTTATTAAATTTATGACATGCACAGAGTCACACCAAAATGTGAATCTGAGGAACGGATAGTCTGCTGCCTGGAATGAATGAAGTTAGATATCCAAGTGCTTGAACGCCAAGGAAAAATAGCTAGTTTAAAGCTGCGTTTTGAAGGAAGGAAGTGAATACGAGCTATGACGAGAGAGTGGCAATCATTTTCATTTCTTGGAGACTTGACGTGCACTTGAGCCCATAATGGTTCTTTCAATAAGGCTTTTCAGCTTGTGATACTCAATCTTTTAAATATTGAAAGTGCATGTCCGATGCTGCAACCTATTGGATGACCTCGTTACAGCCATCAATTTGTCATTTCGTGGCTTTTCGCTGCAGCAGCTTTTCAGAAATCCAATTTTTATCATGTGGTCCTAATCTCTTTGCCAGCTTTCGATTGCTTTTGCCAAGAGATTACTGGTCACAAGCTGTATTTTTCTAAAATGATTGCAGAAATAGTGCGAAAAGACTGGAACGTCCCTGCCGCGAGGCATGACTGTGTCCAGACTGAAGAAAGTCTCTGTGCAGAAGATCAACATTGTACCTTTGCCTGTACCTTTACGTTTTCGTGTGAAATCCTGAGCGGGTCCTTATATTCTTACGAACTTGCTTTTTTCGTTTTTCTTCATTTGGTTTGCCGATTCACATTGGCTATAACATTGGAAAACAAATACGCATACCAAGGTTATCTCAGATCTCTTCGTTTTGTTCAATAACTCGCACAAGTGTGGTCACATTTCTTGTAAAAGAAAATTGTCCTTTTATTGTTTTGTCCTTGATGTGTGAATCTGATTCTTCTCCATGACACTGTGGTCTTCTCCATTTGCAGTTTTTTGCTCTGGTACAATAATTATGGTTCCCGGACAATTCGGCGCCGGACAATTCGGACCGGACAATTCGGAACCGGACAATGCGGACCGGACAATTCTTTGCAGCCCAAATTCGTGATTGGACTTCTCCATCACCCAAAATGTATACCGTCGAAACTAATATTAATCTGACACCTCACTATATATCGGGCATAAAAAAAACATGGGCCTATTGGTATGAAACTTACATTGATCTAAATGAGATGCCTATAAGTTGATAATTTACTGCATTTAGCTACTAATTTCAGTGTTTTATTTCTGTTATTGGATAAATTTTAGAAGATCAGACAATATTTGCATGGTGCCATATAATTTTATTTCATACCATTGACAAACAAAAGTTTCATAGCCATAAGAGCAATATTTTTACATGCACTCCGAATTGTCCGGTTCCGAATTGTCCGGTCCGAATTGTCCGGCGCCGAATTGTCCGGACACCATAATTATTGCTAGGTTTTTTCGTTTGTTTAATTTTTTTGACCCAAGGTCAAAGTGATTCGTCAAAATGAGACACTGGAAGTTGAGTTATGTTAAACTCTCTGGAAACTGTTCCTGTACTTTTGAGGCTTTAGCAAATAGTTGAATGGCAGTTTGTGCGTGCAAAAGTGATCTTTGTTTTAATATGAAACCCAACTCTAAGATCAATAACAGTCCCTTCATTATTGATTTAAATTATTCCCAAAAGAGGATTTAAAAAAGCCTGAGAATTGGGAAAGGTCGATGGATGGATAGATGTAATATTAAAACTTTGTTATTAAAAGTATTATTTAAAGATATTTTTGTGCTTGTTGCGATCATCGGTCATGATGCGATTCAGCGGATTTTAATGAAAAAAGCATAGGAGGAAATTTTTTTATTGAGGTTACTGCCAGATTTTGGGAGAAGCTACTAGGCAGTATGATGGGAGGAGTGTTTTTTTCCACTTATGTGTGTTGAGTGATTTTCATTCTTCTCGATACATCATAACCGAACGTATTTATCTCGTAGTCGTTTTGTATTATGGTAGATTTTTTACCGCTTTTTGTAGCAAAGTTTGTGTGTAAATGTTGTTATCTTGACATTTGTGAACATTTAGTTTGTGTTCCTTGTGAAGTTTTAGCAACTATATTAACTTTCGATTAAGGTTTTTGCAAGGGGTGATTTTTGATTTATGCCCCCAATCTCAGTTTCTCATGTGAACCTTTCAATAAGCAAGGCTATTATTTTACATTAGAGTATAAGGTAAACTTTGTAACAATATGGGTTATAAATACCTACAATGCTACATTTTGGTATCATATTTTAAGATGTGGATAAAAAAATATTGCAATTCGGACCTCGAATCAATTTATTCTATTGAAACATGTGGGACGTGGGTGTCATGCACCAGATAATTCAGATAGTAGACATCTAGCTTTTTATTTATTGTTTTTTTAAATAAATATTTATTCGCTGTTTATAACTTGATCCTTTAACTTACTAACCATTGCTTGTTTTCTTGCCATAACACACGATTGCTGTTACAAGCTTTTGTGTTACATTTTTACAGTAATTAATTGCATTTAATTTTATATTGGTTTTTATTAATGGGGTACTGCATTATTTTTACAGTAGCAATTTATTTTACAATAGCTTTTTTATTATTACTATTCCAGGGCGTATATTCCATTCAAAATGCTGCCAGAAATAGAGAACAGGTGCGCAGTCACAGTCCTTTAGTCGTCTCCGATTGCCGCAAAAATTCTGATGCAGAAGTTAACGTGAGTTTGCACTCAGAGCCAAATGGTGTAGCATCGAAAACATCGACTGAATTCGTGTACGAGAATGCACCTTTGTCACGGCCTGGTGTTGTAGTGAGCCGGGACTTGGCTGAAGGACACAAAAAGAATGCTTTTGACGATGGTGTGTACTTGGAACCAAGACAAATCACACAGTTCTGACTGAAGGAAAATTGCTGACAAGAGTTTTTTTTACAATTGTTAGGGAAACTTGCAATTTTTTCATTTTGTATGACATTTTCTTATAGGTATTATTGTTTCACGATATTTTTACAGGGATCAGCAGGGCTATTATGTCACTTTGAGAAGTAGTTTTATGGCATGTTTGACAAGTTAGATATAAGAGGTTTGGTGTATCCGAATTTTCAGTGATATGTCTAAAAGTATCTGGAGAAATGACCTTGCAAAGCTTGTCAACTTTTACCATTTTTCCATGTGAAAAGTTGTGCTGGTCAGTATGTAGCATTTTAATTTCTGACTGTGCTGCCACTCTGTATCCATTGCTCTCAGTAGGTGTGTTTAGTTGCTGTTGATATTTTATCATTTACATTTTTTACAAGTGCTTGTTCTGAAGTCATCCTTTTATGAATGAAGATGTAATTTCTTGCAAGCTTTTTAGCTTCAAAACAGTCACTTTTGTGATTTGCTCTAAGAAGAGTGTGTGATCCTTACACGGAGTATGCGCATGTCGCAGAAAGTTTGTACATTGCAGACCGTTGCTTAACCCTTTAATGCCGGAGGGTATAGGATTTCCCATACCATTTACTACCATCTCGGCATTAAAGGGTTAAGACAAAAAATGATTCCTGATCTTTATTATGGCGTGTTCCTTTTGTATTTCAAAATATTTTTATATCTAACAGTTTTTATGACGTTAAATTTTATTTATTTAGATTATCCTGACTCTCATGTGTAGCTATCAGTCGCAAGTTTGAAAGATGTATTGGAGTTTCTCACGAGTGTAAACTGTACTACTTGTAAATTAAGCTTCTCCATTTTTGGTGATGATCTTTGTCACATCACCAAATAACTAGTCGACATTCTTTCTGTGTTATCTGTGTTTAGGGACGTGAAAATGTACGAAGGTTTTTGTGTATTCATTTCGATTATTGGGAATATGTGAAGTCTTTGTGAAGATTGTTTCTGGTCAGTTCACACATCTTGTGCATGAATATGGCACAAAGTTTTAAAGCGTCATTAGTGCAACTTGTACATTTTTAAAATTCTAAATCTACAGTTTCTTGTGTTCAATGAAAAATCATGAAAACGCTATGCAGTATATTTGCTGCGACTGAAGTTACACTGTAAGAACTCAAAGGACAGATCTTCTTTTAACTGTAGATTTTAAAATCTGAAGCAACATGTCAATCTCATCATATTGGAAGTTCTGTCTTAAAATACATTGCAGTTTTCTCATGTCTGTGTTTTCTTTCGCTATTTTATCTCTGATCTGTGAGAACTAAGAACAACTGATGCAATGGGTTGCTGAACAACGTTTCCTTGTTTTTGTTAGTGTTTCATGTATTGTATTGTAGTGTATTAAAACATTTATAAGGCGACTCTAGCCGCCATCTAATAGGGTGAACTGTTCAGAGGTGCTCCCAGCGCACAAAACCACGAGAGAATAAATTGGTTGTGAGAACGGCAAAGGAGGAGGGGTTGCCAGCTAGAATTTGAGATGTATTGTAGTAGTGCTCAAGTAAATAAATTGTTCTTGTTTGAGGCCATGACTTAATGCAGTGTATCGCAAACTGTGTGCCGCGGCACACTAGTGTGCCGCGTGAGATTTCAGGTGTGCCGCGAGAGAAACCTAAAATTTGTAGTCTTTTAATTGACTTTAGAAGAAATTATTTCATAAATATTATAAATACAATTTTCGGCTTCCCAATGTTTTATGTGTAAGAATAGTTTCTCCTCAGTATTTAAAAACTCTAGTGACGTTGTTCTATTGTTCTACTCTATGTTATTTACTCTTCTTGACGTCATTATTATGGAGATACAAACATAGACTACATAGTTAACTCGTTCTGTTGACGCCATTATTACAGAAATAACAGTACATCTCTAACGGTGTGAGTGATTCAGGTATATTCTTCTACGTTTTTATTTATCATTACTGAAATATGAAACAAATAGTTAACTATAAATAAAATTATGTGAATATATTTTTTTTATTTTATTAGCCTCAAAAATTCAAAATGGACAAATTCTGTGCAAAAAGAGAAATAAATGATGGGAAGGACGACAGTGAACTGAGTAGAGGGAAACATTTTCCGATAACTAAACCACCCGGTTTATCGAAACGTAAATATAATGAAGATTTTATCGGATTTGGTTTCATTTCTTCCGAAAAAGACAGCTCGCTTCCGTGTTGTTTGATTTCCTCCACAACGCTTTCAAATGAGGCAATGGGTAGATAATTACTAACGGCGCTACAAAAATTCTTAAAATATCGAGATCGCTCGTGACGTCATTGGAATGTGTGTTTATATGGCGAGATCAAAGTTTAACCACAGTATAAATAATTAACAGTACGTCGATTTCGGATCTCGCAGTCGTCAGAATAAGTGACGAGATCTAAAGCCCTGCCCACTGTCATCCGCCATTTTCGCAGCAAAGAACTCTATAGACAAATTACATTTGCTTTCAATTCTATGGTACAAACTACAAATTTCGGTTTCCGGCAGCCGCCATATTAGTCGGGATTCATTAAAAGAACTGCAATGTACTGCCCGGACAAAATTTTCAACATGCTGGAAATAACAAATAATGAAAGATAAGATAGTAATATATCCAAAAAGTGAGCCCCAGCCTTTCAGATCTCCTGCTAACTCATTTTATTAGAGAAATTTGAGGGCATTAAATCAATGGCATTTTTACTATACGGCTTAATCTCGAAGCCGGGTTGCATTGAAAGAATTGCAATGTACTACGCGGAAAAAGTCGCAACAGGCTGGAAATAACAAATAATTAAAGCTATAATAATAATATATTTTAAAAAATGGTCCCCAGCAACTCAACTCTCACTCTGGGTTATTTTATAAAGAGAAATGTTATGGTGCACTATTAATAGCAATATACGATTCGGTGCCTTTGGGTTATCTGCTGGTCATTTGATGCCAAAATGGCGGCTAACCACATGACCAAAGAAAGGGCAACAGGCAGCCATCTGGGTAGACCTACTGGTAATTATTTATACTGTGGTTTAACTCAAATTTCCCATGTATTTCTGTACATTTTTGAAAAATTATATAAAATCACAGGATCATTCTAGAACATTGGGAGTAGGCGCGTTTGAATACTTACGTTCATGTGCATAGGTGTGTATAAAAATTGTGACGTTCTGAGCACATGTATACTTCTATACCCGTACCGCGTCTTGAGTTAATATTCAACTGTAATAAATTTTAGGCTGTGACTAGCGGACCTCCAAGCGGCCGTCGAATCTCAAATACTAGCGGACCGCCAAGTCACGTGTAACCTGTCACATGACTGGCGGCCGTCCAATACTGAATACTAGCAAGCCGCCAGGCTTTCTATTTACACCAATCCACAAGAGTTTCTAATGGCTAAACAAACCCTAAAACTAACCCTAACCGACCCTCACGACGCCTAACCTGAACCTAACCAACACTCACGAAAAAATTGGTTGCTTACTCTGTTTCTAGTAATTTTCTAAGTCATTAAAACAAGAAAACTTTTGTCCGACATAAAATCAACTATCGGTAACTGCCGCCATTGTAACAATATTCAAGAATCAAGACTCGTCATGTGACAGGTTACACGTGACTGGCGGTCCGCTAGTATTTGAGATTCGACGGCCGCTTGGAGGTCCGCTAGTCACTTCGTAAATTTTAATTGGTGTGCCGCGATACAAAATTTATCTGCTGAGTGTGCCGGGAGTTAAAAAAGTTTGCGCTACACTGACTTAATGTATGTATAACTATTGAGCTGGTATATTATTATGCCACACGAGTCTAGTCCAAAGATATGCCGACCGAGTATGCGCTCATCTTCTAATGCCTTGTAGGCTGTTCTGAGCCAGCCAATGGGATTCTAAAGGAATATTGGATGGCATAGGCCTCACCAATGCAACCGATGACAAGTACCGGTACTGCTTTAGAAAATAATCACTTTCAAGGTATTAATGTTACTTTAAAAATACTTTTGTCACTCCACACTACTTGTCCCATTGAGGATTATATTCAACAAACTGCTTGGCTAAAATTATTTAGCCCCTTCCTTTTTATAACAGTAAGCTCTAGTATTTTATGAGTGATTGAAAGTTAGCCGGTTGTGTGATTTCCAGTAAGGTATGCTAAACTAAAGTCCATTTATAATTGTGCATATTGGCACTATATTGATGTGTAAGGAATTTGTGTTTTGAGAAGGCCATGTCTGTGTAACTGGGTCATATCGGAGTGCACAGCATTAATAGTTGTGTGATTCTTTTTATGGAAGCTTACTGCAGTTAAGGAAATGGAAACAATTTGGCACCGTTTAATTAGCGTCTGCTTGTATCATGCGAATTTTGTCAGTGCTTGTCTGTTTAGGATTGTGTATTTTATGCAGGCCCCAAACACGGCATACTTGTATGAGGTACAAGAAAGGCATTGCGTTAGCCTGTTAGGTCTATTCATTACAGGCGTACGTGTACATAGATTACTTGATGTGCCTTGTGTTTGAAGCTGACGCTATTTACGTTGTAACTGTATGAGACTAAAGCTTGTAAACATTTTTGTTGTACTCTTTTGATGTTGCATCGTGTAACTTGTAACCAGGTACTGCACAGGAAGGGATGACATCTCAGTTGGACTCAGGGGTTGTCCATAAAGAACGCCTTCACAGAATTACCTACTTTTGACCCTCCCTTCCCTCTTCATTGGCTTCCATTCCTCTCTGTGGACGTCTGCAACTGGCTTCAAGATCCATGCGATGTGGCAGCATGCACTCGCATGCCCATCAACATATATTGCCTCTCTGCTGCTTTTACATAACTTACCTGACCCAAATTCAGTTTTATATGTTCTCATCCAGCTTACTAAATGTTTATTCCAGTCATTGTCCACACTGATGAAATGGTTGTTGAGCTCTCTGCGGTGAAATGGATAGCAATAAAAACAGACCAATTTATTCATTCTCGGGCGCTAGTCCTACAACCAGGTTACAGCGGGTCAGGAGTGCTTCTGAGTAGCCTTCCTTGAGGAGGCACTATATAAAACTTTCTAAATAATAATGATTTTGTAGAAACTATCTGCCATATTTTTGAAGTTTGTGGTGTTAAGCACAGAAAAATTGTGTATCAAGTTTAGATGTGGGTGTCCAACTGTCCATGCTGTTCATAGCCCCTCCCTTTAACCCAGCATTGTGGACATCCTTTATGGACGACCCCTAAGTCGATTTCTTTTTGTATGACAGGATTAAGTTAGTCATGTGTTTATTATTCTGCGTTAGAGTGAATACATTTAAAATATTTTTGTTTTCTGCGTTTGTTCCTGACCCACACCCTGTTGAGTGTTGACCCCGTCATAGTTAGGATTCCAACAAGTTTACATACATACATACATACATACATACATACATACATACATACATACATACATACATACATACATACATACATAGTAGAATAAAGAAATAGATATTAGGCCTACACTAAAAATGGACAACGGGTCAGAAACATGAGATGAACAGCTATAAAGAATCACGAAACAGAGAAAGCTCCCTCTATAATGGCTATGCCGTCCGCCGAACGGTTGTTCCTGCCCAAGAAACCTGGATCCTAACCCCCACCCCCCAAAGGAAGGGAGACTAGATCAAACACAGTAAACACTGCTTTGCCGTCGCTTCTCTCAATGCTGTTTTGTCGAGCATCGCTTTTTAATTCATTATTTTAAGCCATGGGCGGAGTTTGGTTTCCGTTCTTGGGGGGGGGGGGGCTAACCCCGAGTCTGGGCCTTATTGGGAGGGCTAACCCAGAAAAAGGAAACCATTTTCATGGTAGAAAAGTTGAATTTGGGCCTTCTTGGAGGGGCTTAGCCCCCCCCTAGCTCCTGATAAACTCCGCCCATGTTTTAAGCTACTATTTTTTCACAGTCCCTGTATGCACGTTGATGACATTAAATAATTACAATGAATAGTGGTATTTAAATTCTAAACCCAAAAGAACCGAAGGTTCCTTTAACTGAGTCATCTATAATTACAAAAACGACTCAACTCGGCCTAATTGGGACTGTTATTTGCGTTTTTATTTGAAAAATGCAACTACTCAAAGATGGCGTGTGCACTAAATGCAAACGAAGCTATAAGAAATCAGTTGACGATCACAAAGAGCTATAATCATTGCTATAATTACAACCACAATGATATTATGTGAATACGTTTTGATAGACTCGAAAGGAACGATTACAGGGAGTGTGACAGAGGTAGGCCCATACGCAGGAAGGCTGGACGGATGGATGGACGGACGAATAAAGAAAATGGTTGGCTAAAGAGGGAATAAAGAGATCGGATTAGAATGAGGGAAGAGAGTGAAGGAGAGCTGGAAACGAGTGGAAAGGCAAGAGAGATAAAGACGATTCAAAAGCTGCACAGAGGACAGAAGGCACAAATGGACGGAGTAGGAGAGAGACATACAATGTAGAAATAAAAAGAGAGAGAGACAGGCAGACCAACAGACGAGGCAGACAGACGGAAGGCAGTAGAATACGGTGAAGGACATATAGAGACCGGCAGACGGACAGAGTGAGGCGGATAAACAGACGAGAGAGACATACGGCAGACACTATAGGATACTGAGAAGGGCAGACACAAACAGACAGACAGACAGAAAGGCAGACAGATGGACGGACGGGTTGGTCAGCGGATGTCCATTCGGCTCTCCGGTAATTATGACAAGACGATGGATAAATTGCGGCGAGCGGATTGCGTGTTCGGCCAAATGACCGTCTTCCGTGCGCGGCTCTCTGACCCGTCGTCCATCCCTTAATCACCTATGTGCCGCCGCTGCTCTGCCCGCCGCTCGACGAGGGCCTTACCGCCGTCGTCCTCGCCCCCGTCCCCGTCTCCGTCCCTGTCGGATCCCCCATCGGCGACCGACTGTCATATCTATTGGAGATCATCGCAGAACAACTCGTTTCGAATTGTAAATGGTGTCGCGCTTTCGAACCGCCTCCCCGCGGGACGGCGCGTCCCTCCGCCGCGTCTCCCCTGGGGGACCCGTGATGGATGCCCAGTGCCGACCGGTGACGGACCGACTTAGTGAAGCGAGGGACGGCCAACGTATCGGTCGGTACGTACGCGCACGCCGGCGGCATATCGAAAGAAGCGGTGCGCACGTACTACCACCACCAGCGGCGGCGGCGGCGGTGGCGCGGTTCAACGGGGCGGTTATGACGATTATAAATCGTGGGCCATTTATTGTGCGCCAGGCAGACGACGGTGGCGCCGCGGCGCGAAGACGATTATTCGGGAGTTTAATTAGCGACGGTTCGCAGGAGTCGTACGTTGCGAGCGAACGGAATTTCATGGATGGTCGACATGTAATTTGCATTATCAACATATCCCGAGCCACGGTAAATAAATCAACGAAGTCTCTTTAAATCACGTCCGTCCAGCTCGCTCTTCCAGATAGCCTACACATATAGGCTACTCTCGCCGTCCTCTCTCTCTTTCCTTGCGTAGTTTCTCAGCAGAATTATCTGTCTCCTCCTCCTCTTCTTCTTCTTGTTATTCTTCTTGTTCTTCTTCTTCTTCTTGTTCTTCTTCTGGTTCTTCTTCTTGTTCTTCGTCTTCGTCTTCGTCTTCATCATATTCTTCTTCTTCTTCATCATCATCTTCTTCATCTTCTTCCTCTTCCTCTTCTTCTTCCTTTTCTTCTTCTTCCTCTTCTTTCTCTTCTTCTTCCTCTTTTTCTTCCTCTTCTCCTTCATCATATTCTTCTTCTTCTTCTTCTTCTTCTTCTTCTTCTTCTTCTTCTTCTTCTTCTTCTTCTTCTTCTTCTTCTTCTTCTTCTTCTTCTTCTTCTTCTTCTTCTTCTTCTTCTTCCTCATATTCTTCTTCTTCTTCTCCTTCTTCTTCTTCTTCTTCTTCTTCTTCTTCTTCTTCTTCTTCTTCTTCTTCTTCTTCTTCTTCTTATTCTTCTTCTTCTTCTTCTTCTTCTTCTTCTTCTTCATATTCTTCTTCTTCCTCATATTCTTCTTCTTCTTCTTCTTCTTCTTCTCCTTCTTCTTCTTCTTCTTCTCCTTCTTCTTCTTCTTCTTCTTCTTCTTCTTCTTCTTCTTCCTCTTCCTCTTCCTCTTCCTCTTCCTCCTCCTCCTCCTCCTCCTCCTACTCCTCCTCCTCCTCCTACTCCTCCTCCTCCTCCTCCTCCTCCTCCTCCTCCTCCTCCTCCTCTTCCTCCTCCTCCTCCTCCTCCTCCTCATCCTTCTCCTCTTCTTCTCTCTTGTCGTCCTTTATTTCTTCTTTCACCAATTCTTTACCATCCTCTATCCTTCTTCCTCTAACACTTTTATTCTTTCTTCTTCTGTTCTTTCTTCCTCGTCTTCGTTCTCGTCCTCGTCCTCCTCCTTTCCTCCTCCTCCTTGTTTTCTTCTTTTCCATTCTGCTCATCTGTCTCATAGCCTATTTTCCCTCTACCTGTGTTTCTTCATATAGCACCCGCCCCCACTATCCCTCTATTCTCGTCCCCAATGACTCTCTCTGTCTTCCTCCCTTTCTTCCTCCCTTCCTCTCTTTCTCTCGTTTTGTGCGGTCGTCTTTTTCTCTTTACCATCATATCACCCTCCCTGCAGTCCATCAAAATTTCTTCCATTATGTCATTCTCCGTTCCGTTCATCTCATGATTCTCATCCCTCCCCATCCATTCGCCACGACCACATATGTCTCCGAGGGATTGTACCCCTCAGCGCTCTGCTGCTGAAACTGACATTGCGTCATCACTTGACATTGTACATGTATTTGTATTTCAAGTCAGAAGCTTAGTTCTTAAGTCACTTAAGAGGTCAAGAGGTCAAGAGGTCATGCATAGGCGGAGACCTGGTCCGAACTTTGGGGGGGGGGGACGGACGAGCGGCCGAAAACATTGTGACGACAAAATAAAGAAATTTTGAATACTAAAAAGGTGTCTTCAGAAATGTTGACAGACCTAAAAAAGGTTTATTCAGAACTTTTTATGACTAAAGGGGGTGTCTTTAGAAATGTTGATAGTTAAAAAAGTCCAGAAATTTTGACGACTAAAACAGCGTGTATAGAAATTTTAACGACTAAACAAGGTGTCCTCAGAAAATTAATTTGGACAAGGTGTATAGAAATGTGGACGACTAAGAAAAGGTGAAAAGGTGTCTCCAGAAATTGTGACAACTAAAAAAGGGTTTTTTCAGTGATTTTGACAGACATAAAAAAAGGTTTATTCAAAAATATTGATGACTAAAAAGGTGTCTTTAGAAAAGCTGATAGTTAAAGAAATGTTCAGATATTTTGACCACTAAAACAAGGTGCATAGATAGTTTGACGACTAAAAAAGGTGTTTTCAGAACTTTGGACAAATAAAACAAGATGTATATATATTTTGACGACTAAAAAGGTGTTTTCAGAACTTTTGGACGAATAAAACCAGATGTATAGGAATTTTTACGACTAAAAAAAGGTGTCTTCAGAAAAGGTTTATCAAAAAATGGTGACAACTAAAAAAAGCGTTTTCAGAAATTTTGACGACTAAAAAGGCGAAAAGGTGTCTCTAAGAAAATGTGACTTCTAAAAAATGTGTTTTCAGAAATTTGGACGACTACAAAATGGTCGTCAGAAATTCTACGCCGAAGAAACCTTCCTCCCCCAAATCAAATCCTG
The DNA here is from genome assembly GCA_945859605.1 of Lumbricus rubellus. Classification (NCBI taxonomy): domain Eukaryota; kingdom Metazoa; phylum Annelida; class Clitellata; order Crassiclitellata; family Lumbricidae; genus Lumbricus; species Lumbricus rubellus. The sequence goes on along the minus strand of OX243816.1, from coordinate 35,043,464 downwards.
GCTACGGCCTTGTGGTGGAGTGGTGGACGAACAAGATGAGAAGAATTTGATGGAAGTGGATTAATCCAAAATTAGATGGTTTCATTGATTATAATATTAATTGGTTGTGATTGAATTATAGATCTCAATTAAACCGATCTATATTGTCGAATCTACATTAGTTAAGTTGAAATTAATCTCGATTCATGATTAGATCGAGAAGTTTTTTGGAAGATTTGTTCAATTTTTTTCTAATAATTATTTGAATAGGCCTACTGTAAGTTTACTACATTTATATAATTTCATGAAGAAAAATATAAGGGTGTTCAAGTAATGTGTTTTCAAGAAGAGACGTTGATGCATCCCGGTTCTGTTGTGGTATCGCTCTAATTGTGTTGAACAGGCTTTTAGTTAATTGTTCGAAAATCTCCTTCTAACATTGTAACGTCGTCAGTCGCCTGCAGTATGTTCATCAAGTGTCCATGTCCTGACACTTAAAATTTGGGGGGGACAAATACATGGACCGTCCCCCCACCACATTCTTTGGGGGGGACCGTCCCCCCTGTCCCCCCTAGGTCTCCGCCCATGAGGTCATGCATCACTTTAGAAACGACAGCGTTCATTCAGGATCTCAACCCAGATTAAGCAATGAATTATAAGCAATGAGCGGTAGAGATGGCACGCGATTGCCAATGCAGTAATTCATCCGTCAATGAATACATACATAGGCTACATGCATGCATGCAGCATACATACATACGTAAGTACATACATACATACAAACATTCATACATACCTACATGCATACATACATACATGCATGCATGCATACATACATACATACATGCATGCATGCATACATACATACATACATTCATACACACATACATACACATACATACATACATACATACATACATACATACATGCATGCATACATACATAATTTATGTCATAGGCGTAGGGGACATTTCAGAGTTGGGGGGGCAAGAATGAGACTTTTGCCCGAAAATTTTTTTTCGTCCGGCCGAAATCTTAAGAAAAATTTTCCGTTACGTTTGCCCGAAAATTCTGACGACCTTTTTCTAGTCATCCGCCCGAAATCTTCTGAAATTTCCCGTTACTTTTTGCCCAAAAGGTTTTTGTTCGGGCAAGTCTGATTTTTCGGGCAAGAAGACCCGGAAAAATAAAAAAAGGAAATTTTTTAAAAAACTTTTTAAAATTTTTCCGGGTCTGCTTGCCCGAAAAATCAGACTTGCCCGAAATTTGGGGGGGCATTTGCCCCCCCTGGACCCCCGCCTCCTACGCCTATGATTTATGTTTATTATTTACATATAATACATAAAATTATAATACATAAGCTTACATGACGGCCCAGTGATTTCTTTTCCTATAATAACTTCTTGCACTTTCACAAAAGCTTCTTGGCTTTCTGTCTGTTTATTTCGCAAACATCTTAGTACACTACGGTGATCGATACTGCAATTGCGCCCTTAATAATATTTATCTGAATACAATTAGACGCGTAGACGTATAGGCCTACAGCATTTGAATAATTATGTTTTCCGGTACGGGGCCTATAGTTAAAGGGCCTTCTTATGAGGCACCGTTGCTATGGGACACTCATCTTCGCGCAAATAAAGTTAAAAACTCTAATTATTAATGCATGGCGTCGCAATTCTTTGCGTGAAATCCAAATGCAATTTTTGCGCGACGCACAAGTAATCAAAAATAATAACACCATTTAAAACTAGTTATTGTTCTATACGACGCAAAGGAATTAAGATGTCAATGGTGATTTCCACCTGACGTCATTGTCTGGTAACAACTAACGTCATAATTTACGGACGTCATCTAGAAATTGTGTGACGCCATCTTGAAATGACGTTCTCAACCTACATGCATTATAACTACATGTAAGTAGGCTATATTATGCGTCATTTCGAATCGTTTGTCTGAAATTGTTGATAATTACATGGCAACAGTTGTACAGTAAGCTTACACAAACTATGTTCGGATGTTCTTGAATGCTGTGTGATGATGATGTTGAAGGATGGATGTTCTTTTGATCGGATGTTGGGAGATTCATTTGCTGGTGAAAGCGACGTTGACATTGGACAGAAACGATATGGATGGTGACAAGGAAAACGTGTCTTTGTAGTTGCAAGCGGCACAGCGATTTGCAGGAAGTAGCAGTCCGTATGACAAGGTTCGAAGCGCGTCTCGAGCCTCTGAGTGAAAGAAAGACATTCCACTGAACGAATCGGCTCAGTTATAGTAAGCGGGTCCCCGTGGTTAGGGGTCAGATTAGGCATCGTGAGGGTCGGTTAGGGTCAGGTTAGGCATCGTGAGGGTCGGTTAGGGTCAGGTTAGGCATCGTGACGGTCGGTTAGGGTCAGGTTAGGCATCGTGACGGTCGGTTAGGGACAGGTTAGGCATCGTGAAGGTCGGTTAGGGACAGGTTAGGCATCGTGAGGGTCGGTTAGGGTTAGGAATAGGGTTAGTGCAGTCATTCATTAACATAGGGACCCGCTTACTATAACTATGCCAACGAATCGTCATCTTCCTAAGTGGTTTCACAGTGATGTGCAGCTACTCTGTTACTCTGCTTCTTTTATAAGTAATAATTATAATGATTTTCTGGCAATATCAAGGCTATTTGATAACAATTATTTGTGATGGTTAGCGTCGCCATTAGTAAGACTACTGTTCAAAGATACTGTATAGTATGCCGGTTCCCGATACTATAGTTTTTTCCTTATGCATTACTAGCCTATATTAGTAAAGTGTCAATGGGAATAAGCAATTGAACATCCGAGGAACGCAGTGTATAGTTGCAAAAGCATTTAACATTAGAAAACTATAATGGGTTGCAACTTGCAAGTAATTGCAAATGAAAGTTCTATTATGAGAAACTTGCCTTGAAGTTGATGCTGAAGAGAAAGTCGAGTTTTCCTTTCTTGGTCTAATTCTCGATATAACAATCCTGCAAAAATATTAAGATAAGGCCTAATAGCCTATGCATAATTTTTAGAGCCGGTTCAATAATTAGCTTATTTAAAGATGACTAATTATCTCGTTTAGGCCTACATGAAATCATAGGCGTAAAAGACGGGGGTCCAGGGGGGGGGGGGCAAATGCCCCCCAAATTTCGGGCAAGTCTTATTTTTCGGGCAAGCAGACCCGGAAAAATAAAAAAGTTTTAAATTTTTTTATTTTTCCGGGTCTTTTTGCCCGAAAAATCAGACTTACCCGAACAAAAAAAAGGTCGACAGACCTTTCGAGCGAAACGTAACGGGAAATTTCAGAAGATTTCGGCCGGATGACTAAAAAAAGGTCGTTAGAATTTTCGGGCAAACGTAACGGGAATTTTTCTTAAAATTTCGGCCGGATGACAAAAAAAATTCGGGCAAAAGTCTCATTTTTGCCCCCCCCCCCCCCCAACGCTGAAATGTCCCCTATACGCCTATGACATGAATCTTATTATACTAAAACTCTATCCACCAGACCTATACCATAATTATTTAAGCCCTTCTTATGGAGTTCCTTTCCCTTCTTTCCACGACGTGGAACTGTTCCTTCTTTCTGGATCGCTTTATATCGACCTACGTCTGTCTGTCTGTCTGTCTGTCTGTCTGTCTGTCTGTCTGTCTGTCTGTCTGTCTGTCTGTCTGTCTGTCTGTCTGTCTGTCTGTCTGTCTGTCTGTCTGTCTGTCTGTCTGTCTGTCTGTCTGTCTGTCTGTCTGTCTGTCTGTCTGTCTGTCTGTCTGTCTGTCTGTCTGTCTGTCTGTCTGTCTGTCTGTCTGTCTGTCTGTCTGTCTGTCTGTCTGTCTGTCTGTCTGTCTGTCTCTCTTCTTAAGAGCTTTTCGGGGTTCTCGCACTGGGAACGCTACTGAATTTTCAGGACTGTGAGCAGCGCCAGCAAGCATGCGCTATAGAAATGACTTATTACATTACATTACATAATACAACAATAATAGAATTTTTATCATAATATTAGGCCTATAGGCCTATAGATTGTTTTTCATTACCAAATAATGACTCACTACTTCGCCGCAGTGCATGACATTGTAAGAGTAGCCTTGTAAGAGTTGAGTCTGTTTGACTTATATTTACCTTTGAGTTGTTCAAAGTGTCGGTCACTCTCGTCTCGTCTTCTTCTTTCTCTTTCAGCCTCTCCAGAAATCGAGTCTACAATAATTATTAGTAGCAGAAACGTTAGCGTGTAGGCCTACAACTGTACACTCCAAACTTCTAAAGCTACGTCGATCCCTTGCCTGCTGTTTAGCCTCTATGATAGATGTGCACCAAAGAAGGCCTATACTCTACGTGTAAGTGCGATCAAAAAATTTACTATTATATGCCTACTTATTTACTTGCTATACATGAAGATAGCCGAACGTTCAGAAGTTTTCCGAATTGCTATTGTAGGCCTATTAGCAGGGACGTAACTAGGATTTTTCGTTTGGGGGGGGGGGGCTTAAGCCTAAAATATGACCAATGCTTAAAGTGTAAAAGAAGAAGTGCCAGGACGCTGTATTGTAATTGGTCGTGAGTGGCGGCGCCGAAGGCGCGAAGTTGCGAGTACCGAAGGCACGAAGCCCGTCCCGATTAGGGGGTCTGGGGGAGCGTCGTAAGGTCCCCCAGCGGGGTCTGGGGCGGAGCCCCAGCGACCAGCGCATTTTTGGCTGTGTCGACCTCAAATGGAGCCATTTTAAGGCTCTTGTTTGCCAGCTATTTGCGAAAACGTTAAGAATAAGTCGTTTTTCAGTGTCGCAAAGCTCAAGCTACCAGGATAACAATAAAGCTAAAACTGCTACTGTAAAAGAGAAAGGTTTTGTCTTTACCGTAAGGTCCCCATCGGGGTCTGGAGCCATTTTTGGGCAGTCATGGCCGGTCGTCCGTAACTGCATGTACGCCGTCCATGCGGTGGTCTATTTAAATTAGCCGTAAGCATACAACGGCTTGATTTCATTTGGGGGGGGCTTCAGCTTCGTTTGGGGGGGCTTAAGCCCCCCAAGCCCAACGCTAGTTACGTCACTGCCTATTAGATTTTACAAACATGATTATGCCAAGGCAATCACGGACCAGGGTGAGAATTGCCGGGGGGTTGGGGGGGTTCAACCCCCCAGTCATTTTTAGAGCCCCATGTTAAAGTATGTTTTTCATACCCCAATTTCAAGTTTATCATAGGCCAACCCCCCAGTTATTTTTCCACAATTCTCATACTGTCACGGACTGCAATATAATTAATTAGTATCCTAATAATTGTGCTACTAAAATATCATAAGGACTATACTAAATTAAGAAATTGCAAATCTAGCAGTCTAAATTGCTAAGTAGGCTTATAATTTTCATATAATGTAGGCTACTTTCAGTGACCAGAAGCAAATTTGGCCTAAATTATGTCATACATGTACAAATGCCACACTACGATGGTGAAAGGAGGTGCATTGCAGATAATTAGCCTAAATATACAGTTTTACATACATGTAGCGTGAACGATGTAGCCTACTACAGATTTATTCGTTCGACTAATTTTAGACGTGCCCGAACATTATATGTTGGGCCTCTCAACAGTGCATGGGTAAAATATCAATTCCATTTCGAACCTTTAAGAGCTCGATATTCCTTTTCCATCTGTGCTCTGGTTTCCATTTCGCAAAACAGTTTCGCCTGGAGTTCATCTGAAAATGGGAAATCCAATTCAAGTTCACGTTCGAACAATTATTATTGCAAGCTTAGGCTATCTTTCGCCGACACTGCATGGACTGGGAGAAGCTGTTACTCTGGGTGATTATCCTTACAAGGGCCATTGCATATAATGAATGAATAAACGAATAAATGAATGAATGAATGAATGAATGAAAATGAATGAATGAATCACTTGAATGAATTATAAACATGAATGAATGATTGATTGAATGAATGAATGAATGAATGAATGAATGAATGAATGGAAAAATAAATGAATAAATGAAAAAATGAATGAATGAATGAAAAAAGAATGAATGAATTCATTGTGAGAAACAAATCTTTCAAAACCAAAATTAATTAAAATAATTACAGGTAAATAATCCATACCTATATATTTATGAGATAATTTAAATAAAGTATGATCATAATATGAATATTTGACTTTTTGGGTAAATTGTCGTACAATTACGGCAATTTATTTGCTAAGCAATGTCAAAGTAATGATATCAGCAATTATGCCTAAGCTTATAGTTTTAGGAAGATGTAAACGTTGTTTTATGTAGGCTACTCAGGCTAAACTCTGCAGGGTTTCATGTAGGCTAGCCTTCAGCTGCGTCATAATTATTTAGCCAAAAATTCTTATTATGATCATACTTTATTTAAATCATCCCATAAATATATAAATATAAATAATTTACTTATAAATATATATTCTATAATATATTATATGAACTAAGCCCATACAGGGCGTTATGTACAGCTACAGTGTACGGGACAGTAGGGCTAGTTTGTTACTTTTTATGTTGAGAAAGAAGTAGGCCTAAGCATACCTCTGGAGAACATGTGCAGACCTAGATGAAAGTCTAGCTTTCTCTCTTGGTGGCCCTACAGAAAAAAAAATATATATTCATTACGATAAATTTACGACTATAGGTTTATTTATGTACAATATTGCATATTTCGCAATATGCTTGTATGCATGGTTTTTATGTGGGCCTATGTAGGCTATATGTTCTATGCATACATGCACAGGGTGGGCCAAATTAGTACCTCTGAGATAACGCACTATATATAGGGATGCTTTCTCCCAAAGGTGCCCTCCTTTCCCTTCTATCAGTTGCTAATGCTGTTATCTTCCGTTTGACCTGGATGGATGAGGAGCACTTCTGAGTGGAGTTCTGCAAGTTTCGCTACCCATCTACCCACCCATCCTTCCATTCATCGATCCATACATTTATTCATATTAACTTCGGATCTATTGAATTATTTGAATGTTTAAATTTACCCCAATAGTCTGATACGGATTCCAAGGTACAGTCGACGACCGAACCTCTCTGACGATTGGAACATGACCGAGGTCCACTGGATTATTCCGCTGCTGAAATCCTCCATCGATCCTTTGACCATCCGTCTCTGTCTCTTCCACCTTTCCATCTCCATGCAGCAGCTTTCCTTTCCGGTTCCCATCTTTCTCTTCTTTTCCCTCATTCCACTCTCCTGTGGGTCCGAGATCGAAAGCACACTCGTCGGTTTCTTCACCGTTCTCTTGGAGAAAGCGTTTCCTCATAGATCCGTATCCTGGATCATCTTCTTCCATTAAATCTCGTTTCCTCTTTCCATCGTTTTCCATCTCATGATCGTCCACTGTATCGACGTCGATCGAATCCGATTCGCTGCCATCCACTCCGTTGCCATCCTCAGCAACCTCCTCCTCTTCTTCTTCCTCCTCCTCCTCTTCATCGCCCGCTACCTTATCAGTCGACTTGACTCCACGATGGTTTCCTTCCAGCATGGTAAACTCCTCCACCAAAGCCTTTTCCTTTCTTTCCGCATGCTCCTGCCCTCTTTCCCCTCCACCTCCAGACGATTCTTGACCGAATCGAATCGCTGGATGTGGATGCGTCTGTTCCTGGACCACGGCTCCATATGGTTCTCTTTCCACAGCTCCATGAAATTCCATGGCCGCAGTGGTCTTCGTATGCAGATGCCCCGTTCTGGAAGGGGCGCCCAGGGCCCCAGAAAACCCACTGCCAACCGTGGAAGACCCAGGAACACGAATGCGCCCAGCGGGGGAACCATCTTTAGCCCCATCTTTAGCCCTCTCTGCAGTCGCCGCACCAGCAGCAGCCACAACCCCAACAGGGAACGGGCCGGGACGACGCGGCTTCGACGGACTGGACTGAAGCCTTCGCCTGTTCCCTCCATTAAACATGGCCTTGACGTCTTCCCAGGCGTGCAGCAGACCCTCTCCCAGTTCAACCCCCGACGTCAGCTTCAGATGTCGACGCCACGAGTTGAAGTTGGCGGCGTCCGGGTGGTTGTACTTTGCGCCTGGCGTGCGATGGAAGTGGAAGATGAATTTGTTTGGCGAGAAGAAGACATCGCAGTAGACGCACCGGATACACTTCGCCCTCGAACTGTTGTACCTCGACGGCTGGAAGCAACCTCTGCAACCCCATCCGCAGTCGTGGTCCACATCGAATACGAAATCGTCGGGGAGCTTCGGCGGGGTGACGTCGTCAAGGAAGGACTTGACGAGGCGTTCGGCCTCCCTCTTGGTGATCATCCCGCAGCGGCGGGACGAGACGGGCATGGCCCCCGCCCGACGGAGGATCTCAAGTTGGACGGGTGTGCACTGGACGCAGGTGATGCCGAGAGCGACGCGACGATTGTGGATCTCGTTGTAGCTGTACGGTTTGAGAAGGGTGTTGGAGATTTGCGCTAGACAGAGGCGCTCCTTGCCGTCCATTTGGAGGGAGACGATCGGTATGCCGTGGAGCATGACCGTCGTCACGCTCGACTGATGGGCGCCCACCGCTGCTGCTGATGCTGATGCTGGTGATGCTGAGGATGATGATGAGGATGACGTCACGCGGGGTTCGTCTACAGGGCTTGGTACTGATACTGCGAGTGCTGCAGATGCTGAGAAGCAGGATGATGATGAGGATGAGGAGAGTGATGCCTCTGGATGATTGATGGATGGAGAGGAAGAGGAGCCGGGTAGGGCGGCGGTCTTTCGAAACGATTCTAAAGAAGTCTCATCACTCGAGTTGTAATCCATTTGGTCGGCTTTCCTTTTAAGTATAATATTATATCATATAGGAATAAATTGTTCATTCTTATTAATGACATTTTTAAAATGACCTATTACATTATCTTGCATCAAGCCACAATTATCACATAATAATGACTATGACCTATGATTTAAGGTGTATAATAATAATGATATATTATGATATTAAAAGGGTCAGATCACTCAGATGTATATGGGTGTACAATTATGGTACGAAATGATACACGATAAGATATAATATTCGATTTGATGCGATATTGCTGCGAGTTGTATCCATATCAAATTACTTCATATCAAATCATTCCAAATCAATTTTCTTGGTGTCTATATATATAGTAGATTCAATCACAAACCATATTTTCTCACCTTTATATGTTTTGGCAGTGCGGGTAGGCCTACAATAAAAGCCAATGTGTTGGCCGTGCTTTAAATGTATGCTTCGTTACAGATGGTCTTTATTCTACAGTCTTCAGTGGTCCTTAATTAAGCTTAGTCCGTATACTTTCGGCCAGTATATTACTGGTTTAAAATTTTTGTTATCGGCAATAATTATTAATCCAGTCATTTTCTGTGGTTTACTTATTGATATCGCGCCTAACCAGGCTAACCTACTCTTTAATCCGTATTCTACACCGTGGTTCAAAAAAAACTAAGCCAAATTGTTTTTCATATATCTCTGATGCCTGATAACATATCACGCTAAATTTTTTCAAATATTTAGAGAAGTGGACCAAGAATATGATTCCAAAATTTCAAGAGATGAAATTGAACGGATAAAAAGATATGAATCTTTCAACTTCATATGCCGAAATTGCAGTTTACAAGCAATTTTCTTCCAGATTCAGTAAAAAGTAAGCCAAACTGTTTTTCTTATATCTCCAAAGCCTAATAATTAATCATATTAAAAGTTTCCAGATATTTAGAGGATTGAACCAAGAATCGGATTCCAAAATATCATATTATAAATTTGAACGGATAGAAAGATATGAATATTTAAACTTCATCTCCAGAATTGTCTGTTTTCAGCAAGTCTGTTATGGTGTTCGTTGCGGTTTGGATGCTTGATAGTTCCCAATGTTGGTCTTCAAGGATCCTGGAGTAAAATTAACGGAGAATATTATCGCAATGTTCTGCTGTCACAAAATCTTCCACCTGTTATCAGAAATCTATAGCCCCAGAAGGCTGTTCTCTTTTTCATCAGAACAGCGCCAGCCCACAGAGCCAAGGAAACCATCGAAATGCTGACAAGAGAGACGCCAGACTTCATTTCTACCACATTATGGCCTCCGAACATCCAAGATTTGAATCCTGTCGACTATAAAGTGTGGAGCGTGATGCAGGACCGAGTCTACCATACACAACTCCATGATATAAACGATCTGAAGCAGCCAACGCTTGTTGGAAATGTGGGAAAGACTGGACCAGAGAATAATTGACAACGCTGTTGCGTAATGCATGGCGCCAGCGCTTCCAGGCTTGCGTGCAAGCAGGAGGAGAACATTTTGAGCATCTTATTTAATTAAAATATCAAACCATACTGTTGGGGTCATATTGTTAGTTCAATTCTCTACATATCTGGAAAATTTTAGAATGATTAATCATCAGGCATTGGAGATAATAAGGAAACATTTTATCGAATCTGACAGACAATTGCTTGTAGACTGCAATTTCGGTATATGAAGTTTAAATATTCATATCTTTTTATCCGTTCAACTTTATTTCATGAAATTTTGGAATCATATTCTTGGTCCACTTCTCTAAATATTTGGAAAATTTTAGCTTGATATGTCATCAGATGTTAGAGATATATGCAAAACAATTTGGCTTAGTTTTTTTTGAACCACGGTGTATATGTTCCTGGTCCACGCTGTACGATCCTTACTATGTAGGCCTAGGGCCTAATTGTTTCTTAATTACCTGACCACTGATAAAACAGATGGCATTGGATCGTCCTTTTACCTGCGTATCAAATTCCGAAATCTGTGTTCCGTAATCGTAGCCTAATCGTTGTCTCCAAACTTCTAGAGCGCCACTCGAAAGCCGAGCGCACAGGGCACCAGCTTATTCACGAGCGCTATCATGTACCGTACTTTTATCTGTTGTCTGCATTATTCCAATGCTCACAATGTCGTCTAAATTCAGTACAATATTATGTTCTTCTAGATACAGTATTCTATGAATATTAATTATGATCCACAATCTATCGTCAGTACTCTAAAGACTTACTTTTTGGCTCCGCACTCTATGTATTGCACTCTATGTATTGCACTTTGTGTATTGCACTTTGTGTATTGCACTTTTAAGTTCGCACTCTAAGGTCCGCACTCCAAGAACCATAATAATTATACTCTGACTATAATATGACGTGTTCCAAATCTTGTTTCCTTCTAGATGACCGTTGTCTTTTATAAGAACAGGGAACCAGCGTCCGATCATCTTATCGGCTGCCGCATCCTCAACGGCATCCGTGACGTCCATCCCTTCTCCCAGTCCCCCCCTTTTGGCCACCCCACTCCCTCACGCAATCCCGGGTCCCTCCCAGACGCCTGCAACTTGATAAATTGTATCCAGTGAAGCCGGGCCACGTGTAATTACTGGCCGTGCCGCGATGGGACAGAATTATGATTGGGGACAGGCCCACGGGCCACCCACCCACTCGCCCCCAACCAACGGGGGCCGTCCGCCTTCAGGCACCGCCCATGACCCATTCGATTGCCACACCATCTAGCGAGAGGATCGCGAGTTCTGTGATACAGGGGCGCACCAAGCGAATGGATGCAGTTGGGTAGTTGGAGATGCCATCTAACGAGAGGGTGGGCATCTGCAGCTGTAACTGGATGATTGCTTGTTGGTGACACGATTCGACATCACGGTAAACAAATAAATGAATAAGTGAGTGGGTGGGTGAGTGGGTGAGTGGGTGAGAGAATTAATGTGAGAATGAGTGCAGAACTGTGAGCGAGAGAGTGAGTGAGTGAGTTTACGAGTGAGTATGATCAAGTGAGCGCGAGAGTAGTATGCGTAGCATAAAATGGTATTAGTAGTCCTAGGCTAGTTGTAGTAGTAGTAGGCCTAGTTGCTGTTGTTGCTGCTGTTGCTGTTGTTACTGTTGTTGTTGTTGTTAGTAGTAGTGGTTGTTGTTGCTGCTGATGTTACTGTTGTTGTTGCTGTTGTTGTAGTTACTGAAGTAGCGATGGTTATGAGTGGTATTAGTGGTGGACAGTTGTTGTCTAAAGCATGCAATCACTATCATCGTCATCATCATCATCATCATCATCATCATCATCATCATCATCATCATCATCATCATCATCATCATAGTCATAATCGTTGTCATCATTATTTTCATTAGCACAAACAACGTCCCCAATATGAAAAATATCAATAAATAATTGCTATAGCTAAAGATAATTATTATGATTATTAGTTTCATTATTAAATGCGAAGTTATTGCTATTAATTAGTCGCAAACGGACAGAACACGAAGATGCTCAGGAAGAAAAGTGGGAGGGGTTGTGCGACAAAAGGTGGAATTACGATCTAAGGCGGCATTCGACTTTGAAGTTGCCGCGCCTGCTCTTTGGCACTCTTTCGCACATAAAATTAATGTGGAATACACGAACTTAGAGTACACAGTCGACGGACTCTGGGTTTAAGACGACAGGAGAACGTCACGGAGTTGACAAGATCAGGCCAATCAGCGCAATGAATAGTCGAATAGCGAGACTCAGACGTCATAATCCAGTCTCTATCGCCTCTTAATTACTCATCGCTGGGTTAGCTCCGGTCACCAGAGGGCCGCACTCCGTCAGATTATTAATTATTATATCCGTTGACGTCACCCATCCATCACTCGTGTGTCTCAGGTGTGGCAATTACTCCGGCGCAATAGGGACGCACGGACCTAAGACCCGGTCTGAAAAGGTAGGATGGATCGAATGGTGACCGGCCTGGTTAACGAGCCAGAACAAAGGCTGTGTATAGGGGCGGCTGGACGCGACGGATATGAACAGTTTAGCGTAACGGTGATGGATCGACATTTGCTGTGTTTAGTTAGACGGATCTGGAATGAGATGAAGCACCGTTGCCTGTCAGCGAGGGTGCAGGTCGATTTGAAGTACATTTACGGATCGAAGGGTTGAGAAAGTTGAAGAACCGTCTCAAGGGAACTCTTTCGAACCTATATACCAAATTATACATGTACATATTTCACGTAGCCTATATGACAAGACTAATCAGTCAGATATCGAGTCACAGTTCCCGTTACAAGCTTCAAAAACAGTCGATTACTTTTACATGCATGTTGGGCCTACGCGTCCAGGACCCGTATGCACATGACCAGGCATAGGCTAATCTAGGTGTAGTGCCTATAGTACCCAACATAGCTAATTCAGACGTAGCCGTTGGAATTTGGCCATATGCATGGACAATGGACATAGAATAGCAAGAGTCATAGTTAATCTGGACATTCCTTACACCCGACGATGCATGACGGGTTCAATTCAATCAGTTTATAGCTGAGCGCGCATGCGTGAAAGATATTTATAAGCGGTCGTTGCCAGCGTGGGTAAACAGATTAAGACCTAAAGATGGACCACAGGGAAATATCAACGGCTGCCTATTGTTCATGCTGTCCAGCTAAAGTTGGCCGTCTACTGTTCGCGATGGGAATGACATTTCTAAACCTGAAGTCTTGGATGCTGTATGACACAAAATTTCTTACTGCATCATGTGATAATTGTCATATCATATCGTATCGTATCGTACCGTATCATATCATATCATATCATATCATATCATATCATATCATATCATATCATATCATATCATATCATAATCATAATCATATAGCATATCAGTTATCATATCATATCATATCGTATCATAATCGTATCATATCACAATCGTATCATATCATAATCATAGCATATCAGTTATCATATCATATCATGTCGTATCATAATCGTATCATATATCATATCATAATCATATCATAATCATAGCATATCAGTTATCATATCATATCATGTCGTATCATAATCGTATCATATCATATCATATCATAATCATATCATATCATATCATATCATAGCATATCATGTCTTGTCATGTCGTGTCATATCATATCATATCATATCATATCATATCATATCATATCATATCATATCATATCATATCATATCATATCATATCATATCATATCATATCATATCATATCATATCATATCATATCATATCAGTTATCATAATCGTATCATAATCGTATCATATCATATGTCATATTACGTCAGTCATATCTATTACCATAATATTAATTAAAGCATTCTATGACATTAACCAGACATCTTCCAGCTCTAGAAGACGATAAGAAGATGAGTTTACTATAGAGACCAGACAGCCCCGCACAGCCTTCAAGCGGTCATTCCCTTTCTTATAGCCCCTCCCAAACATCTTCCTCACACCCCCTCTTCTCCAAGCGTGAGAGGGAAAGAAGATACATGCGATACTGAAACCATAATTGAAACTCAGAGGCTCACATTGAATGCAGAAACGAGCATGGATGGGTGGAGTGGGGTGGGGACTGTGATTATCTATACGCGCCTTGGCCATCGGGACGGATGTATTTTTTAGACGCGCCCCACGTGAACCCCATCAGTGGACCGGACGGGGGTTATATCGATTACCCGACGGTTTCTTGGCGATATCTGTTTGATTACCGGTCCAGATCGAATCTTCCCGCGCGCGGCAGATTTGAGCAGACGACTTTAAATTAAACCTCCGAGACGAAATTCGGCTCAGGACGACGCACGACGGACATCCGTCTCCGCGTGACAAAATAATCCCGAAGTCATTACGGAAGGACTCGTCGCTGGGGTAGGGGTTTGGTGGGGTTGGGTTGGGTGGGTGAAGGTGGGGTGGGTGGGCGCCAGTTATGACGGGCTGTCCGTTTCAGGCGATATGACCTAAGCGTTATTATTTATAGGGCGATTTCTGGAGTGGTCGTGTGTGTGTGGGAGGGGAGAGAGGAGGGAAGGACGCTGTTAGCTGATTGGTCCGCCAAGGAAGTGGAGGATTTAAAGAAAACAATTAGGCCTCTGTGCTACAGGTCACAGTCGATGTCCATCCGCCGCACTACTTGCACTGCGCCGCTGTTCGCGCGTTAGGCCTACCAGGTTTTGGTCTGTCTGTCTGTCTTTCTGACTCTCTGCCTGCCTGTCTGTCTGTCTGTCTCTCTGTATGTCTATATATTTGGCTGCCTCTGTCTGACTGTCGATAATCTTGTCTATATATCTGTTATCTGTCGATCTGTGTAGATCTCTACACGCTTGTTTCCTCCTTGGCTGTCTCCTTATTTGTCTGTTCACCTATTTATGCTGGCCTCTGCCTTCGACTATCTCAGTGGTTCCCAACCTTTTTCGACTGTAGGGCCACTTTTTCTAAGTTGGAGGACACGAGGGCCACTTTTTACTAGTTGAAGGCCTTCAGGGGGCCACAAGGCTAAAATTTAATTAACCAAAAGCATATACAAATTGTTATAATTAATTCAAAGTAGAATGTTTGATGTTTATAGACTTCAAAATAAAATAATTTGTAATAGAAAATGATTATATGTTCTATTCTGTCCAAATTGTCATTTTTTCATATATTTTTGCTAATTCTTTGAGAGGTGAGTGCCATTGTTGAGGCCTGGCGGGCCATTTTGCGAGGCCTCGGGGGCCACTTTTGGCCCGCGGGCCACGGGTTGGGAACCGCTGGACTATCTCTTTCGCTGTGTGTGTATTTGTGTGTGCGTGCGTGCGTGCGTGCGTGTGTGTGTGTGTGTGTGTGTGTGTGTGTGTGTGTTTGTGTGTGTGTGTGTGTGTGTGTGTGTGTGTGTGGTGGAGCTGCAAATCAGATTCAATTATATCATATCAAGTCAGATTTGATCAGGTCAGGTCAGATTAAGCTACATTTGATCCAGTCAGATAAAATCCGATTCCAGTATGCTTGATTCATTAGTTACGGCTCTATAGCAAGAGTTGTGAACTATTTAGATCTTCTGTAAATATTGGACTAAGCGTCCACAGAAAAGATCGCGTTACAGCAATCTAGGCGACTCGAGATCAATGCATTCGCCAGTTTGAGCCTATTATAATTAGACCTATAGCATAGGCCTACGCTGGGACATGAGTCGTATTGTAAGCTAATTTAATCAGTGCACGACGATTGTCGTACAGCGACGCAAGTAGGCCAACTGCAAATTGGCGCGCGGCGTCTGGACAGGTGATTGTCTGGACAGCGCGTGATGTCTAGACGAGCGTACGTTGAGTGTACAAGGAGGGAGTGGAAGTGAAGAAGGAGTGTTGTGTGTTGAGAGCTGTTGAGATAGGCTGTAATAGTTGTTGTTGAGTTGCGATAGAGTAGACTGATGAAGGTAGTAGTCGTGTAGTTGTTATGATAACGCAAGTGTAGTCATTGTTGTGTTGTTGCTGATCGTTTTACTTTACATCGGATTTTGGAGTATAATAAGAAGACTTAAACACGTCGTCGTTGTTGGTTACAAAACAGTGAAAGTCTGTAGATTCTTTACCTAGCCATTTAGCTAATGAAACAGTTATCTAGGGATAGGCCTATGCTACCACGAACTTATACGAAGAACCTTCCGAAGAGACTGATAGGAGGAGGTTATCACATTTGTTGTCGTTGCGGTGAGATAACGATCCAAGTTGCAGGAGAACGATCCTAGTTGCGGAGGAACGGACGCTGTGCATTTATCGAGGAGCCGAGCACACGGGAGAAGCAACGATACATCGAGCATCCGTACGTCAGTGAGAAACGACAACACAACGACTACAAGGTAGAAAAACTTGCTTGTCTATTGAAGTGTGCATAAAGAATTGAAGTCAGTCAATTGCAAACATTTGAAGAGTAGCCTACTATTTATCGACTAGCATCAGTAAAGTAAAGAAGTAAGATGGAGAAACTTACAGAGCAAAAGCAAGCAACTATTAAAAAGATGGCATCGGAGAGAATAGTGAAATTATTAATCGAAGCAGGTTTAGATGCAGAAGAAGTCGGACAGATGTCGAGGGAAAGTTTGATGAGAAATTTAGCCGAGGTTTGGGCTAAGAAAGAAGAAGAAGAAGAAGGTGCTGTCGGAGGCACTGCGGAGAAGCCAGTTGAGAAGCCACAGCCACCTATGTCTATAGAGGCGTTGCTACAACTCATGATGATGAGTAGACAGGAAGAGAAAGAACGTCGCCAAGAAGAGAAGGAGAAAGAAGAGCGACGGTGCCAAGAGGAGAAAGAGCGTAAACAAGAAGAAAAAGAGAAAGAAGAGCAGCGCAGACAAGAGGAGAAAGAGCGTAAACAAGAGGAGAAAGAGAAAGAGGAGCAACGAGCGGAAAGAGCAGAAAAATTAGAAAGGATAAGACAACAAGAGATAGACATGCAGAAGCAACAGTTCCAGCTTCAGTTAGAACAAATGAAAATAGATCGTGACGAATCAGAACGACGAAGGATGGAGTTAATGATAGAGTACGAAAAAGCAAGAAAAAGCGATGAAGAAATACGAAAGCAGCAGATTGAGGACAAAAAGGCTCGCGAGGAAGAAAAAGAAAAGATGCGTTTACAAGAACTGGAGAGAGCAGAAGAAATTCGTCAGGAAGAATTTCAAGCCGGAAAAGACAATTTGGCAAAAGCAGAAAGAGAAAGAGAAGAGCAGATGCAGTTAAAACAAAAGAAACTTGCTATCAAGGAGGCTCAACTTAAAGAAATGGCCATTGAAAAAGAAGAACGCAGAAAGCAGTTAGAACTGTTGCAGCAGAAGATTGAACAAGAAGAACTGCGGAGAATCGAAGATCAAGATCGACTGAAGAAGAGGGACGAAGATGATCGTAAGAGCCGGGAAGTATCAGAACAGATTAGGCTCAAAGAAAGTGAGACAATGGTGTCCAAGATTAAGAAGATAGGTGACGCAATGAAGCATGTGTTACCGAAGATGCCGTATGATATGATGGAAGTGCCATTATATTTTGAGACAGTGGAAAATGCATTCAATAGCTTTGCTGTGGAAAAACAATACTGGGTGAAATTGTTGTTGCCATTGATGACCCCGAGAGCGCGAACGGTATTGAATCGATTGTCATTTGAGAATTTAGATAAATACGATGCAGTGAAAGAGCATTTGTTGAAGGAACAAGTTAACAGCTCGTGAGTACAGGTCAAGGTTTGCAGATGCCAAGAAGACAGCCGAAGAAACGTATACGATGTTCACGGCTAGGCTGAAGAACCTGTTGAATTATTATGTCCGGAGTAGACGAGTGGGCAAAGACTACGAGAAGCGGTTTGATTTGTTAGTGGCGGATAAGCTGAAAGAATGTTTACCACCAGGTCCACTGCAGTTCGTCTTAGCAAAAGAGGGCACAGAATGCTTGGAAGCTAGTAATGTTGCAGACCTCGCAGACATACATGTAAACAATCGAATTGGTGTGATGTTCCAAGACAAACCGAAATTTGAAGCATGGGGAAATAGCTCAAAGCCATTCAAGTGGAACAAGGATAGCAAAGACACCGGAAGCCAAGCCAAGAGTAATGATGCAAAGAAAGATAATTATTCTGGAAAGCAGTATTGGCAAGATAAGAAAGAGTCAACGTGGGACAGACAAGCCTACAATCGAACTCCGCCGCTGGGACGCCCAACAGAAAGTAATGCATCATACACGCCGTACAACAAGTGGGAGAACAATGAGCAAAGAAGTTTTATAAAGAAACGTTGCCACAACTGTCAGTCCGACAAACACCTAATAAAACACTGCCAAGCACCAGGAGCGGCAAATCTGAGGAAGAACTTTAGCAGAAGTGCAGAAAATCTTCGAGTAAACCAGATACAAGTGATGAATGCACCAGACCAGTTTGAAGAATCGGACGATCGTGAAACAGAAGTGAAGTCGGTAATGAAGTGTACGCCGCAGTTCACCATACAGAAAGAAGCGATAAAGACTACTTCCATTGCAGAAATTTGTCGAGAAACAAAAAGTAAAGAGGAGTGTCAACGCATAAAGAAAATATCGTTGCAGCATGTAAATGTGGAGATACGTGGGACTGATGGGCAGCCTGTGCAAGTCGAGGCGTTGATTGACTCGGGGACCGAGATACCAGTAATCAACGAGGAACTACTGAAAGGAACGACAGTAGAAGAAATCGGCAGAGTTCATTTGCAATGTGTAGCTGGAGAGCCGATTCCAGCTAAGTTGGTGAAAATCGAAGTGCGGATGAGCGGTCGTAACGAAGGAGCAACTACAGAGGACAGGACAATAAATATCGCGCCATATTTAACTTTAGTGTGTGCCAGCATTCCAGCGGATCTGTGCAAGGAAAACAAGGAAAAGTTCTTGCTACATCCGGAGATAATTGCAGAATTGAAAGAGATTCCACCAGTGACTGTATTGCAAGGGGAACTACAAGCGAATGTGACTACAAGAGCACAAAGTCGGAGAGCAGAAGTCGAAGGCGGAGAAGATGAAACGATAAACGAAAGTTCGCAAGAAGATGACACGGACAGCGAAGATGAACTCAGCATTCAAGATGACGAAAGAACAACATCTGAGAACAATGAAACTGAAGAAGAGATGGCTGCATGTGAACGAAATGATAGTGAAGATTCCGGAAGCGACGCTGAACTGGAGACAAGTATGAGGGACTTGTTCACAGAGAATTCGAACGATGAAAGACAGCTGGAAGATGCGAAGAAATTCGAGGAGCAGCAGAGAAATGACGAGTCACTGAAATCGTGGTGGAGGATCGCTGAAGACAAAGGATCAGAGTTTAGCGTGGTGAATGGATTGATGTATAAGAAACATCAAATGCTGGATCAGCTAGTGTACCAGTTGGTGTTACCGAAAGAGAGAAGAATTCAAGTAATGGAATTAGCTCACGAGTCAGTATTTGGCGGACACTTGGGAGAAGAGAAGACACGAGAGAGAATCAAGTTGTCCTTTGTCTGGCCAAAGATGCGTCGAGACGTGGTGAAATTTTGTAAGTCCTGTGAGAAGTGTCAGCTGAAGGCACGAAGTTTGGTGATGGATCGAGTGCCGATTACACCAATTCCAAGGGAAGATGTTCCATTCCGACGGATGACTATGGACGTGGTAGGCCCAATAGAACCGAAGTCAGCAGCTGGGCATAAGTATTGCTTGTGCATAGTGGATTCATGTACAAGATGGCCGACAATCTTTTTGCTGAAGTCATTGACTGCTAAGGCTGTGTGCGAAGCTTTGATGAAGCTATTCATTGACGTGGGGGTGCCATCTGTGATCACCAGCGACAGAGGCACAAATTTTACAGCCAGTCTCACAAGAGAATTTTTGAAATTGATGGGATGCTGTCCACGATTCGATTCACCGGGACATCCAGAGGCAGCCGGATTAGTCGAGAGATGGAATCAGACGTTCAAGAAGATGGTACATCATGTCATTGTGGAAAATCCAAGACAGTGGCATAAAATCATTCCGTTTACTGTATGGGCATTGAGAGAAGTTCCAAACGCAACGACAGGAGTGGCACCATATCTGCTGGTGTATGGAAAAATGCCAAGAGGACCATTAACTATCTTAAAGGAAAGCTGGACCAAAGAAATAAATCTACCGCCAAACATTGGAGTACAACCAGCAAAGTACCTGAAGAACTTAAGAGCAGACATGGAGAAAGCTTTGATATTTGCTGATAATTGTGCAGAGGAAAAGCAAAAACAATACGCCAGTCAATACAACAAGAGGGCCAAGGATAAAGAATTCGAACCAGGAGAAAACGTCATCGTCCTGTATCCAACGTCAACCAATAAATTGATCTCACGATGGCATGGTCCATGTACAGTGCTACAAAGAAGATCCAAGTATTCGTATCTGGTGGACATGAATGAAAACGGCCGACGAATCGTCCATGCCAACAAAATGAGGAAGTTCATCGCAAGAACATTATCGTGTGGTCTCATCGTGGAAGAGGACGACGAATTCGGATCAGTGGTAGAGCTACCATTGAAAGAAGACCATGCAGAGACGACACAGAAATCGCTGCAATTGGACTATGAACAGATCGGACATCTTACGTGCGAGCAACAGAAACAGCTACTGGATGTACTGAACCGTTATGCAGACAGATTTTCGGACAAACCTGGATTATGTACATTGGTAGAACACGAAGTGGTGCTGAACCCAAAAAATCCTAACACTTGCTAACTAATTGATTGATATTTTTTGGTTTCTACAGACAATTTATTTGTAATTTTGCTGAAATTGCTAAACCATTAACGGATTTAACTAGCAAGCAGACACCTGAGAACATTGTTTGGACTGAGGACCACCAGAAGTCTTTTGATTCTCTTAAAGAAATTGTTTTATCAAATGTGATTTTATACATGTTCGAGGTTGGCAAACCATTTAATTTGTACTGTGATAGCAGTGATTTTGCTGTGGGGGCTGTGCTGTCACAAGTGGACGATGAGGGGATAGAACGTCCCGTTTCATTTATCAGTCAGAAGCTGACAGATACCCAGAGGAGATGGGCGACGATTGAGAAGGAAGCCTATGCAATCATATGGGCTTTAAACAAATTGAAAGAAATTATTATTGGTTCCAAGATTAATGTGTTCACTGACCATAACCCTTTAGTTTATTTGACTGAGTCAATGTCGAAGTCAGCTAAGTTAGTCCGATGGTCTTTATCATTGCAAAATTTTGACATTCTGTTGAACTATAAGAAGGGAAAGCTGAATGTAGTAGCGGACTGCTTATCGAGATTGTAGTATAAGATATTTTGTGATTGCATTTAGTATAGGAATTGTTTGTATTTAGTTTAAGCATTATACGTTCGCTAATTTTTAAGATTAATTAGCTCTCTTCAAAAGAAAGGAAGGAGGTAATGTAAGCTAATTTAATCAGTGCACGACGATTGTCGTACAGCGACGCAAGTAGGCCAACTGCAAATTGGCGCGCGGCGTCTGGACAGGTGATTGTCTGGACAGCGCGTGATGTCTAGACGAGCGTACGTTGAGTGTACAAGGAGGGAGTGGAAGTGAAGAAGGAGTGTTGTGTGTTGAGAGCTGTTGAGATAGGCTGTAATAGTTGTTGTTGAGTTGCGATAGAGTAGACTGATGAAGGTAGTAGTCGTGTAGTTGTTATGATAACGCAAGTGTAGTCATTGTTGTGTTGTTGCTGATCGTTTTACTTTACATCGGATTTTGGAGTATAATAAGAAGACTTAAACACGTCGTCGTTGTTGGTTACAAAACAGTGAAAGTCTGTAGATTCTTTACCTAGCCATTTAGCTAATGAAACAGTTATCTAGGGATAGGCCTATGCTACCACGAACTTATACGAAGAACCTTCCGAAGAGACTGATAGGAGGAGGTGATCACAAGGAGGTTATCACACGTATCATGTCTCTGCACAAGACACGAATGTAATAGACCTACTGCTAAATTTGTAAATGCCTTCGATGTACAGCTGGTATGGAAGATCATATTATTATATTATGATGCATGGGGTTAAAAACACCACACACAGTATCACACACACACACACACACACACACACACACACACACACACACACACACACACACATAGCCAGCTCAACAATTGTATCTCCCAGTGTGACAGATTTATGTCTTCCAGCCCGGAGAAACGTAGCAACATTAGGTTAAAAATTGATCAGTGCCCTTTCCAATTAAACCCTCTGATCTCCCATTTTGCTCTATTTGACCGAAACAGCGCACACTACGTACAAAGGCCCTCGCAGCCCGGGGGCTGATTAGAAAAAAATGTAACGCCCCGGGTGAGACTCGTTTTGCTCATTAGTATTTACCGCCAACAATTCCTATATAAGATCGACTGCTTCTGCGACGTTTTCTTATTCCCTTGAATCAACTTTCGTGAGTTTTGTGGTGTGACGTCGAAGATGCCATTACTCTGTTTCATTGTAGGGGTGATTGGGATATATCCAATCATCGTCCGAGGGGCGAAGGGTAGTGCTGTTGGTCCGATGGAGTTTAAGATTGGTCTTCTTACTCCCTGGAATGGGACTTTCGAGGATTTCAGTGGACTTACGAGTGCCAGTGCCATCTCAATCGCCATCGAAAAGATCCATGCTGATCCGGAATTCAAGGATAAGCTACGTTTCAGGTAGTCCTACGACTAAATTATTGCATCCCGGGAGTTCTGTAGATTTATATAGCGACTTTCTCAATTGTGCATGCATGCATTTCTCAACTTAAGTCGTACCTTTCAAATCTCTCGTTATATAGACTATACGCGGGCGGTTGTCACGGGTTGTGTTGGTGTGTATACAGAGATGCAACGTTTTTCCAGAAAGGGGTTTAAAATTTCATTTCCTTACACCAACTACTTTAATTCATTCATTCATTATTAATTCATTTATTCATTCATTTATTCAGGTATTTGCATACCACATCCTCAAGGAAACTGTTAAGAGGTGCTCCTGACTTCAGCCAAAAAGTCCTCACTGTGAAAACAAATTGGTGTTATCGTATAGGATAACCGAACTGGGATCTCCTCTTGAGATCTCAGCAAATAACCCTGCAGCGCTCGTGGACAAACTGGTGCCCTGCATTTGGCTTTCTAATGGCGCTCTAGAAATGTGAAGCTATCGATTGCGGCTACAATTGCGACTACGATGCAATGGGATGAATATGATGATGATGACGACGACGATGATGATGACGACGTAGAAGAATTGGCTTTCTGTTTCAGTGTTGTTACGAAAGATTCGGGCTGTAACAGTAAGGTAACAGCTGGCAACATCGTGAAGCTCTTCACGGACGAAAAGATCGACGCATTTATTGGACCACCCTGTTCTTCAGGTGAGACTGTAACAGGATCCACACTGAGCGAATTCAATACGATGCAATACAATGTGATACCATTCAATACAATGCATTACAATACAATACAACACAATACAGTACAAAACAATATAGCAATACAGCATAATATAATACCAGTCAACACAATACATTGCAAAACAATGCGCTACAATGCAATGCTATGCTACGCAGTGCATTGCCCTACAACACAACACAGCGCAAAACAGCACAATATAATGCGATGCACAATACAAGGGCTTGTGATTTTGCCTATCTCCAAAGTTCAGAAGTGCTACACATAGCACTTTCTTGTCATAGAGCATTGATGACTCTCGATCAGCAGTAATTAATTTTCACGTGAAGAACCCACGCAAGGTCCTTTCGAAGTAATCGACACGGTGAAAGCTCTTATAGGTATATACCGTAGTCCTACTCTCCGCGCTACAAGACGAAAGTTCAATCATTCTCTGAAAACAACCAAAGCTTGTCTTGTTGCTGTTCAAATATAATGGGCCTACTGCTGTTTCAAAGATGATTAGTGACGCCCGGTATCCGGACATTACCCCCCAGCCCATTACCCCCTGCCATTACCCCCCCCCCGGTCGTTTACATTTAGGTCCAGTGTATGCATGCATGTATGTGTGTGTATGTATGTATGTATGTATGCATGCATGTATGTGTGTGTATGTATGTATGCATGCATGTATGTATGTATTTATGCATGCATGTATGTGTATGTATGTATGTATGTATGTATGTATGTATGTATGTATGTATGTATGTATGTATGTATGTATGTATGTATGTATGTATGTATGTATGTGCGTATGTATGTACGTATGTATATAAGTATGCATGTATGTAAGTATGCATGTATGTAAGTATGTATGCATGCATAATTACATACTTACGTACACACTTACATCCATGCATGCTTACATACATACGCACATACATACTTGCATACATGCATACATACATACATACATACATACATACATACATACATACATACATACATACATACATACATACATACATACATACATACATACATACATACATACATACATACATACATACATACATACATACATACATACATACATACATACATACATACATACATACATACATACATACATACATACATACATACATACATACATACATACATACATACATACATACATACATACATACATACATACACTGGACCCAAATGTAAACGACCGGGGGTAATGGCAGGGGGGTAATGTCCTACGGGTGGTAATGGTCGGGGGGTAATGACAGGAGGTAATGGCAGGGGGTAATGGGCCGGGGGGTAAAGTCCTAGACCCGTGACGCCCTACTCCTTTACCCAGTCTTGAGACTGGCACTGGCAGAGTGCAACTAGTTGAGGAGTAATGTGAAACTAAACGAAGAAAATCATGATTAAAATACACTGCCGATACGCTGGTGCTACATAACGTTACATTACACTGTGCCACTATCCATTGCATTACACACCGACCGTTACGTTACGTGTGTCTTGTAGCGTGTCGACCGGCAGCTGAGCTGGCCTCGTTCTGGAACAAGCCGATCATATCGTGGGTGGCCAGCGACCCGGATTTGGGGGATAAATCGGTGTACACGACCCTCGGAAGGACCCTGGGGTCATTCGAGAAGATGGCCCTCTTCCTCGTTGACGTCTTCCGAATGTACAACTGGCGCCGCCTGGTCGTTATCTCGTCCAACTATTTCTTCTGGATGGATGCTGGAAAGGCCATTCGAAAGGTCAGAGCGAAAATAAAATGCAAAAACTGCTGAATGCAGTATATTTAACGACTGAAATTAATATAGCATGCATACATTTGAAACAAAGAGAATAAGCCATTAGGCCTATGGAGTAGGATATATAATTCACGTTGCAACAATAACACTTAGTAATAGTATCATGCACAAATAATTTGCATATTATTATTTACACATCTTAGGATACACTCTTAGGATAGGCCATCTTGTGTTGCTAGTTAAGATTTGGGATTTGTGATTTGTATTCTTGTGAATTGTTTCAATTGCATAACTGTAGGCCTACACTGTGTACAGTGTAGGCTACATGCACTGTAACCGGTTGCGGTCTGTCAACCGGATTCTTCTAAAATAGAAAAAAATATTATTTAGACCTAGACGCAATATCCAAACTCATTTTAAATCAGAAAATCGTCCTGGTAGCTGGCGACGATTCACGGCTAATATTTCTTTAGATAGCATTGCATAATACTTGGCCTACACCCATTAAAGTATGAGGAGTTAGGACAGGTACCGAATCCACGCCGTTTGATTTCCGTTAAACTCAATCAGCGATATTAGTTATCACATTAGTTTACCTTTGAACATAATAATTAAGCTCGTTGTTTGCAAAGGCGCAGGACAATTTTTTCAATTTTTAGCCGCGTATGTAACGCTATGTCCTATATAGTGCATGATTTGCTTCATGTAGAAAAGACGCTATATGAGTCATGTAATTAATTACTTTATATGTTAAGGTGTTTCGAGATTCGAACATGACGATCACGTACACTTCAGAGTTCGATCGATTTCCACCAGAGGCGTACATCAAGAGCGTACTCGTCAAAACGAAACAAGAAGGCAGAAGTAAGACCTATAGACCTACCTACATGCAATATATCCCTGATTTGATGCCATCGCAGTTGGTACAACGCTAATTATATATCCTTCATTCATTCTTCATTACGACGATTCATATATATATATATATACATATATATATATATACATATACATATACATATATATATACATATATAATGTCAAACATTGGTTCCTGTGTTCTTCCAGTCATCGTTCTAATCGTTCCGAAGGAGGATCGCCGGCGTTTCATGCTGACCGCCCATGACCTTGGAATGACCTCCGGCGAATACGTCTTCTACACGATCGAAATGTTGCCGGAAGATAACCTCAGTCCGGAAGATATCTGGGCTGGAATTGACGGGAAGGACGTGGAAGCCAAGGCAGCCTTCGAAGCCGTCTTCCATGTGAGCCACGCAAATCTTCTTCGGATGTTAAGAGCTATATGAATTCCTTGTAATGGACTGTGATGTAGGCCTACTGTGCGATAGCAGTTGCTATTATAGTACAGGTAGATAAGGAATGTTATGTTTAAGAAATAAAAATAAAATATTTGTCCGCTCACATTGACGTCAACAGAAGTGGGGCTAAAATTTAGGTTTAGACATAATTAATGTGCGTTCAAATTTGGTCTCAAACAAGGTATTCCATTTCTACTTTTACTAGAGTATACTGTGAAACATAAACACGCTGTAGATTTGTCTTATGACCACCCTAGAATTCTTACCATAGCACGTATAGGCCTAAATGTGATATTAGGCTACGACACAGTTTTACTAGGTACTTGTGGGGCGCAGGAGTGTAGGGGGTATGTTCGGTGCCTTGGAGCCGGAAGATTGCGGGTTCGAATTCATATCAAGCGGGCTCGTAGAGACCCCGATCAAGTCTTTCGCTCGCAATTTCTCATGCACTTCGACGTGAAACTCCGGTTCAGTGTCCGCGCAGTCGTCAGGAGCGCCTCTGAGCAGATGTGTGTTGAAGAGGCTTTATAACAAGGCTCATACTGTCATACATAGGCCTAAATACTTATAATTGCAAGGTGTATATAATTAATTGACTGTTTCCATGCAGGCGAATACTGCAATTGGGATAATCCATAGATTAAGTAGAGAATACTGGCAGTTTCAGGAAATAAAGATACCGCCGTTGTGTTGAAGGTGACCTTGGCATCTTTGAGTAACGCTGACGTCAACGACTTCCGGAAAGAAGTGGCAAGGCGCATGCTCCAACCGCCATGGAACGCCTACATTCCGAAGAACATTAATGCAAGTACAATATTATTGCATTATACTATAGGAATGCCAGAATAAACATATCCAAGTAGGCTAGTCGTCAGTTACTTATTAGTCTTATTATCCTATTATAAAACATATAATTATTAGCCTATCACATCATGATTTTCGTGAGTTAATTTAGGGTATTTCTTTATGGAAGGACATGCATGATCGTCCTAATAATCATCATAATTAATACTCTGACTATTACATTGTATAATGATGATGTAGTGATAATTATACTCTCAACTGTAGTTGCAATGCACCGATTGAGTCTACATGAGTTGTTACTGATTTTGGTCAGATGCAGAATTTCGACTACGGTGACAGGTATTCTCCATTTCTCTACGACTCCGTTCTGCTCTACGCCATCGCTCTGAACGAAACGATCGCCAAAGACTTGGACCCACGAAGTGGAGTGGACATCGCTAAAGGGATGAGAAGGAAGATGTTCAGAGGTCAGCTGCTGCAGCTCTCACCTCTATGGTCAATACGTACATATTATGTTACTGAACCTCTGAGTGGGAATATTGATAGAGCGCCTACCTATAACAAAGGCCTTATTATTAGAACAGTTTTTGTTCCTAGTCATTAATTTGAATTTAAATACATGATGAAAATCTGGAACCTCAATATTCGTCATTACCCTTAACTTACCCATACCCTGTTCGCCCTGAAGTTTCTTTGACCTCCGTTACCTTGACATATCTCCCGTTACCTTCTACTTGCCTTACCTTTCCGATCATGTCGTCTGACCCCGACTGACCTAGTGACCTGACCTGGCCTAAATCAACGAACCTGACCTCCTTTCCTTACCTTGTACAATGTAAGAATATTTTACTTATGTTTGATGGTGACGTGTTGAAGGAATGAGCGGCAATCTGATGTTGGACAAGAATGGCGATCGAGAACCAGATTATTGGGTGACAGATATGCAACCGAACGGATCGTTTGTTCGAATCTGCGAAGTTCTCAACTCAGAGATCAACGGACGAGTAAGAATATGAACAAGAGCCCCATATGTATACATTGGAGTGGTTCTCAAAGCTATGGGTAAAAAAAACTAAAGATATAATTTTACAATTGCTTATGGCACAATTTTGTTCTGTTATGCATCTTGTGACAATGATTCTTACCAAGTTTTATTGAAATTGCTCAAGGTTGAGAGGTCGCTCAGCAAGGTCAGGTATACCATTACGGTATTACCCCACCTGTACATTATGTAAACATTCGTTTATGGTTTAGAGTTAAAGGTTATCATAGAACACAATGCTTTGCAATCGTCCGTCAGTTTATATAGGTACAGGTTGATGTTGCTATTCCTTAAATACCTTTAAATAACTTTGGATCATTGTCTAAATTATAAGTGGTCACACTGGTCAGGGATAAATTTACAGATGTACTTGGTACTAAATTGATAGTTTTGCGTTCAGTGGGTCACCGCCGGTGATAAGATTCTTCCTGGTATTATCGGAAAACGGTCAGCTGATTGATTAACGCACTAGGGAGCCTTTCATAAACACAAGGACAAAAATTGTCTGTGCGTAAGTCATCTATTTATAGAGCCGACTGTCTCTTGATATATAATTATAATATTTATTATAACTACCTATTTGTAATTTGAATTCAAATGAATACGAACACCCAATAATTATGGATATAAAATTATACGAAAATTTGTTTTGTTTGGATGTCAGCAGGAGTTTCGTAAGGACGTCAGCCCTCCCCGATGGCCAGACGGAAAGATCGGCCACCAGCACGCACCGCCTGACATGCCCGTATGTGGATTCCGAGGAGAATTGTGCGCCTCTAGCGAAAGTAAACGACACCAATCATTGTTCATCTGTCATTCGCTAGGTGGCAGCATATAGCTATAAATAGGAATTTTAAACTCACTGCTTTACCCAGGACATATTAGAAGAACATTTGCATGTAGGCTACCGATATTGCATAAGAATTGCAGAAATCAAGATAGTAGGCTACGGGCATCATGCATGTTTCACATGTTGAGAAAATGCATAAACAGTTGATGATGATGATAATGATGATGATGATGATGATGATGATGATGATGATGATGATGATGATGATGATGATGATGATGATGATGATGATGATGATGATGATGATGATGATGATGATGATGATGATGACGACGAGGAAGATAAAATAGTTGATTGTGTTGATGCTGATTCTGATGATGGTGGTTATTGGAATGAAGACGACGACGATGATGATGATAGTAAGTAAGTAAGTAAGTAAGTAAGTAAGTAAGCCGTTTATTGACAAAGCATCAAACACGTACAAAAGAGCAGTAATCAGTACAAATTCAATGACTTTCGAGTGATCGGTGCATAAGTCAAAGGGTCAATCCAAAAAGGTCGTATGGACCCGCTGAGGCTGGATTGACCCTTCCTTTCTCAATAACATTTGGCTATTGTAAAAAAAAACAGTGCAAAGCACAACATCTTACACATGAAACAAAAGTAAACTGAAATGAAATGACACACAGATTTCAAAACAAAACAAAAAACAAGAAAAAAACAAATTATGACCAATTGTTTAAATCTAGTAAACAGAGATTAAACAGTCTTTTAATTTTTTCTTAAACATGTTAATGGTGGGTATAAGTGTAATATATTTTGGGAGGTTATTCCATATCATAGGGCCAGAACATTTAATCGAAAATAATTTCATCCTAGTATGTGCAACATCGGTGCGGTAGTGTAACAGAGTTCTAGTGAAATGGTTATGTACAGCAATTCCCTGACAAAAATAACCATCAAATGTCCTAGGCAACAATTTGTGATGATAGCGAAACATGAACAAACTGATTTGAAACTTATATATATCTGTTCAAGTTTGTTTTATCAATATTAAGCGATAATTTGTTAGCTCTAAACCAGGAAGAAATGGTGATGAGCTCATGATTAGCTCTTTCAAACAATGATTCTATTGACTTATCAGATATAAAGGCATTCGTGTCATCAGCAAACAATATATAGTGAAACACTTTGGAAGTAGTCGTCAGGTCATTTACATATATTAGAAATAATAATGGCCCCAGAATTGAACCCTGAGGTACGCCACAACTGATGGGTTTATGATGATGATGATGATGACGATGATGATCGTGTAGTAATCTCTAACTTCTAGCATCGTTGTTTTAGTAGTTGTCGTTGCTTTATACAGTGGTGACGTGGATCATTCCAGTCGCTGTTCTCTTCTTAGTCGCCGCGGCTGGAGCATCGGCAGGAGGCGCCATTGTCATCTATCGGTAAAGATAATTATTGTCTTCAGTGGTGGCGGTGGCGATGATGATGATGATGATGATGATGATGATGATGATGATGATGATGATGATGATGATGATGATGATGATGATGATGATGATGATGATGATGATGATGATGATGATGATGATGATGATGATGATGATGATGATGATGTTGATGATGACGGTGGCGGTGGCGGTGGCGGTGACGAGGATGACGATATTAAGTTTTACTTTCTCTTAACTGAAGCCTTTAGCGAAGAGAATGTAAAACTTAATGAGGCTCCAATGTGGATTCGAAATTGCATGTACATGTATACTGTATAGTGTATAGGCCTACTATAGTGATGCGAGGTAAAACGATACTGAAAGTGTAATTAGTTTTTGTTGTTTGTGTCAGAAGAAAGAGGTTTGAAAGTCAACTGTTGATGGCATCTTGGAAAGTGAAATGGGAAGATGTCGAGCCTCTGAGATCGGGAAAACTCAAGGAAGGAAGCAGTGTAAGGATAACTGCAATCTCACAACAACAACAGCAACAACAACAGCAGCAGCAACAACAACAACAACAACAACAACAACAATGGCAACAACAGCAACGCCACCAGCAACAACAGTAGAAGCAGCAACAATTAACACAGCAGCAACAACATCGATAACAACAGAACCCACACCAAAAGTAGCAACAACAGCAATAACAACAACAACAGCAACAGCATCGATAACAACAGAACCCACATCAAAAGTAGCAACAACAGCAACAACAACAATGACAACAACAGCAATTCCAACGACAACCGTAACTGCCATAAGTCGTATGACAAGAAAGCATCAACAGACAAATTAAATTTGCGTTAAAACAGCAACAACATAAGAACACAAACAATTCTTGCAACAAACTATCAAGTAACCGTGATAATTCTTCCAATAATTCGTAATTCACGATCAACACTCGTGTACACAATGTCATATTTCCCGAACTAAGAGTAACAACCTACTAAACTAACACAATAATAATATTAATGATTGCACTGATACTGAAGCAATTATATGGACGTTTAATAATCCTATATTCCGGCGTGTACTTCATAAAGTACGAAATGGTGAAATGAGATACAAGGCAAGTTCAAGTGAGCGGATCACGTCATGAGCTATAATTATGCTCATTGCTGAATTATTAACAACACTCATCTATCAGAGCCTCAGAGGTGTGTTCATTGGGTAAAAGCGCTAACCTTGTAGCCTACAGATCTTACTATCATTTATACAATTACATAAAATAATTGTTTTCATCAGCCTTCTCTGGCGAGTAACAGTCGGTCGAACTTCAGTGGAGGAGACGCTTCGAACGGATCGAAGTTGGCGGCGGTGAGTGGAGCAGCGAACGACCAATCGAAATCATCGCAGACGAGATCCGTGCGAAGTGTGGGAACGGGTGGAGGACAGATCTTCTCTGATATCGGTCTCTACAAGGGAATTGTTGTTGCCATTAAACGAATCAAGAAGGAACACATCCAAGTGACGAGGAATGTCCTACTCGAATTCAACGAGGCAAGTCCATCCAACCAAGGCAACCCTTATGGTGTCTCTGTAAACCAGTCGGGTTTGTGTGTTAATAATAGTAGGCTAATCATAATAACGATAATTTATATGGCGCCGTAACGTCACCATACCGCTACAAGGTCGCCTGTCAGTGGCGTAGACAATGGGGTTTAGGGGGTTAAACCCCTCATTGGCTTAGGAAAAAGTTTTTTAAACGGTTATTTATCAACTTAAATAAGAAAAAACTCAAAACAAATGTTTGTAGTAACAATAGTCTTCTTCCATTTGTTACTTTATTCCTTTTTTATTATTTAATTTATTTACTTAAATACCGGTACTGTTGGGTTGGTGTCAGGAAGGGCATGCATCTGGCTATAAACCCCCCTCATAAATTCCTGGCTACGCCACTGGCGCCTGCGTTTAGTATGTTATAACCAGTACCAGCCTGGTGCATGTGTCCGTTTGTCTTGTGTCAGTGTTTGTCTGTGTATAACTGTGTTCTTGTGCATCCCTGCCATATAATCTGCTTGTCTGTACGTTTGCCTGTCCGTCTGTAGAATGCTGTAGCTCTTCTTCTTCCGTTGTTTGCCTGTCTCACTGCTTATCGGTCCGAATAGTTTACCCGTCTTACCTTGATTATTGCTTATTATGTACAGTCTTATTAATTGGTTGTATTATTAGGTTGATATGGAGTTTTGACTGAACTTCTTGTAGATGAAGGACATTGCGCACGAGAACTTGAACGTCTTCGT
Source organism: Lumbricus rubellus (assembly GCA_945859605.1). Taxonomy (NCBI): domain Eukaryota; kingdom Metazoa; phylum Annelida; class Clitellata; order Crassiclitellata; family Lumbricidae; genus Lumbricus; species Lumbricus rubellus. Next base: position 35,010,386 of record OX243816.1, on the reverse strand, counting down.
CGGTGCTTGTGTTGACCCCCCGAACATCTGCGTTCTCTGGCACTACTGCTCCAAAGGCAGTCTCAACGTACGTCAGCAACTCAACATTCATCTTGGCTATCATCATTCAGCGCTATTATCGCAATCATCATCATCATCATCATCATCATCATCATCATCATCATCATCACCACCACCATCATCATCTTCATCATCATCATCAACATCTTCATCTTCATCATCATCATCAACATCTTCATCTTCATCATCATCATCATCTTCATTATCATCATCATCATCATCATCATCATCATCATCATTATCTTCATTATCATTGCCGTCCGTTTTGTCGTCATGATCATAACCACGGCATTGTTTTGCTAGCTTTTAAATGTACCACTATTGGAATATTTATACAGCGCCTTTAGATCTCGAAGTGTAGCCTATTGTGCTGCAGGATGTTCTAGAGAACGATAATTTCAAGCTGGACAGCACCTTCAAGCTGAGTTTCATGACTGACTTATCGAAAGCAATGCATTACCTACAGTCCACACACCTTGGTTCTCATGGAAATCTCAAGAGCTCCAACTGCCTCATCGATTCACGATGGACTCTGAAGGTTATCTTATAACCTCTGTCGTCGTCGTCTTCATCATTTAGAACAACACCATCATCGTTATCTTACTGTTTATCATCATCACCAATCACCACTACCACAACCGCAACCACAATTACCACAACCACCACCACCTCCACCGCACACTAACATAGGCGTAGGAGACGGGGTCCAGAGGGGGCAAATACACCCCCCCCCCAATTTCGGGCAAGTCTGATTTTTCAGGCAAGCAGACCCGAAATTTTTTTTAAAAATTAAAAAATTAAACTTTTTTTTCCGAGTCTTCTTGCCCGAAAAATCAGACTTGCCCGAAAAAAGGTCGTCAGACCTTTTGGGTGAAAAGTAACGGGAAATTTCAGAAGATTTCAGCCAGATGACTAAAAAAAGGTTGTCAGAATTTTTGGGCAAACGTATCGGAAATTTTTCTTAAGATTTCGGCCGACGAAAAACAAATTTCAGGCAAAAGTCTCATTTTTGCCCCCCCCCAACGCTGAAATGTCCCCTACGGCTATGCACACTAATACAACATAATTACAGGAATCTTCTCTTTTTTGTCGTACTTGTCGTCGGTTTTGTCATCAACTGTCAAATGGTTGTTGCAGGTGACTGATTACGGATTGCCCACTCTGCTTGCAGGACAGACTTTGACAGAAACGGAAGCGGATATGTACAAGCGTACGTCCACACATTACTGATCGATAGGCTGATTCCCTGATTAATTTGTTTATGGATATTGGTTGATTTCTGATCCGTTGACTAACTGATTGGCTCCTGCTTTCATTGATTCATTAGATTTCATTCACTTCGAGTTCCATTAACCATCCACCATACATTCATCCATACAGCAATTCATCCATCCATCGATTCAACCATTCAACCATTTATCCATTTACTCATCCATCAATCCATCTATCCATTCATCTGTTTATCCATGCATCCATTCATCCATTCATCCATCCATCTGTTTATCCATGCATCCATTCATCCATTCATCATCTGTTTATGCATTCCAATTTCTTCCAGCGTAGATTCATTTTCTTTATAACTGCTTCCAGGTAAACTGTGGACATCCCCGGAGATCCTGAGGGAGAATGCCCCACCCGCAAGAGGAACTACAAAGGGTGACGTCTACAGTTTCGCTATTGTCTGCTATGAAATCATGATGCGATCGGAACCATACAACTTCGACAACATCACACCAAGAGGTATGACTACCAAACGAAAACTAAGAGCAGAAGTGTAAATTTATGTAGAGGCAGAGCATTTCATAGCATTGAAATCAGGCAGAAATGGGTCATTCTCGACGGCCTTTTAGGCAGACCTTGCGCGGCCACAAAATTTCCCAGCTGCTCCTCAAAAACAGTGTGGTCTTGAGCATCCAGCCCAGGTACTCACGATTTTGTGGCGGCGCTATAAAAGTCACTCCAAGCTCCCAAAATCAGTCAAAAACCGTCCATTGTTTGAATAACAATTTCTTTGCAACGTCTCTCAAGAAATGATTCAGCAGATTTATCTTTCGAGAGAAGCACACACGCACACGCACGCGCACACACACACACACATACACACACACACACATTCACACGCACGCACACACACACACACACCACATCACATTAGCAATCCGGTGCCAGGAGGCCAGGACTTATGACACTGCATAGATTGCCTTACAAATAACGCTCATCAGCAACTCCAATGTCAACCGTTCGTACTCTGGTAGTGCCATGCACAGGCCTGAAAAAAGGAGGAGGGCGAGACAGTAACTGTTATGAGACAGCTAGTGTTGTTAAACAGCGCCATTATTGATACTACTACGGCTACCACTCCTGTGGTTGCTGCTACTGCCATTCATTCATTCATTCATTCATTCATTCATTCATTCATTCATTCATTCATTCATTATTAGAATTTATATAGCGCCTCTTCAAGAAACTACTCAGAGGCGCTCCCAGCCCAGCCACGACTAAGGAAAAAAGATTTAATGGACTTGAGAAATAAAGATTGACTGGTCAGGTGGAGGAGATGGAGGTTTTGGGGGAGGTCATTCCAGATTGACGGCCCCACAACCGAGAAGGCTCGGCGCTGTCTGGTAGTTAAGCGAGCCCGTGGAACAAGCAGTTGTCCCTTCGCAGCGCAGCGAAGGGCCCGACGCGCTTCAATGTCAGAAACTGGGCGACAGAGGACACGCAGATAAGATGGAGCACAACCAAGAATACAGCGAGAAACAAGGGCAGCAATTTATTCGGTAATGGATGCGTTGGGCTACTGGCAACCAATGCAGCACATCACGCATATAAGCAGAGCCATTATGACAATATATACCACTATACTACTACTAGGCTTACCACTACACTACCGCTACTACTACCAACATCACTACTACTATTGCTACCACCACCACTACCACCACAACTACTATCACAACTACTAGTAGTAGGCTAGTCTACTGTCTGACTGTCTCACAGGTTCGGCTTCGGCAGAGAAACGGCGCTATATAAATCGTCCTATTATTATTATTATTATTATTATTATTTTTACAGATGTCGTGAACCGTGTGCGCAATGGTGAGAGCATTCCCTATCGACCAATCCTTCCAGAGTCATACGAACTTGGAAAGCCTCTCGTCGATCTCATCAGGATCTGTTGGAACGAATCAGCCGACGCCAGACCTTCGTTCCACAGCATCCGATCATCGCTGAGAAAGATCACAGGCAGAGAGTATGCATCACCCAGATATATGATTATGATTCTGATAACGAATGTGTGTGTACGCATGTGTATTTATGGATGTAAGTATGTATGGATGTATTTAAGCAAGTAAGTAAGTGTAGCCTATCCATTATTGCTCCACCTAATTTATGATCTATACCCGTCCGAGACGAGTTCTCCAGTATACGAATTGTCTTTATAGAACCCTGCTACCGCAACTACTACTACTCCTATACTGCCAGTGCCGCTGCTACTGCTGCTACCGTTGCTAGTACAACGGCAACTACTGCTGCTGATGTTACTACTACTACTACTGCTGCTGCTGCTGCTGCTATTACTACTACTACTACTACTGCTACTACTACTACTACTACTACTACTACTACTACTACTACTACTACTACTACTACTACTACTACTACTACTACTACTAGTACTATTGCTACTAGGCTGCTACAGCAACTACTACTACTTCTTCTGCTACTACTTTCTTCGTTCTTAGCATTCTCTTCATTGATTGAAGAAATGATTTTAGAGTCTAAATTTGAAATGTTAGCTCGAGTAGCCTATAATGATTGGCGTTTGTTTCGTTGTCGGCAGGATAAGTATCTTGGATACTGTGATGGGAATGATGGAGAAGTATGCACAGAATCTGGAGGAGAGCGTCGAGGAGAGAGCACAACAGTTGCTGGAAGAGAAACGAAAGACTGACCGCCTTCTGTATCGCCTACTTCCCATGTAGGTCATGTGATGTGTTATGTCACATGTTATGTGTCTTGTTATGTGACATGTTATGTGATATGTTATATGATATGTTATGTGACATGTTATGTGATATGCATGACTGCATGTGGCTTGTTATGTGGCTTGTTATGTCACATGTTATGTCACGTGTTATGTGGCTTGTTATGTGACATGCTATGTGACATGTTATGTGATATATTATTTGATATGACATGTGACATGCTATGTGACATGTTATGTTACATGTCATGTGACATGTTATGTGACATGTTATGTGACATGTTATGCGACATGTTATGTGATATGTTATGTGATATGTTATGTGATATGTTATGTGGCTAGTTATGTGGCTTGTTATGTCACATAGTTTTGTGGCTTGTTATGTCACATTCTATGTGATTTTTGGTGCACCATATGTATATGTGTATGCTATGCAATATATTATGTGATATGTTTTCATTGTTATGTGATATGTTATGTAATAATTTAAATTATATGCTCTGTAATATGTTGATGCAGTATAATATGTAAAAAGCATTTGAAACAATGAGAATGCCGATCTGCCTCTGAATTACTCTTATTTGACCTTTCCTATTTGACCTTTGGTGTCGTGTGTTAACTAAGGATGACCTTTGACCTTTAGGTCAGTAGCGGAACAGCTGAAGGCGGGAAAGTTCGTCCAACCGGAAACGTATGACCAGTCGACCATCTACTTTTCGGACATCGTTGGATTCACGACGATCGCAGCAGACAGCAGTCCCATGCAGGTATACGCACCATTCCATTGTCAGCATTCCATTGTTATCATAATTCCATTGTCATCATAATTCCATTGTCATCATAATTCTATTGTCATCATAATTCTATTGTCATCATAATTCTATTGTTATCATAATTCCATTGTTATCATAATTCCAGTGTCATTATTCCATTGTCAGCATTCCATTGTCATCATAATTTCATTATCATCATAATTCTATTGTTATCATAATTCTATTGTCATCATAATTCCATTGTCATCATTCCATTGTCATCATAATTCCATTGTCATTATTCCATTTTCAGCAGTCCATTGTCATCCTAATTTCACTGTCGTTGTAACGGGAGTAGATACCACCCTATGGCTCGCTAGTTAGTGGAAACTATTCCCAGATTTCGAATCTGAAATCAGGTTACCAATTTGCATACTATCTGGTTATTTGTCGCAATGTGGGTCAATGCTCTAAATGTCAGCCAATCAACAAGACAATGTTTTATATAAAAATAATATTTGAATCATGAATATTAATATATCAACATATATAGTTAATGAATTCTATGTCTAGGGTCGTGGAAATGTCAATTTAAATACAGGTCAACTTATTTACTTAAACCAGTGCTGAATAAATTAATTTTGAGGGATATTACTACTATAATTACCCTCCCGCGTTGTATGTTCTTGGCTGAAGCTGTAGATCGAAACGGCCAAAGCTTCTCGTCTTTTCTCCAAGCGCCGTTACCAATGTTTGTAGATGACTCTTTTCAGTTTCATCGTCGATGCGCTTCACCGTGCTTTTCTGCTCGTAGGTAATTATTCTTCGATGTAGCTGTCTACGAATTGAAGACTATTTGTTCCTTTTCGTATTTACCGTTCAATTACCGTTCGATATAACTTTTATAGTTTCACTGTCACTTCTCAATGTTGCGAGAAGTAATGCCGGAGTTCTACGAAATCCAATGAAGGTAGAATTTCAACGTCAATTACTTGTTAGTAATCCGCTATTACAATCTCTCACGTTTTACGAACTTCCAGATTTCTTGTCCATACTTTAGGACACTAAACTACCGGCTCCGTTGCTTTAATATCCGATCAAACAAATGTCACGAAATCGTCTAACAACATCTAGCGAATACTCATCGCCAATCAACCACCAACAATCCTCATTAGACGGCCATTCCACCTCGTCTCTCATACAGATCCAGCCCCTCTCGTGCGCATGCGCAGCAGACGACCCTGATCCCAGCTTTCCATATGTAACAACGCCGATCGCCGATCGTTGTAATATTCCGCAATGCTTTCCACTAATTTAATATATTTTGCCCCTAAGCACTGGTTATAGCACTGGTTGATTAATTAAACAGAACAATGTAATAATTCTCGCTCGAATTATAAGCTAATCATTAACTAAGGCCTCTCCCTAACTTAACACATGTAATTACTAATCAACAATATATATATCAAAGTAAGAACGTATGGGTGGGACCAAGGATATCGTTACAGTCGTCATTCCATTGTCATCATAATTCCATTGTCATTATTCCATTTTCAGCGTTCCATTGTCATCATTATTCCATTGTCATCATTCCATTCTAGCTACTCCAATCCCAATTCACACTTTAAAACATTTCTTTTGAATCATAATTATACTGGATTTTTATCACAGACGTATCTGGAACTGACGTCTTGTTATAAGTTGTTTGATATCGATGAAGGTGCTGTCGTTTTTCTTCCCCGCAGATTCAAATCTGATCCTTTCTGGTTAGTTTGATAAAAGGATGTGTGTTTTGCCGAGGACGGCTTATGGGAAGAAATCTAAGTTTTATTAATTCACTAACCAGGATGGGATCAGAGATACGTTACAAGAACACACGACGTGGTACCGGAGCAGAGACAATTTTTTATATTACAAGTACACGTGTGTAATAGGATTAGAGATAAATATGCTACTAGAACAGTTCTGTACACATGTGTTTCAGCAGAAGAGATTACGTTACAAGAGCCTACGAGACAAGTGATGTCAGAAGAATATGTTATTCTGCAACTACCAGCATTTGCCTCTGTCTTGTTTTCTTCCGGAAACACAGACAGACGGATACAGACGCTTCTTCCTTTCTCTGCATACCTGTGTGTCTCCGTCCGCCCGTCCGTATGTCTGTATCCGTCTGTATCCGTCTGTATCTGTCTGTCTGACTATCTGTCTGTCTGTCCGTCCATCCGTCTGTCTTTCTGTTTGTTTGTTTGTCTGTCCGTCTGTCGTCTGTCCGTCCTTCTGTCTGTCTTTCTGTCCGTTCGTCCGTCAGTCCGTCCGTCCGTTCGTTCGTACGTCCGACCGTCCGTCTGTCGGTCCGTCTCCGTCCGTCTCCGTCCGTCCATCTGTCCGTCCGTCCGTCCGTCTGTCCGTCCGTCCGTCCGTTTGTGTGACTGTCTTTCTGTTTCCACCTGCGACCTTCTTTCCCTACAAAAAACTGGTCAGACAAAAGAAGTTCTAATCACATGCAAATGAACATGTCATGCTCAATCGCTCCGCTTCATTTGCGTGACGTCCACTTTCGATCGCCGTGTGGCGCTGCACGCACTCCTAATCCAACGCCCACTTAATATGGAGTCAAGTGGACGTCTTAGCAGCTGCATGTGGACGGAAGGTGGACGGAAGCTCATCACGGACGGAAGCTCAGCATGACGTTGACGTATGATTCATTTGCAATTGTTCCTCCGTCTGGTCATGTATTGTTGTCCAGAAACTCAGAATGTTTGCGTCCAAGGTTTGTCTGTTTCGCATCTTCGTGTATGCGGTTGTTTGCCAGCGGAGGCATTGTCGATCATCTGTGCAGGCATCACTCGACCGCGAATAACCTCCTCTCTTTACTGACCTATTCAATCGTGAAGTGAACAGCAAAAGCGTGATCAGATTCCGATTGGAGCGCAGCATAAATTTTTAGCGGCGTTGCGCTAATGAATCTGCAGACATGTTTTTTTGTCTGGGTCTCCAAACATAGTCAAGGACGTCTGTAGGAAAGTAAATGAATTGATCAAGATGAGCAGACTATTGGCCAGACTATGCGACGAGACGATTGGCTGCTGCTTACGAAAACATGGAATTCTTTAGAATAGTAATGTCGCTGGAAGCTGAAGGTCATAATCCAGACGCACTGAACTCCGCCCACTTAAATATGGCGTCGAGTCTTTCGTCCATGCGCTTTATCAAAGCAGTCCGTGGCTGTTGTGAGCATCTGGCCTTTCGTCGTCGTAATTCGTTTATTCCTTTGTCCAAGTCCAACCTGTCCAACTCCATACTTCGCTTATTTATTTTTTCGGTCGTGTCCGCGGCTACTCTAGGGACTGGCAAATCGCACACGGTGGAATGAGATTCAATTTTCGATACTGTTGTAACCTGACCCCAACTTTGACTTCAATTTCACCTTCAAGTTTGATCCCGAATGAGTCCACCACAATGCAGAAAATTGTAGCATGTGATATGGACCAAACTTAGCGAATAGATAGCAAGCAACCGTCGTTGTCATTCATCTACAGCGGCTGTCGTTTTAAGCGTCTGCTGAAATATCGCTTCGAAAGTCAACAGTAAAATATTCATGATCCTCTAGTTTATCCATGGCTTCCTTTAAGGACTTTTTAGAACTACAAACCCATGTTTCTCCTTTTTCATCCTCCGCGGTAAATCATTCCAAAGCGGATAACAATGGAGGCATAATTATTTAACCATTTTTAACCGCACAAAAATGCTTGTGCAGCTGCATCAATTTATTCAATTATTTAAAACGGCACTGAAGTCTTGTTGTGTAGAACTGCACACACAAAAAACCTTAGTTTAATCTCACAAGTACAGCTATCTTTCCCTGCAAGATATATGATTCAATTATTATTATTATACTCAAAACGTGTACATGTACGTTGCTGCCTCTTCTGCCGCTCGTTGATGGCATCCTGAGTGGCGGCCATGACATAATGAGCCACAAAGTTGACCCTCTGAAGAGAGAGAGAAAGAAAGAGACAGACAGACAGACAGACACAGATACAGAGACAGAGAGACAGAGGAACTGTCATTGAAATCTTGTAGTCGAGAATCGGATAAAACAAGAATTTGATGTGCTGTTGAATTGAAGAGATTTGGGTTAACGATCGCTTGGCAGAACAAAAATAATGTACAGAGAGATTTTGGAGATGAGAACTCTGCAACTGTAAGTCCCCTTTTATGTATATGCATGCAAAATGTATGGGTGCATGCATGAATCTATGTATACATGTATTTATGTATGTATGTATGTATGTATGTATGTATGTATGTATGTATGTATGTATGTATGTATGTATGTATGTATGTATGTATGTATGTATGTATGTATGTATGTATGTATGTATGTATGTATGTATGTATGTATGTATGTATGTATGTATGTATGTATGTATGTATGTATGTATGTATGTATGTATGTATGTATGTATGTATGTATGTATGTATGTATGCATGCATGTTTGTATGTGTGTATGCATGTATGCATGTATGCATGTATTTACATAAGCAGTCGACTCAATTGCCTAAATTGGGCAGCTCTGGGACTACGATAGGGCTCTGCCAAAAGAATTGATAACAGTGGCGTCCCTACAGACCATACTTTCCCCTCGTCTCCTTGGAATAAGAGTGACCCCTCCCAACCGGTCTCATCGTCTCCCGTCAGACCTGATCTGACCTGATCGTCTGTCCCTCTTGGTGCAAGAAAGTCGGCCTTGCTGACCGAGGTCACGCCAAATGTTATCATTTCACGAGGGCGTGTCTTGCGATCAGACCCATGTGTCCTATGTGAAATGAATACTGAACAGAAGTGTCTGACATGAGCAATACATCACCGCTACTTCTCTTCCGCTTGCATAAAATAATTGTCTTGTTTGAGATCGTCTCTGATTTGAGGAGTGGCGCTCTAGTATGCAATCTCATTGATGGATTGACGGGGTCCTGGTATTGAGCACAAAGTCCAGTGGCTATTCGAGCGACATCCATGGGCGAAGTTTGTTTTCCGTTCTTGGGGGGGGGGCTAATGCCTTCTTGGGGGGGGGTGGAGGCTAAGCCCGGAAAAGATACAATTTTCATGGTAAAAAAGATGAAACTGGGCCTTCTTGGGGGGCTTAGCCCCCTATTCCCTGATAAACTCGTCATTGATCCTAGGGTCACAGACGTTGTCGGGTAGTGCTAGAAGCCTGCGGTCGCCTGACTGCGGTCATGTTCCAGCTTTCATTCTGCCTTTATTCTAGACGGATGTTACCGAGACCATTAGGACTGCCAGGTCTCTTTTAACGCGTGTTCGGGCTAAATCCAATTTATGAGTGTGATATATTTTCGGGACAGGAGCGGGCGATTTGGCCGACCATTGTCTTAAAGCTAATGCGAATGTACTGTCATGGGACACATTGCAGCGAGAGCCAGAATGAGTCCTGCGTGCAATGACGCGGAATCCGCGGCTGAAGCCAAAGTGGCAGATAATTTCAAAGAGGTCACGCTCTGTGTGCCAAAACATCCATCCCGGAGGGGGAAAGAGTATGCTCATCCTGGTCATCAAATGATCCAAGATAATAATGGGAACCATTATTTATACTTTCATTATTAATATTAAACAAAAAACTGTGTGGAATTTCCTTATACTCCCATTTTGGCACCCAAGGTAAATGGGGTTGTCGTATGCGTTTGAGCTTCCCGATGTCCTGCTATAAGGTGCATGAGGAGGGAGGGTTTACTGGAAATGAAAAGAGGCGAAATCAAGCAGGCCTACTTTATTCTTTGAAAGTGTCCAATATAGACGGAATGTATTGCAGAGGCTGCTGCTCCAGAAGCTTTGTTTACCTCAAGATATGCCAACCAACCACCCACGTATATCCACCCACACACCCACCCACATCCACCCACACACACACACACACACACAGACACACTGTGACTGAGACTCTGGTGATGATTTATTTGGGATCTTCTCTCCTGGCATTCCTCTGTATAACGAGGAACTAAACGAGGCTAATTTATTCATGTATACCATTGCGAACGCCAGAGTCGTTTGGAGCTCGGACGTGAATTTGCCTAATGCGCTATCCGTGCTCCTAAGCGAAAGAATCGACAGCCCAGTCATGTCTTTCCGGAAAACAGTCTGCATGATTTAGATGCACGGCAGACCGGAAATGAGCTTGATTTTTCAATGGCTGGACCAGAGTATGACACCTTGTGTTCGCAAGTGGCATCAACAGCAGGATGCGAAATGCTTTAGATAAGACAATGTAAATGCATTATATAAATGAATTATTTAGTCCTTCGTTCACTATAACACTATGAGTTACTGCACAAAATCTTATTTTCAGCTGCACAAATTTCTTTCCAACTACACACTTTGTGTCCAGCTGCACGTTAAAATAACCCCTGCCATATTTTATTCTTATCCAAGTTAAACCAACTATGATGTTTCCTTAATACGCTTTCACCCTTCTATAGGCCCTGTCCCTCCAAATGTGATTATTTTTTCCATTACATTTTCTCACTAGCCGTAGCCTAATACCTGATCAACGCTTGTTCCAAGCACAAATTGAATCCTTAGATGAAAGTAGAAATTGAATCACGTGGAAATTATTAATTTAATCTAGTTGAAAAAATGCCTATTATATCATGTAGTGCCTTGTTGCAACTCGGCCGTCATCTTTTACAACTATATAATTATAACGTTTGTCTTCGCTTAGTAAAATGAGATGATTATTGTATAGCGCAGTTTTCATTCCAAAGAGCTGCTGTATGAGCCTAGATATAGGCTATTATAATTATCGAATCTATCTGGTTGTGCGTGTGCGCGCGTGTGCGCGCGCGTGTGTGTAGGCCTAATGTAGTCTTTGTTCTGCTTTTTTCAAGATTGTTGATTTCCTGAACGATCTCTATTCGTGTTTCGATGATATCATTTCAAAGCATGACGTCTACAAAGTACGTTTTCCAACTGTTGTATAGGCCTAATCCTATAGATCTACTTATTTCCTTATGCAGAAGTCCTAACAAAATGTTCGTTACATTACCATCTTGCATAACATAATAGTAGGATCGCATTACAAGAAACTACGCCTACATTATTATTGCATTTCATTAAGTCTTTGACTTGTAAGCCAAGCAGAATTGACCATAGCAACCAGCAAACATGTGGAATTTCTAACCGGGTCTGTACAAATATGTTCAGATACACACGCATACGTACATGTACACGCATACTCACACAAACGCGCACACGCGCAAATACACGCACAATTCACACACATGTCTGCCTTCATGCATTATGATGTGTACAAACGATCATGTTTCAACCAGTTTAGCTTAATTAATATAGCACCGTCAGTTCGTTTGCAATTATCGTTATCAGCCGATCCAACGTTGACGAGACAGCAGTATTAATTTCATTGTTCATCTAATATATAATCATTACTCTGCATCCCATGCATCAAGTATAACACAGAGTATTTTAGCGCGAGAATAATGATCTACATGTACGGTATTTATTATGGGCTACATCAAGTTACATTTGCATGGAAATTGATCATGCAGTAGCTCTCTCATTTACCTCTGTCTGGTTGTACTCAGACAGTGCCAGTCCGAAGCCTGGATAAAGGAGGAGGGTGACACTAATCATCGTTGTTACTAGGACACAGTGTCATTAAACAGCAGCAAGTTCCCCGTTGTTCCTCGTGTCCGAACCCCCTTATCGCAATCCGGGTCATTTGCCTGTCTATCTAGGTCCCTATCCATGGAATGGATTCAATGGATGCGATAACCTGTCCGCTCCATCGCCGTCTTTGGTATGGTTCCTTCGTCTCCCTCTCACCTAGTATCCTGATTTTCTCCCTGAGGATCTCGCACTGCATGGAGTGCTTCTGAAAGGCTTAAGCTGTGAGAAGTGCTTAAATACAATACCCTGTACAGAATACAATACAGAATACAATACAAAATACAATACAAAATACAATACAAAATACATTGCAAAATACAATGCTAAATACAATACAGAATACAATATAGAATGCAATACAGAATGCAATACAGAATACACTACTGAATACAATAGGCCTACAGGATACAATACACTGAATACAGGATACAATGCCGAATACAGTACATGATACAATACAGAATACAATACAGAATGTAGTACAGATTACAATAGGCTACACGATACAATACAGAATAAAATACAGAATACGATACAGAATACAATACAGAATACGATACAGAATACAATACAGAATACAACACAATATAAAATGCAGAACAAAATACAGAACACAATACGGAATAAAATACAGCATGCAATACAAAATACATTACCGAATACAATACAGCATACAATGCAGAAAACAATACACAATACAGAATACAGAATACAATACACTAGCGCGTCAATGTCTTTGCGATTCAGATTCTGGTTTCTTCTAAGGTTGAAACAATCGGCGATGCCTACATGGTCGTCAGTGGCATCCCGATCCGCAACGGAAGACGTCACGCTCCAGAGATTGCCAACGTTTCGCTTGACTTACTCAGCGCCGTCACACACTTCAAGATCAGACATCGTCCGCATCAGCAGCTGCAGCTACGCATCGGTACGCACGATTAATTAATTATTTAATTAATAATTGAGTAATTAATGATTGAGCAATTGCTGTTTATCGGTGATGTGTCATGCCGGAGAACCCGCAGAGATAAGTTATTAGCGTCGCTCTCTTCCTGTAGCCTCAAATGTAATAATTATAAAAATCGTAAATTTTATGTTCCAATGTTATTGGTGTAATCTGCTTTTCATGCAGGACTGCACTCAGGTCCCTCTGTGGCCGGGGTCGTCGGTAACATCATGCCCAGATATTGTCTATTCGGAGATACGGTCAACATGGCCGCCAGAATGGAGTCAAGCGGAAAGCGTTGAGTATAATTAATAATAATTATTATCATGATCTCGATCAGATTATAAGAATTTTGTCGCCGTTCTCCATATTATGTCGAGTCGAAAGGCTTGAACAACTTTGTTTAGCAGAGTTGTTTGCATGCATTTCTTATTTCTGTAGTCTCATGAACCCTAGATATTTCATAACCAATTAATTTTTCTCCTGATTGAATATATTTTTCTCATCCCATCTTTCCTTAGATTTCGCGTTTCCAGCATTCTTATCCGTATAATTAGTGGCCTAATAAAATAATTATTAGAGTCTGGCCATAATTATATCATCCGTTTTGTTAACTGGATTTTATTATCGTTTTGTGTATCTTGTCTTGTCTTAACAAAATTAGTATGTTCACTTTTTACAAATAATTATTTGTTAGGTCTGCTGTTTGTATCTCTTCTTCATCCTGTTTAACCTATTATAAGCGGAATAGAACACTTCAATGTAAGAAGCATGCATTCTGCAAGTCTGATATTCTGGAGAGAAAAAAAAACAATAAGTGAAGTACTGACAAAAGAAACAACCTTATACTTCACCCAGAAGTTCTTCGCTTTCAATTCAACAGGTCTATTAATTAATTCGGAAGGACCTGGCAGCAAGTTGTCGCGGTACATATTTATAACCTGTTAGGCTACAATAAAACTTAGACCTACAATTCTTAGTTTGACAAGGTGTGAGACACGTTAAAAAGTGGAAGCCTGAAAGTCTCAGAAACTATCAATTTATCGAGAACAGTTGATCAAAACATACTCATAAATCTTAATTCAAGTAATTTGTATTGTCTTTTACATTTTTAGGAATTTGTTAGCTTACATTTTGTTTGCTTGCGTGCATAAAATGCAGACAGTTTTTGGTATAATTAATTATTGCGAACGTTTAAATTCTATGATTGACACAGAAGGCTGTTGTTCTTTAATGAACCCTTATTTTAAATGCGCATGCAAAGATTCATGTAACAATTAGCAAGTACATGTAGATGGCACAAGTAAAGGATTATTAGGAGCATAGCTCATCAGGAAAAGATGCGTGGAAACTTTATTCTATGTACATGTATCATTGCAGCGCTAAGAATACATATCAGCAAAGCGACTCATAGCTACCTAACGGAAATTGGCTGCTACGAAATGACACAGCGCGGCGAAATGAACATCAAGGTCTGTTAATTATTGTCAATAACAACAATAGAAAAGTAATTTTTTAACGGAATATTAAAAATATTAATGACAGCAGTTCCAATAATGAGCAGCAAAATTAATGGTATCAGTAATGGACAATGGACATACTTATCTAATGGTATTGTAGAGTGTAGCCTAGACATATAGTAGTGTTAACAGTAGTGATGTTGGTATCAATAGCGGGCACAGGGCACAATTAGAGTCTAAATGTATCATGCATTTTTACAATGATTAGGCCTATATACATATATGTATATATATATAAATACATACATATATATATTATATGATGTATAATGCTGGTCATACTAATGAAATCACTCGCTTTCATCTGCATCTCTTAAAGCATGAAAGCTGCAGCTTAGCGACCAACAGCCTTCTGCATGAATGGCATGCAATCAATGGCTGTTCATATATTTTAATAGAACTGGTAGGAAATGTTTCCGTGACTGGACCAATTTCAAGCCACAAAAACCGCTCCGTGCTTAGTTCTAATGAAATTAACGAGACTTTAGGCGGATGCATACATACATACATACATACATACATACATACATACATACATACATACATACATACATACATACATACATACATACATACATACATACATACATACATACATACATACATACATACATACATACATACATACATACATACATACATACATACATACATAGATACATACATACATACATACATACATACATACATACATACATACATACATACATACATACATACATACATACATACATACATACATACATACATACATACATACATACATACATACATACATACATACATACATACATACATACATACATACATACATACATACGTGCATACATACGTGCATACATACGTACATACATATACATACATACATACATACATACATACATACATACATACATACATACATACATACATACATACATACATACATACATACATACATACATACATACATACATACATACATACATACATACATACATACATACATACATACATACATACATACATACATACATACATACATACATACATACATACATACATACATACATACATACATACATACATACATACATACATACATACATACATACATACATACATACATACATACATACATACATACATACATACATACATACATACATATATACATACATAATCCTACACAAACACATACATGATTCGCATAAGATGTTGTCCGCTATTAGATGATTAGCAGCTCTTCTCGGTCTTCGCCTTCTTGACATTTTTAACCGACATGTATCTGGAAAACACTTCTCGTCATACGAAGGACATTTTTGTTGCGCTTTTCATGACACTCGAAGCAATCGTGTCGCTATCAGTTTGATTAACTAGATGTCACCAACATAGATTCGTCTGACGTCAGACAGAAATATTATATTTTCAGCTTAGGCAGATATTTCGCTGTGCATGCAGGTGACGAGATATTTATAGCGTGCTTACTTTTAAATGTTTTTTTGTTATATACTTGAGCTAAAGAAATTTTTCCGATGTTTTGTTCACAGGGCAAAGGACTACAGATGACTTATTGGCTGCATGGCAAGAAAGGATTCATTAGACCTCTGCCGAGTTTTGATAGGTAGGTGTTAAAAGATGCAGAGCATACAGTTACCAACTGTAAGGTTTTTTAAACAGGTGTTGGGCATGAATGCGTTTAAAACAAATATTATGTCTCGCTGGTGCGTTTTACAACAAACTGTCTCAATCCTGGTTGTCTGCATACGGGGCACAATTAGCAGATATATATATATATATATACTCTACAGTCTACACGAACATCGAGAGCATTCATCCAGTAGTTATGCATCTAGTAGGTTCTCGGACTTTAAATTTGAGAGCGATCCTGTATAGAAGCTCTAATGTTTCTGGTTTTTTCGAGACATTTTGGTTTTGTCGTTTAAATGCCAGTTTATTACCGTAAGACGATTTACATGTATAACAAACCCAAAACTATTATTATTATTGTTGTTGTTGTTGTTGTTGTTATTATGGTAATTATTATCATTATTATCGTCGTCGTCATCATCATCATCATCATCGTCGTCGTCGTCGTCGTCGTCGACATCATGATCATGATCATTATCAATATAATCATCCGCCTTCTCCTCGTGAACATCGTCATCATCATCATTATCGTCATCATCATCATCATCATCATCATCATCATCATCATCATCATCATAATTATAATAATTATCATTACAATCAATTGTTGTACATCTGTTCGACTAGGAATGAAGTGATGCGTGAAGATGCACCTGACAATCGAGCGGATCCACTTCCTCGTCACGCTCTGCTGCAAACGTACGACCCTCCTCCTCCATCATCCGAGTCATCTCTGCCTCTGCAGCCCCCGGTCAACGGTGCCACCAACCAAGAGCAGCAGCAGCAGGCAGCAGGGGGCATGACGGAGGTCGACTAGAACCCCACGGACTAACAGCAGAAGACATTATTATTATTATTTATTGCCAACGAAACAAAATAAACATAAGTACAAACAGTGGGTAGTGAACGGTCTCTAGGCAACAGGAAGCCCGGAAAAAGCTAAGAGCTTATATCAACCTGGCCCCTAATGAACAATTACATTTTAGTCAACGTTTCATATCACACAATTGTAATCAACCATGTTCTGGTGAGACCATAGTAATGTTAGTACTGATAGCAATGACCAGAATTCTACAGCAATATAGCAAGATCATCAGTACAAAATTATATAAACAAAATTAAATTGAAACACAGGTGCATTATCAACATGTACAATGTTTTGTACATACATTGTCATACATTGAAATACTGATATAAATTAAGTGCAGATACTTACATGCATAGTTGCATACCCAAGCATACATGCATGCATACCCAAGCATACATACATGCGTATGCAATGCATGTGTGTAAGCATACAGACAAGATGTACGTGTAATTGTGGGAAATGTTTAGTAAACATGATGCAACAATAAACACAAGGATGATAGACATATACAAATGTATATTCAGAGACCCAAAGAGGCAGATCAAATCAAATCAAATCAAATCTTATTTATTCGTAGCGATCAACAAATCAAATCAAAACAGCAAAACATATATAAAATTAGAATGTGCAGTGAAATAAGGAACCAACGAATAATTAACATCTAATAGGTAAAAGATCACTAAGAAAGGGTCACCCAGAAAGGGAGTGATCCCGCAGATGAACTGACTTTGAGCAGACAGAGACGTCAAGCATACGTACAGACAGGCAGAGAGGCAGAGAGACAGAGACAGAAAGACTGAAGGCAGACCGACATCAGACACATACACAGACAAGCAGACAGGCATGCATAGAGACCAGCAGGCAGACAGATGAGATGAAGAGACAGATACACACACGCACACACACACACACACACACATATATATATATATTCAAAGACACAGACAGATAAACACACACAGACTGACGGACAGACATACAAGGAGACAGACGGATGGCCAGACAGCAGTCAATGCGGCTGTCATTGACTCCTTTAAACTCTGACCTTTTGCCCTGCTGGGCCTGGCGCTATAATATTATAAGCTTACACAGAAAAAGGCCGAGCGAGATTTTTGTGGACAGCCACACACACACACAGCCACACACACACACACACACACACACACACACACATGCAGACGCACACATCTATACTGCTGCAGTGCAGCGACTGTAGCTTGCCGTCTAATGGAGTAGACACGACGCCCGCCATCTTGGCCTCAATGTTAGACTCTACACGACACAGCTCTATATATTTCTATTCACAGATCTATGCTATAGGCACTAATGCATTGACCCTGAGCTTTAGATTCTGCTGGAGAAAACAATCGCTGGTAACAAACGAAACGAACAATCAATAAACATTATTAAAGAAACGAAAACAATTAAGTGAAAGCGCTAATAAGAACAGTGCACACATATGCACATATCACTCTTATTCTACTTTTTCACTTTGAGTATTTGCTTATTGCTGTTTGTTTGTTAAGCATACATGTACAATTGAATTGTTGGGATCAATAAAAATATGTCTATGTCTATGTCTATATTAAGAACAATTGCATGTACTATAAATTATTATTACGGTAGTAGTATCTGAAAGGGATACACTGCCGCGGTTTGGTATCCTTTTCGTACATGGCGCATGCAGCAGACGAACCATATTGTTCACTCCAACGTTGTCCATAATAATGTCGACAATAAATATGTCGCCCGTGCGGATAATTATAGTCTCGCCAAACAGACGACATGATAATTACAACCGACATATTAAGGATTAAATAGACGCCACATCGCATTTAACTGTCTGGTATTATAGTTTGATTAATAATCATGCAGACTGGGACCAATGTTGTTGCGAGGCGTTCCTTTAATATAGTGCGTGGTTGATACCCTTGATGCCCTTGGGTTTGAAATCCTTGGCCAAACGAGAAGACGAAATTGTTCCTGTGGGAAATTGGGAATGTGTTTGGACTTGCTGACCCATTGAATCCAATGCAATGAAAGAGATTGCATTGGTGAATGCAGTTCGCATCAAAAGGTTGTTGTTGCGTATGTGTCACGCTGTTCGGAGACTGGAGAGTTAATTGCCGCGTCGTTTCGAATACAAAGGGTTATTTTTGCCAGGCAGCTTTGTCCATTCAGATGCGTGTGGGCATAGGCTAGATCTATCATCTATATAGTATATACATGTATACGTTGATCAGCGCGTGCTTACTGCTTAGCGCATAAATACGTGTACATTAATGATTAAAGCTTCGGTAAGACTGACTGTGGTTTGCGTAATGGTCGAGTCGACTAGGACCTACATGCATGACTTGTGATCTCAGTATACTTGTCAGTTTGAATTAATGCACGATTATTATTATTATTTTTACTATTTTTTTATCATCATCATCATCATCGTTATCATTATCATCATCATCATCATCATCATCATCATATTCATCACCACCACCATCATCATCGTCATCATCTACATGTACTTATTTTAACCGGGGTAAACTCTATCTATAATCCCTCAGGTATCATATACTAATAAACAATAACTATGGAGTGGCCGTCCATGATACATTTTAAGATCTGGATAATTAATAATTATTGTCATTGCAATTATTCTCAGGGCCGGATTAACCAGTACGCCATGTCTGCCATGGCGGCGGGCCCCCCGTCGTCAGGGGGCCCCCACGTCCGTGACCAACAAGAATTTTTAGGTCCACATTCCCATTGATTCAACTTCACTCCAAGGATAGTGATGTGTAAATTCATGTCAATTGCTGATAGGTTTTTATTAAAGCAATCAATGGCCCCTATATATAATTTATATCTGCCATCTATAATCATGATTTTGTCGCTAATCCATACTTTAAATAAATCTTCCAAGCACTGATGAGGGGAAATAAAATTGCACAAAGTTGCATTTGAAGTGTGGGATCAATTTCGCGCTGAAACCTTTTGGCAATTGTCAATCGGTTATACTATAGCCTAGTGCTTTCATTAAGATGTGCCTTAAGGAATGCTGCATGCAAAGAAGTTCAGAATGTGCTCAGAGTTTTAACGGTTTTCGATGTGCTAGCTGAATGCTGACACGATTATAGACTTGTTACTCGCATCGGAAAAGACATAATTATTTTGGTGGTTTAGAAGCTGCAGTATACTACTGTATATATTCTCTATTGAAATGTTTCAGTTCGTTATGCTGTGCAAACAGTGGCGACGACCAAGGTCATGGTAGTTATCCATCAGGTCGAAGAAATTAATGTACGGAAAATATCAAAATTTCAAAGAATAGCCTATTTGACAGGTCAAGAGCAAAATAAGCAGGTCAAGTCATGTGACCTATAGGCCTATGGTATAGCGCCGCCACTGTTTGCAAAACGCAGAGACTATAATAGGCCTATAGACTAAATCACCAGCTTCTCTTGCCATGGTGCAGAACACTGAAGCTCTTCAGTCTACATTCCCAAGGTGTCCATTACTCTCCGTATGTATGCTACAACTTACAAGACTAGTACAAGTGCATGATGGTATACATATCCAACTGCAATTTTTGAAATATCTTAGATCCTTCATCAAAATGGCATAATTCAAGAATAATCTGTGGAGAACAATGACAAGAAAACGCCTAACTGCAGTGGAACTTCTCAGTGTTGATAGCGATCCATTACACCGTTTCTTTTAATGACATTTTTAACCAGCTTGCACACTGCCAAGAGTAAAAAGTGTTGACCAAATTTTTTCTCAGCCCCAAAAGTTTATGACCTTTTTTAGTCATTTGATTAAGCCTTCTTGGGGGGACCCAGGGAAAAGGTACCATTTTCCATGATGAAAAAACTGACTCTGGGCCTTCTTGAGGGGGGGCTCAGCCCCAAGTCCCTGATAAACTCCGCCTATGATTATTGCATTAACATGTGAGAGGAACATGGTCACAGAAGGTCAAGGTGGATTAAGGGCCCCCCGGAGAATATGGCGGCGGGCCCCCCGAGAGCTTAATCCGGCCCTGATTATTCTGTTCCATTACAATTACGGATACGATTACCGACCAGAGATTTTGCATATATAGTTGTTAGCCACATCTCCTCCTCTCCTCCCCTATATATTATAGCCATCCAATATGAGACATTCTGGCACCCTTGCTGCTCAACGTGCTACGGTGCATACATGTAATTATGTAGGATATAAATATCGGGTGTATGGAGGAAAGAGTCTCCAACCTTGATGTACAATGTCACGAGTGTTCATCGTCTGACATGTAGGGTACATATAAATTTCAGTCGTGCAGCTTAATTGGAATTATTAGGACGGACTTGTATAGGGAAGACGTCATGGGACATCGGCCGTACATCAAACAAAATTGAGCAGTTGGCTACAGTGTAGGGCCAGAGGTGCATCTTGAACACAATATATAATTATTAAGTCTTATAACTTTTTTACAGCAAATGCAATTCAAAATATCAATATTTTATATTGTTTTATAATATCGTTATAGAGTACTACATATCCATCAAGTATAACACCGTATATAACATTTAACATGTAGGCCTACATGTATGAATATACACTGTGTCCGAAAAAAAAACAACCAGTTTTGTAAATATGAAAATAAATAGTAAATATTCATCGATTTTTACAATTCAAACACCATTTTAATCTTGACATATTTCTCTAACAATTGTGAAAATATAAAAGTTCCAGTCCAAATAATGACGTCATAATGACGTCATTTGCACAAAAAGTCAAATTTAAGAGATAAATGCGCAAAATCATCCACAATTTCAATATTTTATCATGTAATTTATCAATAATAAATGTAAGTTTAATTTTATTTTTATATCTGAATTATGTCAGACTGCAATTTGTGGTCAAAGAGTACACCTTTGGCTTCAACATAAGCGTCAAAAGGTTCGCGCTAATACCCAACACCAGCATCGATAACCAGCTTATCAAAATCTCCGAGGCGTTAACAATTCGCTTACGGAGTTCTTCAATGTCTCTTATCCTTGTCTTGTAACCTGCACCTTCTCCTCCATCAATCTCCAACTCTTATTATCAGTGGGATTTAAGCGGGCGGCCGTTTTGCGGCCAAAGATTAAGATGAATGAATTCCGAGTCTTTTTAGTCAACAGATCAACAGATTCACGAACTCAGTGAGCTGAAGCGCTATTTTGTTGAAATGTGTAGGCTATTGTTCCGAATATTCTCGGATATCAGGCACCACTTTTTTATAGAGCAGACAATCCCTCTATTAAGCTGCATTTATTTTCACTTCTGGTTCTATTAAATGGATTTCCGTTTTACCAAAAGCCAATAATACCAACCGAACCATGCATGAATGGCCGGCTATATGCATTTTGATGCAACTGACGTCATCATGACGTCATTATTTGGACTGGAACTTTTATATTTTCACAATTGTTAGAGAAATATGTCAGGATTAAAATGGTGTTTGAATTGTAAAAATCGGTGAATATTTACTATTTATTTTCATATTTACAAAATCGGTTGTTTTTTTTTCGGACACAGTGTAATATAAAGTGGGGCGTGATGAATATGTTCGTTGCCTTGCCTTGCAACCGGAGGGTTGGAGGTTCGAATCCGCCTCAAGTCGCCTCGTAGGTATCTAGCTTAAACAAGTACTTCACTTGAATTGTTCGTGCACTTTCGCGTGAAACTCCGATTCGATGTCCGCGCTGTAGTAGGGAGCGCTTATGAGTAGTGAGCTTGAAGAGGCGCTGAAACAAGTGCACATACATAGGCCTACATATTTACAATCATAACGTTAACCGAACAGTCCAATATGACATTGGCCTTACATAACTCACAAGCCGACCCATCCCTGCTTCAAATTTACAACATTTGGATCACATTTCAGCAAAATATCAATTAACTCTCTTGTTCTCCAGTTCACTCAATTCTGTTAACATACAAACGTTAGTTCTGAAAACCGAATCCTAAAGCCTGCATGTCGTGTAAGTGTCCTTGACATTTACGGGATATTAGTCCATATATCTCATTACTCGCTACTCTTTCCTTTGTGTTGTGCTTTACATCCTCTGGTCTTTATTGCGCCAAATCCCGCCCGAGTGGCATAAAAGACCTTCGAGCAAAGACCGACATCTATGAAATAGCGCTATAAAAACCACGACCGGAAGTAATAGTCGCAGTGGCGAACGAGTCGCGTGAAAGCAATGGCGGATGAAGAAAGGACGTGATTTGTATTAGTAAGAGTAGAACAAATTGGATGGAAGAGTTGAAAGGAAAGCACGCAGTTGCGCCTAAAACCGAAATTAAACCCCAAAGAACGACTCCTAATGAAAATTCATGGAACTACGCCGTATACATGTAGTTCCCGATCATTTGTGGTTACGTGTTTCTGAATGTCTTTCTCGGGTAATTACATAGGCCACAAGTGGAACACAAAAACTGAGTGAGTGAGTGAGCAATTGAGTGTTTCAGTGACTGAGCAATTCAGTGAGTGACTGAGTGAGTGAATGAGTGACTGAGCGATTGAGTAGTGCGTGTTAAAGTGTGAGTTGGCGAGTGAGTGAGTAAATGATTAGCTGAGTGCCTGTTTGAGTAAGTGAGTGATTGACTGAATGAAGGGGTGAATGTGTGAGCGAGAGAGCGAGCGAATGAGTGAGTGAAAATCTCAACCCTGCTGTCCAAGGCCATGGCTTAAAATCCAACGGACCGCACACCGATACAGCGTCAAGATGCAATATACGCTGTGTAGACTATATAGGCCTAATACCCAATACACATGCACATTATAGTAATAGCCTACCCGTGTGGCGACCACGTGTGGTTTGATAAACAGCCCAGGAAATAGCTTCAACTGTTTCGACTAAGCAGGATTTCGGTGTCGGATACACGAACCATCTATCTGTCTTTAAGGATTTCCAAAAACCATGGCAACGTGTCTGCGCATTTAGTTAGGCCTATAATCAGGACTGTACACGAGGGTAGGGTTATACACGGCAACACGGGTATACAGCGCATATTCACCTCCGGGGAAAAATTTCGCGCTAAGAAAAAGTCAGTTTTTCTCCCGGTCAGCGTGTAGCCTACTCACCTCAGAA
>OX243816.1:34845806-34980806 GCA_945859605.1 Lumbricus rubellus | reverse complement strand
GCCATCCATTCATCTATTCATCCATCCATCCATCCATCCATCCATCCATCCATCCATCCATCCATCCATCCATCCATCCATCCATCCATCCATCCATCCATCCATCCATCCATCCATCCATCCATCCATCCATCCATCCATCCATCCATCCATCCATCCATCCATCCATCCATGTGGATGGATAAATACGGGGATAGACATTCAGACAGACATTCACAAGGCCGTAGCAAGGGGGTTGTTTTGGGTGTTTGAACACCCTCCCCCCCAAATGAGATAATGTAAAAATGAAATAATGTATTTACACCCATAATGTAAGAACTACAGTGTGTAATGTAATTTCGAGCGGAAAATATTCGAAAATCGCGGAAAATAGTGTTTTTTGCATTCCCCGTGAGCGGATTACGAGCTAGAAAGGGTTTGAAAAGCAGGCGGTGACTAAAAGCATCGTGAAAAATTACGCCCAAAAGTAAAAATCGGGCAACATCCCCCCCAAATAAAATCCTGGCCACGGCCTTGGACATTCAGACAGACAGACATTCAGACAGACAGATAGTCAGACAGAAAAACGGACAGACAAACATATAGACAGACAGTAACATCAATTGAGAGGAGCATAATAATTATACCGAATTCCAGTGGTGACTTCCATCATGTCATGGCGACTGCCACTTCCTCTTTCCTCAAAAAAACCTCGCATGACATGACATGACATGACATGGCATGACATGACATGACATGACATGACATGACATGACAGCGCTATTCATTGTTGTACGCCGCAATTCTTTCATCTCGTGCTTCCGCTTTTTCTTTCTCTTACTCTAATTGTATCTCTTCCTCTCCTACCCTCCTCCTCTTCCTACTTCCTACTCTTATCCTTCATACTCATTATACTTCATCTCGCCCTCCTCCTCTTCTTCGTCTTCGTCTTCTCTTCCTCTTTCTGCTGAGTCCTCCTCATTCTCCTCCTCGCTTCCTTTCTACTAATTCAACTCCTCCACCTCGTGCTCCTCTTCTTCTTCGTCTTCTTCTCCTTCTCCCCCTCTTCCGCCTCCTCCTTCCTCCTCCAGACCCGACCACTTCCTTATCTTTCTACTCCTCCTCGTCCTCCTCCTCCCTTCTCCACCTAGTCCTCTTCTGCTTCTTCTCCTCCTCGATCCTTCTCTCCTCCTCCACCTCCTTATCTTTTTACTCCCCCACCTCATCTTCACCATTGTCGTTTTTCAACCCTTCTATCCTATAATTCTCCTCGATCGTCCATAAATCTTCCCTATCTCTTTCACAGGGGTTCATGTAGGGGGTGGAGGTGGGGGGGCTGTCTTCTGTCGTTGATGAATTTTGTCCTGATCTCGTATGCATGACGCAGTGAAGGGGTTGGAACTTTGAAGGTTGTATGGTGATAATTAATGGACAGAAGAGGGTTCAAAATAAACTGTTCATGATTCATTTCTGTTTGTATAATATTATGCAATGTATATATACATATGTAACATACATACATGCATACAAACCTACATACAAACCTACACACATACATACATACATACATAAATACATACATACATACATAGATACATACATACATACATACATACATACATACATACATACATACATACATACATACATACACACATACACACACACATACATACATACATACATACATACATACATACATACATACATACATACATACATACATACATACATACACACATACATACATACAGAAAAGTGTATATGTATGAATGTCTGTACATGTATCATGTATGTATACATTTATACAGACAGAAAAAAGTCCTGCATGGTGTTTCCGAGATTTGAAAGTATAATACACCGTGTCTCAAAACAAACTGTGCCAAATTGTTTCTGTCAGAACTTCGTCAAATTTCCACCAATCTTAATAACTTTTGGCAGGTAGATGGCAAAATGGCTGATATTTTATGCCATATATGAATTTTCCACCTCACCTGACTCATACCACCGCACTACCTTGTTAAACACAGATGTGCCAATTTTGCATAAAACGCTTACTTTTATTACTTGCAACAAACAATCTGACAACTGAATTAGCATGCAGTAAAGTAAAATATGGTTCCTTAGTAGAGTTTTTAATTGTTATGACAGATCTGCTCATCCTGTTGAAAGACGAAAAACTTACCCTGGGATATCCGGCGTATGTCTGACAGCATCTTCTGGCCAAGAAGGCTGTCGCGATAGTAGGCCTATGCCCCATTCACTTTGACACCCGGCTTGATGCAATGGATTTCAGTGCAGCCAAGCGTCGTGACGCCGTTATATGCAAAATTGGCACATCTGTGTTTAACAAGGTAGTGCGGTGATATTAGTCAGGTGAGGTGGATAATTTATATATGGCATAAAATATCAGCCATTTTGCCATCTACCTGCCAAAAGTTATTAAGATTGGTGGAAATTTGACGAAGTTCTGACAGAAACAATTTGGCACAGTTTGTTTTGAGACACGGTGTATATAATGAATAATTGAATATGGACGAACAGTCGATGCAGCAAACAAAGAGACTAAGATTCATCTTTGTCTTGCCATAATTATAATTATTATGGTTGAGTATTCTGCTGTATACATGGGACGCAGTGGTGTAGTGGTAAGTTCTGCGATTTGTGATCGAAAGATCGCAGGTTCGAATCCACCTCAAACCACTGCGCAGCGACCTTGGACAAGTTGCACACCCACACTATTGTCTGTTAGGAACTTAGGACGGCAACGCGAAACCTCCTCACTCATCTCATCCCCATGCATGCGAGGGCATAAAGCCAATGAACTTGCTTTCATGAAGAGAACGCATCATCATTCTGCTGTGTGTGTGTAATCTGAGATATTGAGACGCTGCAGAGATGACCACCATGAAAGAAAGAAAGAAATCAATTTATTGAATGTGTTCGCTTGGATAAAGAATTGCAAATGGCTCGCCAAGACTAGTGATAGCATGAATAGATCATTAGTTAAATGAAAGAAGGGGAAGACGAGGAAAAATTGGCGAATATACCAACAAAGACGATTTGTGTTTTGCCTGGGGACGTCGTGATATGGCGTCAAGGCAGAGGAGGGACCTTTAATGCTTTATTTATTTGACGTTTGCAGTTCGTGTTAAGCCAGCGCCCAGCATCTTCTTCTTCAACAACATGCAGAACGGACATTCCGCCAGGGGGCGCGGAGGTCTAGTGGATATGTTCGTCGCCTTGCAGCCGAAGGGTTGCCGGTTCGAATCCACCTCTCAAGTCGCCGCATAGGGACCTTGGGCAAGTCCTTTACTTGCAATTGCGCAGCGTTTCGGTGTGAAACTCCGATGCAGTGTTCGCTCTGTAGTCGGGAGCGCCTCTGAGTAGAGAGCTTCAAGGAGCGCTATAACACGTGCACATACAAACATACAAAAGACATATTAACCAGTTGCCTTGTCCACCCTTAATTCCCATTCGATTGTCATCTCTTGGTGATAGTATGGGATGATATATAGGGACTAGCTGCATTAAGGTGTGCAGAGCGGAGTGACTAAGAGATAACACTAAGCACTAAGAGCACTTCCTCGCGTGCTATATATTCTCCTCCTTCTCATTTTCCTCATTCTCCTGCTGTATATTTGTCACTCCTTCTTCTGCTTCTTGTCCCAACTGTTCATATCATGTTACCTCTCCTCTTGGCCTAATTTCTATTCCTCACGAACACCTTCGTGTCTCGCCTTCTCTCATCACGACTCTATTATTATATGTCGTGTCTTCCTTTTTACCACCTTAATCATTGACCACATCTTCCTCTTTCTTCATCAGCAGTTCCTGATAAATATACATTTCACATCTTCTCGCACACTTTCATCGCCAATCTTCAATTCTTCTCTGCGTCTATCGTCTCCGACTTCCCTTCTCTCTGCCCTTCTCCTCTCACCCAAGGGTGAGAAATGCCGGGGTTTGGTTAAATTAAATAGCCTACTACGGTTAAGTCTTCTTTACACACCCTAACTCAACCATGAACGCGCAGATCAAAGTCTGACCCCCTGTTATTTTTCTGCAATTACTGTTCACCCATTTCCCTTGCTTGATCACCACCTCTCCCCTCTTTCCACTATCCATGGCAGTATACCCATTCTTCCAAATCGAACTCCATTCTTTGATTCCGCGCCACTGCCTTTTGCTTCACCCTCCCTTCCCATTTCGATTTGTCTTCCATTTTTTTCATACTCCCGTACTTCTCATCCACAGAGAGACATAGACAGACAGTCTATGTCTTTCTGTGTCTCTCTCACTCTCTGTCTGTCTGTATGTATGTCTGCCTGTCTGTCTATGTCTCTCTTTGTCTCTCTCATTTTCTGTCTGTCTGTATGCCTGCATGTCTGTTTGTCTGTCTATTTATCTGTCTGTCTGTCGGTCCGTCTGTCTGTCTGTGTGCGTGTATCTCTCTCTATGTGTGTGTGTCTCTCTCACACACACACACACACACACACTGTCTCACCCCTTCTCTCTCTCTTCAAATACTCACCCCCGCCACCTCCATTCCTCACCTCTTCCTCCTCCTCCCACCTTCCTCCCTCCTACCCTCCCACCCTCTCTCCCTCCCTCCCTCTCTTTCCATCCAGCAGAGTCTTCATTATGCGCTGCTTTCTTCGTATCGATCGCCGCTCACATTGCCGCCCTACTTCAGTCGACCGACCGACGCTTGTTCGTCGTCGGCACACTGCTGCCCCTGCGTAGTATATGCGCCCCAAACAATCGGCGACCACGGCCAGCAGCCAGCCCCGTCAGAAGGCGGCATCATCGGCATCGGCGGCGGCTCTCACGGCGGCGACCCGCCGAAGCGCCTGGCGTTATAATTCGCCTTCCAGTCACCACAGTTGGTCGACCGCTCGCCCGCCCGACTGCATGCTGGGAAATTGACGATTAGTTCGATTCGCATTATATCGGGACTCCGCTGTATTTTTTGGCCGGACGTTGTTGTTGGTTAAGCTTAGTAGTTGTTCAGACGATTGCGGCTGCAGCAGATCTTCTGTTGTTGTTATTGTAGTAGTAATAATATTATTGTTGTAAGCGTTCTTGTCAATGCCGATGGTTGGCCTAAGCTCTGTGGAGTGAAGTTGCTGCTGCAGGTGTTGGGTAAAGTCTATAGCTGTAGGTGGCTTGGAGTTTTTGTAGCGTAGGAATTATTTCATTGAGGCTGTGGACGTTTGATGTTCTGAGGTCCGGTGTGTGGATCTACTACAGGTGCTATTGGTGCTGCTGGTGGTGGTGAGGAGAGCAAGGAGGAGGAGGAAGAGACGGAGGCTGGATGCGATGGGGAACAAGCTGAAGAAGCTGGCGACTAACTCATTGAACTCCGCTTCTGAGTCGACGACATCGTCGTCGGGAAAAGATCGTAAAGATCCCAAGACAACATCTGCTGGGCAGACGAACGAGAAGGACGGCAACACGGACGACGTCCAGGTGGGTATTTTTATGTAGCGCCTCTTTGAAGTCTGTCGTCGGCGCTATAATTATACTCGCTATGGTTGATTAATTTTGGAGTTTCGGACAGTTGGTGTCATTGTCGGTTGGATGAAAGGATGGAAAGATGGATTAATGGATGCATGGATGATTAGATGGAGTGTTGGATGGATGGATGGATGAATGGATGTAGTGACGGACGGGCGGATGGATGAATGGCAGGAGGAGTGTATGTATCACTATGGGACAGTTGAGGTCCGGGAGGTCCACCCACCAGACAGTATTATTATTGTTGGAGAGATGGATGAATGTACTAATGGATGCAACGATGGACGGATGGATGGATGGGTGGATGGATGGATGGGTGGATGGATGGATGGGTGGATGGATGGGTGGGTAGATGGGTGGGTGGATGGATGGATAGGTGGGTGGTTGGGTGGGATGGGTGGGTGGGTGGGTGGATGGATGGATGGGTGAATGGATGGATGGATGGGTGGGTGAATGGATGGATGGGTGGGTGGATGGATGTAAGGTTAGATGGATAAAAGAATGGATGGACGAACGGACGGTCCATACATACATCCATCCATCCACCCACATTTCGTAGTATATGAACGTTGTCATGTTAATCTTCTTAGCCCAAGAGAGAGAGAGACGGACAGACAGACAGATAGACAGACAGACAGACAGACACAGAGTGTCACAGAGAGAGAGTGGGAAAAGGAAGGTGTCGAAACCGTTATTCACCACAATTGGCCCATTGTTTACAAAATGTCTGTTCTGGTACAATTATTTTGAAATGTATATAGACTCAGTCTGAGAAAAATAAATATCCAACTTAATTTATTAGCTGAACAGTAAATCATGGACGGAGACTTAGGGGCAGGGGGGACGGACCCCCTCAATCAATGTGTTGGGGGATCGTCCATGCATTTCCCTCTCAATCGTTAAGTGTTAAGACATGCACACTTAACATGAACACAATGGTGACGTTTAAAAAATGGTACGTTTTGGATTAGTTCCCCCAGGAAATGACTAAAAAGTCATCAACTTTTTAAAAAATAAAATGGTATTTTTCCTGGAACATTTTCCGGATGGTTAAAAAAGGCCATCAGAAATTTTGGTCGGCAAAACGATGACAAATTTTTCGGCTACTCCGTCGTTCGTCCACCAAAAATTTCGCGTCCTTTCTTTGGCGGCCACTCGTTCGCCCCCCCCCCTCCCGCAAGTTGCAGACCTTAATCTGCGCCCATGCATGCAGTGAAAACAGCTAAAGGCCTAGTGTGTTTTAAATCACGTTTGTTATTTGAGACGGTGTGTTTCAATTTTGCTAAGTAGGCCTATCATGTTGCAATCGATCCATGCGAACTTCTTTGTTTCTTCTGTTCAATACATACATGTAGGATTAGCTCAAGGCTCTGATCGCAATTTCTCGGAACTCTATCTGACAGCAGTGAGGTGTCAGAAGTAGTATCATGTCTATGCGCTGCTACACCTTCACACCTTTGAACAAAATGGCTTTGTTCTTATAAGAAGATTTTTTACCGGAGAAGTTACACCACGACGTCTGCTTATAATAATCAGTTACACCAGAACCTGCAGGAGAGATTTCTGTCTTTATTCAGTTTTAACGCATTGCAATTCGGTCTCTTCAGATTGTTATCGTAACATCTACGGTTGAAAACTTTTAAGGAACAATTCCATTTGTTCAAAGGTTTGATAAAAAAATTATAATTATGCAGAGCACCAAGAAAGTCATACCACTTGTGAGACTTCTCAGTTCTAGTCTGATTGAGTTCGTAGATAAAGTGAACAGAGCCTTGGGCTACATGTGGTTTATTTTATTTTAACTAAGAAGCCGGAAGTTCATATGGATCCGTTGTAACATAATACTCAGCAATATGAAAAACAACGCCTCAAATAACAAACGTCATTTCAAACACTAGGCCTCTCTATGTTCGGCTAATAAATTAATTTTGATTTCAATTTCCTGAGAAGGAGACATACAAGAACAGACATTTGTAAACAATATGCCACTTGTGGTCAATAATAATTTCCACGGTCTCTTTCTGGTTAATGAGATTAACAAGACAATGTTCAGCTAGCCAGTCAGTCAATCAATCAATCAGTCCGACCGTCTCTCAGTCTAGTCTGTCTGTCTGTCTGTATGTCTGTATGTATGTCTGTCCGTCCGTCCGTCCGTCCGTCTGTCTGTCCATCTATCCATGTATTCGTCAACCTGATACTATCTAAGAGCGACCTCTTTGTTCCTACAGACGGACCCGGGCAACCAATCGCCCCCTGGTGACGAGGATGTATCTCATGCTCCCACGTCAGAGCGAAGACCTCGGAGGGGGGCGGTCAGCGCCGAAGTCTACACTGAAGAAGATGCTGCCACCTATGTAAAACAGGTAGAACTATAAGCTTAGTCAACAAAAAAGCTAAACAGTTATTTTCTTTACTTGTTCTTTCATTCGTTCGTTTGTCCATTCACTCAGTCGTTCGTTTTTTATTATTATTTTTTAAATTTATTTCCAACAGAGAACGAAAAAGAACACGAGTAGACCTACACGTCGCAGATACAAACGAATCCCATTATCCCTGCATGACAGGAAACCCGGAAAATGCTAGAAGCTTATAAGAATCTGGTCCCAATACACCATAATTCATTCATGATGATGACGGTGATGATGATGGTGGCGGTGGCGGTGGTAGTGGTGGTGGTGGTGGTGGTGATGATGATGGTGATGATGATGATGATGATGATGATGATGATGATGATGATGATGATGATGATGGTGGTGGTGGTGGTGATGGTGGTGGTGGGGATGGTGGTGGTGGTGGTGATGGTGGTGGTGGTGGTGGTGGTGATGATGACGATGATGATGATGATGGTGGTGATGGTGATGATGATGATGATGATTGTAAATCGTACGGTAATTCATTCGTTATTACGTAACGAATAAAAATATTGATAGATTGAATCATTGATCTGTAAGTAACGATGTTAGTTAATGTAAAAGGCTTGGAACATGAATAATTTTGAGGTCAGCAAAGGAGCTGGATGGATTGTAAATCGATTACAACATTACGTCTACGTCAATGAATAAACGAACAACTGAGCGAGGGTGAAAGTTGTATGGGCCACCGAAAACCATTCGGACGGCTTTCTTCTGCAAGACAATTTATTTTTGTTAGGCAGTGTAAATTTAATTTAATCTTATTATATCTTTAATTTTTTCAAGTTTGTCTCTTCGCAATTATCCGCCACAAAGCCAATGTCACAATGGTTCTTATAAAAATTATGGTTACAGAGGGCTTACATGAGTTACATCTGCAAATGTCAGTGACAAAGATACTAATTTAAACGACACGACTGCAGCACACAATGCCATCTAATTCGAGCCAGAGTCCTCGTCCAATTCAGGTGATCAGCGGTCATTCAATAGGTGGCGCACATAGGTAATCACCGACCATTCGACAGATGGCGACCATAGGTAATTAATTTCAGGTTTATCACAGCCCCCAAGAAAGGCCAATGCACGGTACACACAACTCTACATGTGCGTAGTGCGTAGATCAGAGTCATCAGACACCCTCTCGAAGTCAGACTAAATAGCCAGCAGGGTAAACTACTATAGGGTATTAGCTGCAGGGGTCGAGTCGTTTTCTACGCATGTCTTCGTTTCATCCTCCATCCTACCCTCGCCAGCAGAGTCTCTGTGCACAGTGTGCAATGTGCATTAGCAATGACCCTTCAGGCGCCATAAACAAGTCATTGCATTTCCGGCTTGGAGAGCTTGGCAGCAGTGGACACGCGACAGTCAAACAGACAGGCAGACAGACAGACAGAGAGACAAACAGACAGCGAGTTAGAGAGACAAACAGCAAGGTAGACATCCAGAGACAAAATAGAGAGAGAGAGAGAGACAGAGAGAGAGAGAGAGAGAGAGAGAGAGAGAGAGAGAGAGAGAGAGAGAGAGAGAGAGAGAGAGAGAGACATGCGCTATATAATATTCTCCCACAGCGACTGTCATTGTGCCATCACTTCATTCCCTTTCCTCTTGTTCTGTGATCATATAATTTATGTGGGCACCGTGATCACTGCGATTATCATATTAGCCTATGCTGAAGATGACAATCATCATCATCATCATCGCCGTCGTCGTCATCATCATCATTGTCATCGTCATCATCATCATCATCATCATCATCGTCATCGTCATCATTATCATAACAATAAGTATTAGTATTATTATTGTTGTTGTTGTTGTTGTTGTTGTTGTTGTTGTTGTTCTTGTTTTTGATGATCATGATGTTACATTAATTATCGTAATCGTTATCATCATCATCATCATTTTTTAAATTGTCATCGTCATTATCTTCAAATTGACCGTTTCGACGCAGACAATGAAGATACATATTATATAATTATTAATTATATTATATAAATTTAAATTGTGTATAATTTATACTATATATGCTATATAATAGCCTATTATACAATTTATATTTAGACCTATGATATAATTATGTAGTCAAAGAACGATAGCGATATTTACGACGACGATAGGCCTATCAATAACGATAATAATCACGATCAAGAGGAGCAATGCTCAAAGCGTATGAAGGAAATGATTGATAACAATAATAACAACAGCAACAACAGCACAACAACTACGACGCCTCCCAAAATAGCGCTACATAAAGACCTCTGCAATGAGCGATGTCACCAGGTCCTGTAAACAAATATGCAAGCTCATAGAAGTATGATTGATAATGCATGTATGCGTGCGTGCGTGTGTATGTGTGTGTGTTTTTGTTTGGGTGTGCACTTGCTATAGCGCTTCTTCAAACTCTCTCGCTACTCAGAGGCGCTCCCGAATGCAGAGCGGACACTGCATCGGAGTTTCACGCCTAAGCGCTGAGCAGTTGTGAGTGAAGGACTTGCCCAAGGACCGTACGCGGCGATTTGAACCTCGAACCTTCCGGCTCCAAGGCAACGACGCCACCACTACACCACCGCGCCCCACAAATGTGTGCGTGTGTGTGCAGTGTGTAGTGTGCACGCACATTCGTGCATACAAGGCTAGAGGTTGATTATTATCTGGCCCGATAGTCCTTGTTCAAATTCAATCTTCGTTCCCCTAATTATTTATCCCGGCTACGGACGTCATGCATACCAAATTAGGCTAACCTTTGACCCTTCATTGAGCCATGAACCCGCCTGTTATAATGCTATAATGTTATAATGCTATGATGCTATTCGTCGACCGCAATTTCCATTCGGTCCACTGGCGAATCGATCGATTTTGTATCGATCCGTGAGTCTGGCGGACCATGTCGTTTCTCGGTCAAGACCATCAAGACCGTCTAATATGGCGGCCGCTAGATGGAGATATTTCCTGGCACGGATGTCACTCTGAATTAAAAAAATATCAGATCCGCCCGAAAAAACCTTGAAAAAGCTAGATTGGGAATTTCTGTTTTAAAAAAAAGCAGAGACTTTCCGACTTTGAATTTCTGACGATCTTTTATAAAATTTTCTCCGTTTTCCCTGTTAGAATGTTATTTCCGATGACCTTTTTTACGTCTTTCGCTCCAAAATCTAAAACTTTTGCTTCAAAAACTAAAATTTTGCGACTTTTTCACGTCTTTGTGTTTTTTTTCACCAGAAAATATCTATTGTATTTAAAAAAAACCATTGTCGGAAAAACCACCTTGAGAAAAAGTGCGATCATGAAAAAACCTAGAAACATAGACATGGCCAAAAAACCTAGATCTAGGTGGAAAAAATTGTGAGTGCATGGCATCCCTGAGTCCTGGTAGATCCGCAGCATCCATAGACAGTGTATCATGGGAGTCTCTAGCTGAATACGTCATACTCACTTCAGTGGACCCTAGCGTGCGCTGGTCTGTGGTCGGAATTGCTAAGCGTCCGTACAGTTTGGATGAGTATCAAGGGAGTGGGTTTTTGTCCATGTTGGGAACGAGATATCGAATCGATTGGAAGGGAGAAAGAGACTTTACCGATGGCGACGCGAAGAGATTTATAGCGAAGCTGAATATTATTTATTGGACCAAGAACCGCACGACAGTCTCGCCTTTCGCTGCTTTTCTATACAAAGGCATCGGAAATATCGCCAATATTTATGGGACACGCATCAGAACGGACTGGGAATACGAAGGGTTAAACGTTAGGCTAATAGAATTACAGATTTGAACCGTGCAGAGTTGGGTGTGTGTTCCTATACGCTTAATGAGATTTTAAGCCATGATCGATCCCTGCAGATAGTGCAGATGGTTTCTGGAATCGAATCCCTATTCGATCTCGATGTTTTCCAATAGCATCGTTGGTTGGTTCTGTACTGTAACTTGATTATAATCTTTCGCTGCTTTTTCTCCTCTGATGTCTTTACCAGTGTTATTTTAGTTCAGAAAATCATTTCTATTTTAGTTTCTATTTAGTTCTTCATCAAATCATTTCAGTTTAGTTTTAGTTTTAGTTTTGCCTCTGGTAATCATTTTAGTTTTAGTTTAGTTTCTATTCATAAAATCATTTTAGTTTTCGTTTTCGTTTTCGTGAACTAATGACTAATCTTTTTCGTTTCGTTCTCGAAATTAACCCTTTGAAGGTGAAGTGAAGAATTGGAAGGTTTGTGGTGAGGTGGGGTATGACCGTATGACATGCCCCAATAGGCGAACATGTTTTTTGTTGCAAGATATCAATACGACAATGTTAATTTGATATCAATAGAAAACATTAATTGTGAATTAAATTATTCTTTTATGACCAATTAGCAGATAAGCTGGCGATTATCACCAACAAATAATTTTTCAAACATTTTTTTAAATGGCCTGCAGGTGAACTAATCACCGTCCAATATCTACTTACCACCAACGTTATCAAAAACACGAATAGCCAATATTTCAAGTACGACATAGAATGTTGTAGTCGTCATTATCTTCAGCCTATACTCAATGCAGGGTATGTTCGTTCAAAATACCTGAAATTGCTGTAGTGTCCGACTGTCCGTATTTCATAGTCACTAAGGTAGACAAAAATAATCCAAGCTGGTATCCACGTTTTCCGCTAAAGTAGAATAGTTTTTGGATGTGTCATACCCCACATTTCCTCCAAAGAGTTAACAGGTGAGTGACGTTCAGCAGGTTTGGAAATCAAGCGTTGTGAATGAGGGGGAGAGCAAAGCGATTGGAAAGAATGAGGTTATGTAAACAGAAATTAGAAACTAAGCCATAAAATTAGCCTATACAGTTCAGATGGAAAGAATCAACCTCTCCCACTTGGTTCTAAGTGAGTGGGGGTAGAGCGATAGCAATGTTAAACTGGAGCCATTCAAGCGTGCAATTGTCTAACCCCTCGCCCAAAAAAGATTAATCCAAGCCTGGAGGTAAAGATTCAAGTATGTAATTAAAGTGTGGTGTATGAGAGACCAATAAGGCAGATAACATAGACCTTTCAAAGGCTGAGGTTAATTAAAGAGGAACCAGCAAGCCGAGTCATAAAATGAATTGACGGTCAAAAGAGCAACCTTCCAACAATCACTTCTTTGTGGCCTAGAAAGACGAGAAGGGGTTTGGATGACAGTAATTTATGGCCTATTCATGCGCATCGTTGAACTGCTTCGCGCTCGAAAATTCCAGCAGATTTGTGTTTGTATTTTCTATAGTTCTCGTTCAGGATTTCAATATCGTTCTCGTTTTTATTTCGTTCCACAATGATTCTTTTTCGTTTTTATTCAGTTTCAGTTCACAATTTCTTTCTAGTTTTCGTTTTCGTTCTCGTGAACGATTGCCTATTCTTTTTCGTTCTCGTTTCGTTCTCGTTCACGAAAATAACACTGGTCTTTACGATCCATGGATACTTGTCAAACAAAACTGCGATCCTTTTGGTGGCCAGCATTGCTTGTCGAATTGTAGCCTATTACAGGGTTTGACTAAACGTTTTCAATTGTGAAAGAATAAAAGAAACTGTTTCTTGGAATGCCACAAGAAAAATATGGATCTATCAGTTTAGATTTAAGTTAGCCAAGGCTGTTTTAAGGAATTTTGAGAACTGCACAACCCCTTTTTTCCTTTTGGATCCTCCATAGAAAATCACTCCCAATCGGAAGAAAAATGACTTTTAAAACTAGTTTTAACGGTGCAGAAGTGCTTCTGCAACTGCACAAATCTGTTTAGAACTGCACATTTTGTGTACAACTGCACGCTAAAAATCCCTGAAGTTGGCTTTAATTTAATAATCTTCCAAAAATATCAGTGCTTAACATTTCGTCGCTAATCATTTTTAAAACTTCTTGAGTAGAATGACTGTGAGGTTCTTTTAAGGCGATACCGTATGGAAATGGTCAAATACTGTACATGGATACATTAATGAATAGGCCTAGATTGCATAGGGCCTAGCCTACTATTATACATGATGTGATCTGCTAAAATAAATTTGCTGATGATAAAAGTTCACTATAGGAAATTCATGCACTGTTTCGTGTGATTAGGCCCACATTCATGCACTCAATTATTAAAATCATCTGACTATAAATTATACATAATTTATTTACATCTACATAATATAATTATATATATATATAAATATAATAATATATGTGTATAATGTATATATATATATATATCGCTTGTGAGAGAGAGGAAAGGTGCTTTACCTTTGATGTCAAAATTTCCACTGACATTATATAACACGGAACCCATTCATATGAACCGTTCCAAGGTTCCATATGCTTATAAAAAAATATGGTCATCCAGTAGGATATAATAATTAATAATTACATTATCTACATTATATTTAACTATGCATGTACATGTATATAGACTATATATATATATGTGAAATAAGTGACTAGGCCTATACAGTGGTGGTGCCTAAGCATCTCGTCCTCGGATAATTGTAGCCAACGGATTTCCTGGTGGTTCGTGCTGTGATTGAAAGGGTGGGCTTACAGGGTGGTCATGCACGGATTACTGTGTGGAAACTATTTATTATTTCACTTCACCCGTATTATTCCTCGGTCAGAGAACGTTGGCCTCTACATAATTATATAGGCTGAAGGATATTTCGGTCGACGCAAAAATTTGACAACCGCAATAAACAACAGCAACAACAACAGCAACAACAACAGCAACAGCAACAGCATCTCTGCGGTGGCAGCGACAACGACAGCAACAACATTAACAACACGAAGCCTATGCGTGCGGAAGGTTGCATGATATTGCCCGATAATATAATTATGTTGTCCAGCTCATGTTTCAACCTTTGCAGAATGGTGTAGCCTACAGCAGCGGAAGGTCATTGTAGGCTAATCAGTCCCTGGAAGGCCTGGATGTCACGTCAAGATATAAATATTATACGCCATTTATATGGACGATGTGTTATACAGACTTTATTTTTGTTTATTCTGATTTACTTAGTTAACTCAACGTATTACAACGGCATCAGTACACACACAAACACACACATACACACATATATATGTAATTATATGTAGGCCTATATATATATATTCGGTTATTCGTTTAATTAAGAAACCACGTGAAACACCGCACATGCCATGGGTGCATAAAGAAAGGGTACCATGCACAGACCGCTTTTGCAGCGGTGGCAAGTTTACTTAACGAGCTTTCGGTGCATGGTAAAAGACTGGAAAAGACTAATTGCTGTGTGTGTGTGTGTGTGTGTGTGTGAGAGAGAGAGAGAGAGAGAGAGAGACAGACAGACAGACAGACAGACAGACAGACAGACAGACAGACAGACAGACGAGCTTTCGGTGCTGTCTGTCTGTCTGTCTGTCTGTCTGTCTGTCTGTCTGTCTGTCTGTCTGTCTGTCTGTATCTCTCTCTCTTTCTCTCACACACACACAGCAATCAGTCGTTTTCAGTCTTTTACCATGCACAGACAGACAGCGAAAAAGATAGAGAGAGAGAGAGACAGAGAGAGAGAGAGAGAGAGAGAGAGACAGGCAGACAGACAGACAGACAGACAGACAGAGATAGATAATAGAAAATGAAAGAAAGATGAGAGACAAGAGAAAGAGATATAGAGAACGAGAGAGAATGGCGGTCAATAAATCGGGTTTTTTCAAGTAGGTCAATATAAATACTGAAAAGAATCTGGCAGACAAACATGCAAAGATAAGCAAGTATGGGAAAACATACAAACTGATAAATCGACTGACGAAAAGACAGACAAATGCAGACATGCAGAGACAGAGAGACACGGCAGAAAAACAGACAGACAGTCATAGAGAGAGACACACAGAGGGAGAGAGGGACATACAGGCAGACAGATCAGCATACAGACAGACATATCAGCATACAGACAGACAGATCAGCATACAGATAGACAGATCAGCATACAGGCAGATGCAAACAGCTTTGTCTTTCTCAGCGGACACTCATGGTCCGCAGCCAATTTCAGATCATGTTGACATAGCGCTGACATAATGTTTAGCGATTAGCATGATTGGTTTTGCTTTCCCTGTTTATCTAGCGCCATACCATGGTATATTAAAACTATTCTCTCGTGAAAGCACTGTCACTGGACCTTTAGAGTGCGCAGTGAGGTCATCCGCATAATGACGGACAAGGCAGAGTGACCATTTGGTCAGTTATTGTTCGTTCATTGCAGGGATAAACCATGAACTGAAGTAATAGCTAGTTATTGACCCGTGAGATTTTATGGCTGATCTCCAAGTATATAGGCTATTGACGCTATTCTATGGTCATTCCGGGCATGCACTTGACCTTTGCCTCAATGGATGTTTATAGTGCGAGGGTATAGAGTAGGCCTATCTATGGGTGAAAGTGCGAGACTAGGACTGTCTGCCAAGTGATGATATTTGCCTCTGTACATTTCGATAATAATCGAAATCATCATCGTCATCATCATCATCATTATCATCATCATCATCATCATCATCATCATCATCATTGCGGTCCATGGCTCTGCAGTGACCGTTGGTGTCAATCGCATGCTTCACCATCCATCTCCACCTCTCTCTCCTGTGCCATTCTGCTAAAAAATGTGGCAGAATAATCGAAAGGCAACAGA
Organism: Lumbricus rubellus; assembly: GCA_945859605.1. NCBI lineage: Eukaryota > Metazoa > Annelida > Clitellata > Crassiclitellata > Lumbricidae > Lumbricus > Lumbricus rubellus. The sequence goes on along the minus strand of OX243816.1, from coordinate 34,964,272 downwards.
TAATTATTCTGTTTTAAGGCAATTAACTTTTATTTCAATGGATAAATTTTATTGTGAATCACAATACAATCCATTGTGAACGGACGTCTGTCTGAAAACACGCCAATATGAATGCCCGCCACGTTGAAGTGACGCATGTAGGCCTTTAACCCTCAGGCTACCACGCTGTTTTTGTAACACTGACTACCAAAGGGGGGGTGGTTACCACCCCCCCCCCCTGGATTTTGGGTTTGGTTTGAGATATCATAACTTGTAATAAACCTATGGATTCAGCATTTATTTCTGCACAAAATGGTATATTTAGGTTTAAAATATATGAAAGCACCCCGAAGTTATGAATTTTTTACCGTAGGCACCCGTCGATTCCACAAAATGTATACTTTCGCATAAGCAAAATATTAGATTCTGTGTGTTTTAACATAATTTATTTAATTAAAAATAGTTTACATATAATAAAGTCCAATATTCAACTATAAAAACTAGTAATAAGTTAGTTTTAGTTACAATAAAAAGAGAAAAAACATGTAAAACACGCTGAAAAACGTTTACGCAGACTTATCGGTTTGCGTTGTAAAAAAAACCCCAACATTTTCACACATTTAAATTTATTTTGAGCACTTCCGGTCATCAATTGTCAAATTAATTGGTATAAAAAATAGCCCTAAATGCACTCTATAGAATGACATAATTTGTTTCTCTTAAAAAATAAATTATGAATAATTTCTAATAGGAAAAACATGAAAATTTTATAAAAATAAAACACCTTTATTTATATTTTAATTTATTTTGAGCACTTCCGGTTGTCAAACGACAACTCCGTGACCACCAAAATGTAGCCCCACATTCCCTCTACAGAATGGTGTAATTTGTGTCTCTTTATGTCAAAGGACGGATAAGATACAGCCGATAATCTAAGGGGGGTGGTATCCACCCCCCCTGGTGCCTCGGGTATATCGGGTATAACTTTTGAATGGTATGGTATATCATCACACATTTTAGCTCAGAATGTGTGCAAATGAATCCTCTACAGCTACCTAAAACGTCAAAATTTTATTCCTAACGAAAAAAAATTGATTTGGGAAAAACCTAGGGGGGGTGGATACCACCCCCCTCTGGTAGCCCGAGGGTTAACCTATGTTTAAACTTTAAATGAAAATATGATCTGAAATGTTTGGGTGCGTTTTTTAAGGTCGTACCGAAAGATGAAACGACGACGGCTGCGCTGTCGAAAGCAATCGCAAAAACGGTTCTCTTCTCGCACCTCGACGACAGTGAACGAGGGTTAGAACTTAGACGCTCGCTACGTGATATTATGCACTTAACATAACATGACATTATAGGTCTACAGAAAGAAGGGCTTCAGGCGCTTCAGAAGACGTGTAGTCTTATTAGAATCCCCAATCCAAGGTATAGCCTACTTCTTCCTTATATTACTCAGCTTCCGCCCACCGTCCATTTAGTTTAAAAAATTACCAGTAGGCTACTAAGAATTCTAATGGTCTGAACAAAAAATGAAGTCTTTCGACTGAGAATGTAGATCTATGTGTTTAGCGTAACTTTTCCTTTTGTGATTCATCTGAGTAAGAGCAGCTTACTTTTAATATTAATCTGCACAATGCTGTTCTTGTTTTGTAGCGATATTTTCGATGCCATGTTTCCCGTTGTAAATTCTGCTGGTGAAGTCATCATCAAACAAGGTAAGATATACAAAATTAGTGAAATTCATTCATTCATTCATTTATTTATTCATTCATTTGTTTCGTTCTTTTCTTCCTTCGTTCCTTCATTAGCAGCATTTATGCCACTTCTTTGTGAGACTGTTTTTGTACTCTGACATTGCCAATCCCAAGAACGTCTTAATTATTATTATTAAATAAATTTTATAATAATAATAATGATAATAATAATAATAATAATAATAATAATAATAATAATAATAATAATAATAATAATAATAATAATAATCATCTATGACCGGCTATCACACAACCAATACAAGTCACGGAGACGGAAATTCGGAAACTTATTCGTACATTTCCTGCGGGTTCGGCGGGAGGACCAGACGGACTACGACCGCAGCACATCCTGGAGATGATCAACTCGCCAGACGCTGGACCGGCTCTTGTCTTGGCCATCACGGCCTTTGTGAACTTGCTACTAGAAGGCACCTGTCACGAGTCTATACGTCCATTGCTATTCGGCGGCACTTTATTCGCCTTACGGAAAAAATCGGGTGGTCTTCGCCCAATCGTAATTGGCTACTTCTGGCGTAGGCTAACATCCAAGGGAGCAAACGCTTACGCTATACCAAAACTGACATCATACCTTTCGCCACAGCAAGTAGGAGTTGGTGTACCTGGTGGAGCGGAAGCTGCGGTCCATGCTACTCGTCGCTTTCTACAATCTTTAGACACGGAATCCATTCTCGTAAAACTTGACATCTCCAATGCTTTCAACAGTTTATGTCGATCTCGAATGCTGACCGCGATCAATGATTTAATTCCTGAAATAGCACCATACTGTCACCTGGCCTACGCCGAGCAATCTCAATTGAAGTACGGTACCTTCGTCATACAGTCTGGAGTTGGACCCCAACAGGGTGATCCTCTGGGCCCTTTGCTTTTCTGCTTACCGTTGCAACCGTCACTTGCCAGACTATCTTCACCACTGGCCTTCGGTTACCTCGATGACATCTCTCTGGGTGGACCTACGACAGGAGTAGCAGAAGACATCGAGACCCTAGAAAAGGATTGCGCTGATCTGGGTCTGACCTTTAACAGAAAAAAATGTGAATTGATTGCTAAAGATCCTCAACTTATCAACCACAAATCGTTTAATCACTTTGAATACACCGATCTAGACTCAGCAACACTGCTCGGAGCTCCGCTATCCACAGGTGCAACTTTGAGTCAAGCCCTAGAATCACGAGCGGAGGAGCTAGAAAAATCTTTGTCAAGACTAACCATGATAACCCGTCAGGACGCCCTGCTGATTCTCAGACACTCACTTGGCACTCCTAGACTAATCTACACTTTGAGATGTGCTCCATGCGTTAATCATCCGGTTTTAGAAACTTATGATAAAATCCTAAGGAAGGGTTTACAACGCATCCTGAACATTGACTTCACTGACAGGCAGTGGCAACAAGCTACTCTACCCACCAGTTTGGGCGGACTGGGCATTCGAAGGGCGTCCTCGCTGGCACTTCCCGCTTTTCTAGCATCGGCCGCAGGCACCTTCGAGCTCCAGTCCAGCATCCTCAGCGCGCTAGACAGTCAACCGGATACGCATTTCACTAACCTATCCGCGCTCTGGCAATCAACTACCGGGTTGTCGCTGGAAGAGTACTCTCCATCGAACGTACAATCGAAATGGGACACCCCGATTCTACACAAAGAGCTCTCTGATCTACTCCTCTCAACCACAGAGCAGAGCGAACAGGCGCGCCTTAAAGCCGTGTCCTTTCAACACGCTAGCGACTGGCTACATTGCCTGCCAATCACATCCTGCGGCCTCAGGCTCAGTGATGAGGCAATCAGAGTGGCGGTTGGACTTCGTCTTGGGGCCAGCATTTGTCAACCACACGTCTGCGAGTGTGGCACGCTGATCACCGCTAGAGGAACACACGGCCTCTCCTGTGCTCTGGGTTTTGGTCGTGTCGCCAGACACGCTGCTTTCAACGATTGTATCCACCGTATAGCCTCATCAGAGCCGGCTTTCCAGCGGTCAAAGAACCACGGGACATGCTACGCTCGGACGGGAGGAGACCGGATGGCACCACCCTTATCCCATGGAAAGCGGGACGCTGCCTAGTATGGGATGTCACCGTGGTCGACACCTTAGCACCTTCCTATCTGCCGTCAACGGCTGTCACGGCTGGAGCAGCAGCAGAAATTGCAGATACCAGAAAGGAGAAAAAATATCTGTCAATAACAACCTCACATGACTTCATTCCGCTGGCCCTGGAGACACTAGGTCCCATCAATTCTAGGGGAATTGATATGTTAATCGATTTAGGTCGGCACTTGTCACGGGCGTCTGACGATCCGAGGGAGACGTCGTTCCTATTCTAACGACTGTCAGTACTTATTCAGCGTTTTAACGCTGTGGCCTTCACGGGTTCTTTCGCTAATAGTATGCCAGATTTGGAAGAGGGAGGCTATAAATTGGCATAGTAACCTTTTGTAACATGACGAATAATAATAATAATAATAATAATAATAATAATAATAATAATCATCATCATCATCATCATCATCATGTCATGTAATTTTCTACGTCTGTCCGTTTCATGACACAAGATTTTTTCAGACTATTAATCTTTAATCTATTAGTGTCTGCAGTTATGTAACAGATATAATTAAAAAATTACGATTTGTCTACGCAATACATGAATCCGAAAAATTATGCCATGCCACGAGTTAGAACAACAGGAACTTACAGTTCAGAAAACATAAAGCACTTCCAATAATTGCCTTTCATGGGAGCACATCATGATCCCGAAAGCACTTCAAAGGGATGCTGACTGCCGCTGCTATGGTAACCGAATGATTTATGTGGTTTTGTGAAGTACTATGTAGATAATTATTTATTGATTGTCCAAAGAACCACAGGACGGTCAGTCATCTCAGTGAAGACTAAAGAAATCAGTGGCAAGGTCAGTGGGCAAGAAGAGTGCACGGGTAATAGCAATCAGCAGGCAAGATGAGTGCACGGGTAATAGCAATCAGTGGACAAGATGAGTGCACAGGTAATGGCAAGGCCAGTAGGCAAGATGAGTGCACAGGTAATGGCAATATCAGTAGACTAGATGAGTGTACAGGTAATGGCAATATCAGTAGACTAGATGAGTGCACAGGTAATGGCAATCAGTGGGCAAGATGAGTGCACAGGTAATGGCAAGGCCAGTAGACAGGAGAAGTTCAAACTGATAACTGGATCACTGAAAAGAGTCCAAAATGCTGATGGAAAATTGGTTGAAAGGTTATTTAGAATGAAATAATGTTGCCATGCTAAGCCATGACAACTAATGTCAGTAATTAGTAGCAAAATTTTCGAGACCTAAAATATTTCTATAGGACGAAAAGCAATTTCGTAAAAATGCTAGTAACTATTCATTTCATTCATTCATTTCGTGAATTTATATAGCGCTTCTTCAAGAAACTTACTCAGAGGCTCTCCCAGTCCAGCTACAGCTAAAATAATGGATTATGTTACTATGTTGAGTAACAAATGTTTAAAAAGTAGCCTAATAATTCATGATTAATGATTAATTCATGATTAATGATTAATTCATGATTAATGATTCATTGCAGGCGACGAAGGTGATAACTTTTACGTCATTGATCAAGGCGATGTCGAAGTAAGTCTAATCTAATCTAATCGTTTATTCACATAGAGCCACAATCAAGCGATTGCGCAAACATTCTTAGAGTCTTCATTCATTCGTTCGTTTAATCTCTCATTATATCATTCACTCATTCGTTTATTCGTTCGTTTATTTATTTATTCATTCATTCTTTCATCCATTCATTCATTTGTTTATTAGTTTGTTTATTAGTTTGTTTATCTATTCATAAGTTATATTCATTCATTCATTCATTCATTCATTCATTTATTCTTCCTTTTTTTCATTCGTTTATTTGCTTATTCATTCATTCGTTCCATCGTCCCTTTCTTCATTCAATATTTTATTGCATTTACAATAATTATGATACTTTCAACAATTAAGTAAATTGTTCGTTATCGAAGTTTTGACCAACGTGCCTGCAGAATTCTGACCTAATACACTTTCGTTGCGACAGATTTACGTCAATGACAATCAAGTGGGAACACTTGGCGAAGGATGTAGTTTCGGAGAACTGGCGCTTATCTATGGAACACCTAGAGCGGCCACTATAAAGGTAACTAAAACTTCTCAACCTCTGTCTAACTCTGCCACTGCTCGTACTCTAGCAGTGCCGGTCCCAAGGCTGGTTTGAGGAGGAGGGTGACGTTAATGGCAGCCATAAGATGCTGTTTAACACTGGAAACTATAACCACCAATAGTGGGGTGCGGTTGTGTAGTTGGTATGTTCGTTGCCTTGCAGTCGAAGAGTTGCAGGTTCGAATCCACTTCAATTCGCCGGGTAGGGACCTTGGGCAAGTCCTTTACTCGCAACTGCTCAGCGATTTGGCGTGAAACTTCGATACAGTGTCCGCGCTGTAGTCTGCATGGAGCGCCTCTGAGTAGTGAGCTTGAAGGGGCGCTATAACAAGTGCACATACAAACGATAATTCACTGCAGCCTACAGCTTGCAACAAGCAACACTGGACTTGTTTCCCCCTTTTGAAAGGTGCTGAGATTTTTAAGCTGTAGCTCTTCAATCTGTCGACCTAGATGTACAATTGTACATGTACAACAGTACAAGGGAGGTTGCATGTTGTCTTGGTTATCGTTTATATATTAGTATCATTCATGTGTCCAAAACTCAGCATTTGTCATGTAGATAAGCTTGAAATAGTTTCTGTCGCGATATAACCGCGATCAAGTTTATAGGCAGCAGTCCACTTATCATGTAAAAAATGCATTGGATGGTAAAAGACTTCTGATCACGAAGCATTGAGATTGATGGCGCCAATTACTGCAGCAGTGCAGCTCTTGTGTGTGAGTCTTAGGATATATCAAATGATTTTCATATGTTGCCTGGTATGTTTTCCTCGTGTACGACCTACATTATTTACATTGCGTAGAGTAGATCTAAAATTCAAATCTAACTTATTTGAAGCTTCTCATCTTTTTAACAACTGATATTCTACCTCTCTATTTAAAGTGCGATATAGGCTACACAACAAAATCCTTTCAATAATCGCTTTTGAACTTTTGATAATTATAATATGAGATCAAAGACATACAATAATTTTATTACATATTATATATTATTAGGTCAATTATACTGTTAATTTATATATTACTCCGTTTTACTCATATTTTTCAGGCGAAGACAGATGTACAATTGTGGGGCATTGATCGGAACAGCTATAGAAGAATTCTAATGGTAATTATAGCATTGCGTAGAATAATCTATAAATAAATTCTAATATATATGGATCTGACCTGTACTTGAAGCTAAAAATGCAAGTATGCAGCCTCTTGCACATCAGCCATACTAGAGTGACTAAATGCAAGTATGCAGCTTCTTGCACACCAGCCATACTAGAGTGACTAAATGCAAGTATGCAGCTTCTTGCACACCAGCCATACTAGAGTGACTAAATGCAAGTACATGTATGCAGCTTCTTGCACACCAGCCATACTAGAGTGACTGTCTATTGACCACCAGCTCCAAATGGAACTGCTGGATAAACATTTCAATTTGAACAGCCTATAGACAACTTCCATAAACAATAATTTCTGTGGCTGTTGTTCAACGTTAAATCTAGGCTTGTCTCTAGGGAAAATGTCCACTACCCAAACCCATCTCACTGCTCGGCGATACGCCCCTCGGCGATCGTCCGTCAGACTCTCGTTCGCCACCCCTTCCCCATAAAAATCCTTGATCTCCCAGAGGAGAGGACTGGATTAAAGACTGGCTTTTGTTGTTGGCGATGATGATGATGATGATGATGATGATGACTACGACGACGACGACGACGACGATGATGATGATGATGACGATGATGATGATAATGACGACGTTGATGATGATGATGACAACGGCGACGACGATGACTATGACGATGACGATGATGATGATGACGATTCGATGATGATGAAGACAACAACGAATATAACGATAATAGCAATGAATCATTCTGTACAGGGCAGTACGATACGGAAACGGAAGCAGTACAAAGAATTTCTCAGCAAGGTTCCTATATTAGGTATCTTATTTATTTTGTCGGATTAAAGACTAATCATCTTTCACATTATGGTAGTGTCGTCAAACAGCAGCAGGTCGTACACAGTTTCACATACGAAATCATAATCCCTTTATTTATATCACATCGAACAGACAGTTGCTTCTCTTCTGCAATTATTTTATTATCCTATTGTATATTATGTCATCGTCTAGGAAAAACTAAACAGCCTTCAAGTTTAAAGAATAATTATAATAAACTGGTGTGATTTCCATGATTTAATTGTGTTACCTGTTCAGCTGATCTGGAAGAATGGGAGATTCTAACAATAGCCGATGCCCTTGAACCGGCCCAGTTCAGCAGCGGTCAAGAGGTCATCCGACAGGGTGACCCCGGAGAGGACTTCTTCATCATTCTAGAGGTCGGCTGTCATTCTAAACGCATAGCATTATTGCAAACTTGTATAGAGCCATTGAGAGAGATACTTCAGTAGACTGTATCTCCAACACGCGCATATTTATAACTGAGGACTCTCAAAACTGCGGGCCCAGATGATGCAACACCCTTGGCACACACCCTACGTGTATCGGGCTCACATGTGCTTCAGGCCTCTCGTGAACTTCTCGTGGACTATGTAGTATTGCTGCAACACCTTTTAATACATTCGATACAGAATCGTATACAATCGTAATAATAAACTCTAAATGCACAATATAATCCCAATTCCATTGGAAGAGCCCAATGCTATTCACGAGCGCTGCTTCATGTCAAACGGGTTGTCCAAAGATCTAAGAGAACATCTGAGTGAATGTAATCCGGCAAAAACGGTTTGCATGACAACGTAGGGCATTACATAGATGGCTCTGATAGGTGAGTAGCTGAGTAGGCTTGTTATAGGCCTAGGCCAACGTGTGTTTTCCATGTGGGAAGTTGGAAAGGCTGCTTGGTTGTCTTTCCAGGGAGCAGCGGACGTTCTCCAGAAACCCGAGGGAAAAGATGAAGCGGTTGAGGTGGGAAAACTTGGACCGTCGGACTATTTCGGTAGGTGGAGTGATATGTGAAGTTTGCCAACCATTGCAGACTATTTGTATTGTTCTAATAGTATAGCCTACCTACCGGTAGTTAAGATTCGTGATCTGTGCTCTTGTGTATTGTTTCAATTGCATAACTGTACACTGTAACCGGTTGCAGTCTGTCAACCGGATTATTCAGTAGAGAAAATTATTATTATTATTATAGTCCTACTTAATTAAAGACACACCTTATCCAATCTTCCCTTCTAGAAGCATACATGTAGACATTGTAGATACATATTACATACATAATTATAAGCATAAATTTGATTTAACCAAAGTAACAGTATTGACAACGGAAAACATGTAGCGTACAATGTAAAATAGACTAACAACATGGAACCAATAATAATATTGGACTACGACACTGTCGCTAAGGAACCTGGATCCCGCTAGTGGACCACAAGCAAAAAAACACAATAATTATGGCAGTGATGATGATGATGATATCCCGTCTAGCTAGCCCGGAGGGCTAGCCAATGGGGATGAAGTGTTAGCGCCTTCATTTTCAATTATGGCAGTAGTAGCAACAAATTCATTCTACTACTAAAATTTTACTTGTCAGTTCAAGTAGAGTTTAAGAGTTTGAGAGAAAAATTACCGTTGACATTATTTTCTGAGTGCGTATACAACAGTCTGACTGATTTACTGTTTTCTTCAAATATTTCTTCTGTTTTGTTAGTTCGTGTTATATTTATTTCTTTGTTACTTTTGGCTGTAGGTGAGATAGCACTACTGCTGGATCGGCCAAGAGCTGCAACTGTCGTGGCTCGGGGCCAACTGAAGTGTTGCAAGATGGACCGGGCTCGTTTCGAGCGGGTACTCGGTCCTTGCGGAGACTTCCTCAAGCGAAATATCGAATCCTACAAGAACTACTCGCAGCTACTCAAGGATTAAACGAGACCTCGATTAGACTCCGTTTAGATAACTGCTTTTGGAAAAAATGCTTGAAAATAACTTGTTCATCGCAGTTTCAGTTTCGATCTCATTTTCTGTTTCGGTTTCAGTTTTGGTTTTAGTTTCAGTTTCGGTTAGAACTTCGATTTCGACTGTTGGTTTCGTTTATAAGTAGGCTAACTTTTAGGTTAAGGTGATGTCAGGTTCGATTTTTTAATGATTTATACGGAATTCATTATTATGGTTTCGTCGATTTTGGTTTCAGACTGAGTTTGGTGTCGTATATAATATTTGTTGATTTCTTCGCCATTCTATGGACTTTAGGTTCAGATTTCCGTTTTTATCTGCGAGAAGTTAACAAGCTGGAGAGAGCATAGATCTTGCCAGTTGAAAGTATCGATTACATGAGCTGCGAATCTTATTTTAATGTCAATAGTCGTTGTCTGACTGTCGGAACGGCCGAGTGAATGACTGAATGTATGGGTGGATGAATGAATGGATGAATGGATGGATAGATAGATGGATGGACAAATTGATGGGCGGATGGATGAGAAATTAATGAATTGGCGGATATATTCATGGACATAGGGATGCGCAGATGGATGGATGGATGGTTGGCTGGTTGGTTGGTTGGTTGGATGAATGGATCGATGGATGGATGGATGGATGGATAGGAGTCAACCGGTGAAAGACAGAATATTCAAAGTGTGAAACTGTAAGTGTTGTCTAAATATTAACTCTCTAACGGAGAGCCATGGTGTCATCTGAGATAGATATTTAAGATATTTGTCGTCCCTTATCTTGCTACTATGCTACTATAGTATCCATCAGACATGTCTTTGATAAGCTACAGATATTGTCTAATCCGTGAATTGTATGACCTATATGTTACGGTAGTGGCTTCTGAGAAAAGTGTAAGTCTGTTACCGCGAACCGACTAAACCGTCAAATGTTCATGAAGCTGAATATAAAAACACTTCCACCGTTTCAAGATGGTGTACATATTATCCAAATTATCTTGGGGTATCTTATTTTATCTCGCCACGAGGCTCGTGGTGTTTGTTGAGGACAAGTATTTAGGCTACTCCTCTAGAGAGCTATAGGACGTCTCCTAATGCTGCCTCTCGTTAAATAAAATTTATTCTAAAATAGTTTCCTCAAAGATGTATTTTCAGTTTTATTTAACAATGCATGAGTGACTTCAAAATTCGCAGTTAACTGCCGAGTTTATTTTTTAATGTATATAATCGTTTTATGCAATGCACGCTTGCAGGATGCAAATAAATGCTACTTACTTGCTTAATATAAAAGTGGTAGGCCTGCAAAAATACCATTACCATTTTCCACCATGGCAGCATGGCGGTGCATTTGAATGCGTGCTACCGGTTCGTGGCAGCGTGAGCTGTAAGCGATAGGCGCAGTGCCTAAAATATATTTAGAAATGCTAATTGCAACTTTCAACTGCATTTGTAGGTCTATTGGCAAGTAAAATTTCAGGAGTTAGAATGGAATCGTCTATTAGTTGAATTAAGCCATTGTCTTCAAATACAAAACACACTAGCCTATACATCCAAGACAAGTCAACTAAACACATTACAATTTCAGCCGCACACTTTGTGCCAGAAAACAGAATATTCTGGGCGTTTGGGCCAATCGCCGCGGCAATCGGACGCTGATAACTCTATGTAGGCCTATCATCTTTTCCTGACAATAGATACTTTCGTTGTGGCTCAAAGTGCACTGGACAGAACAGAACTACTAAGACTGTTCTTTAAAAGTTTCATAATAGTAACAGACGAGTGAATCTACTCTGCTTTGTAGCCGTAATCGTAATATCAATTTCCAATTTTTTTAAAAGCGCCATTCGAAAGCAAAACGCAAGGCGATTAATTAACACCATTTGGAGATTTCTCACCAGCGCTGCATATTATGTGTTCGATCTGTAGTGATGTCAGATCAAAAGCGTCTCTAGTGAATCTCTACAAAGAGGTGGCTGTAGACCTAATTCTGTTTTCACAAATTACAGTTACCTCATTCCAATTTATCTTTGAAGAACTATTTTGGTCAGAGGCACTTCGTAAAATAGAAAATAGAAAATCTGCGAGGCTTATTCCGTCAGTTTCTGAACAAACAAAAAAACGATATAAAAATGAGTCGGACAGATTACTCTGTCTAAAAATGAATCAATAATCTGGTCATGTCGTTCACCTTGCTGTCCGCTTGAATTAATTAATTAATTCTTTCCAAGAATTTAAATATTGCACCACTTTAGGAAACCTCCTTAGAAACGCTCCCTGCTACGTCCAGTCACGATTAATAAAAGAATAATAATGTTTTCACATTGATAGCCTGCAGCTTGCGAAATGTGGGCTATGCTGGGCATGTTGGGTCGATATAACAAGTGGAGGCCCATTCCAAATAGAGGCCTATTCTAAGTATAAAGGCCCATTCCAAATTCCCGTTCTAAATAGAGGGCTACACAATCGAACAATATAACTTTTGCGAACGTGCTTCACACCATGGCTACACTTTAGACTTTCCTTATTAATATGCCTATGTAGAAACCTCCATAGGCCTAATGAACTTCTTTGTCTTTCTTTTACTCGTTTCCGCAAGTATTTGAAAACCAATCTCTTCTATCGTGATTTGGTGCTGTCAGGTCGGGAGCACCTCTGAGGGGTTTCTCTTGAAATTGCACTATATAAAAGTCATGATTTAGATGCGACAACAGTTGCTAGCCAAAGAAATATAGTCTGAACTGACACTCTTTAAGTGGCACACTATAATATATAATTTGGCATAGTTGATTTTCCTGGAATTCCTCGGCGCGTCTTGAATGCTACTCTCTTACAGACGCATTTAACAATGCCAATTAATAGTCGCCACAAGTTGTTTTCGAAATAGATTATTTGTTTAGCTTTAAACGAAACGCCATCTGGTAAATGGTAAGAGTTCTTGAGCTGATTGCATTGCTCAACTAGCTGGTATAGTAACGCGTTAGCACACGTAATTAAGTTCCATAGAAATACAAGATCTGCAGTCCCCACTGCTGAAGTGCGTATGTAAACAACTAGAAGTAGGCTATACTATATAAGCAGCTAAGTACACGCAGGAGTTTTCTTTGACCTGCCCCACTTGAAGCTAAGTGAGGGTAAACAGGAAAGGGAAGTAAGCTGTATACAACTAGGCCTATACAGTATACATACCACGAGTCTGGAGAGGCGGATGAATAATGCCCACGCCGGTCGCAATGCCACTGAACTACTTTTAAGGAGTAATCCGACGCTATGTTTATATTCTTCCACAGGTTTATCACCGTCGTCCATTTAATCTTGTTGCCTCGGAGATCATGGAGTAGATAAGAACTGGATCAGATAAGAACATTATTGATAATTATTTGTCGAGTGACGGAACACATAATGCACCAGTGGAGATCATGAAAGCTAAGTTTAGACGCCACCAAATGACCACTCCCCTTTTTCAGTGGCATAATTATAGTGCCTGATTCGTTGGGTACGGTAAGCAAAGAGAGTGCGCCAAAGAAAGGACCACACCTAATACGGTTAAGTCGTAACGTCTCAGTCTGCTCATAAATTATCATATTTAATCAATGTAAAATTAACCAAATGTATAAACCAGTTGCACATGCTCCAAATACCACATTATATAGGAACAAATGAGTTGAATATATAATAGGAGGTACATGTATATGGAAGAAACAATTAAGTCTACAGTATGCTTTGCTTCAAAGACGCTGGTTTAAATTATAGACCATAATGCCTTATAATTATCTTAGTGTGCTTGATAGGCCTACTTACGGACCAAAAAAAAATTGATTGATTGATTGATTGATTGATTGATTGATGTTCGAGAGACGATGTCCAGTTTCTAGTAGCGCTAGTGCCCTCCGCTTGTAATCATCGTAACTCTGGCTCAGGGCTGTTTTTAAGGAATTTTTAGAATTGCACAACTTCTTTTTCCCTTTCCAATTCTCCATGATAAATTACTTCCAATCGGAGGACAAGAACCATTTTTAAAGCTAGTTTTAACTGTAGGCCTACAGAAGTGCTTTTACAACGGCACAAATCTATTTGGAACTGCACATTTTGTGTACAACTGCACGTTAAAAAAGCCCTGCTCTGGCTATCATTGAACTTGTCGTGCATGGTCATAATTATAGTCGTGAATGAACTCCGGAAGGATAATATGCACACCAAACAGACCTTCATTAAGAGATATATTATATTTCATTGAATCTAACAGAAAATTGCTTGTAAACTGAAATTTCGGCACATGAAGTTGAAAGATTCATATTTTTTTTATCTGTTCGACTTTATCTCTTGAAATTTTGGAATCATATTCTTGGTTCAATTCTCTAAATATTTGGAAACTTTTAACGTGATATGCTATCAGGCATTGGAGATATTTGAAAACAGTTTGGCTTACTTTTTTTGAACCACGGTGTTACGGTGTAGTCTGCAAACATATAGACTGATATATAATGATTGATGTGGTGTTGGTGTGCTATGCGACCAAGATATTCAAATGTGGAAGTGATAATAATGAACCAAAGGCGACAGATTTGCTGATACCTAAAGAACCTTACTACAGAGCGAAGTGAATAGTTTGTCCGTTTTTGAAGGCAATGTCAGATGCACGAGTAACCTTGAAAGAAAATCAAATGGGTCGAGCAATAGTTTCGATGTAAAGATAAACGATGGTAATTCTACAGGATTTCCTTACCAAGTCGTGCAACGATTACCTAAGAAGCGAAATGAATATATAATTATATATATAATTATTATGTTATATATATAATTGTTATTTCATATGTATAATTATTATTTTATATAATAGATATACTGTAGGGAAGTTATAGATGATAGGAGGGAAGTTGGCAGAGTAGAATGAATCCTTTACTATATATATATAATTATATATATATATATATGTTATGCATAAGAATAAAGTCATCCAACATATATAATAGTGACTAAGACAGACATGCACTCACTCACTGACTATTGTATTATAAGGTATTAAAACATTTATATATATTATGTATATATATTTATTATATTATAGTCAATGACAGAGGCAAAGAAAGAGCGAAGCGGAGGGAAACATTTTCTACACGAACATACAAACATGCACACACGAACAGAATTAGACATGCAATAGACATACGATATAATACAGTACGTACAATCACACAGAAACTCGTATATAGACAGAGAGACAGACCGACCGACTGACTGACTGTGACATGCAGGCAGACACATTTGGATGAATAGTTAACCAGGCACAAATAAAACCGACCTATAAGATAAGCCTGCAGATACACTCTGAAGCAAATATTTAAAGCACAATTATTTACAGTCAATCCAATTGTACAACAACAGTCATACACATAGACTGAGAACATAATAATTATAGAGACGCAAAGACAGACATGGATAGCATAATAAAGAGAAAGAAACAGACACACTAAATGACTAATACATATATACAGACATAAAAATCTTCAATACAGATTTCTTAAAATAGTGTTGGACGAACATAATAATTATTATAAAGCAGTGTCAAATTAATAGTCAAAAAGTTGACAATGCAGTCACCGAGTCAGATAAATAGATCTATAGATAAAAAATCAGAACGACAAAAGACTCGGAATTGGAGATAATATATTTATGCAGTCATTGAGTTGCACAGAGACACAGAGACAGACAGACAGACAGACATTTGAACAAACGGACATTCATACAGTCAGACACCCAGACTGCCCAAGGCTATACATACTGGAGCCTCTGAAGACTTCATTAGCATCTGCCACCGCCGACCATGCAAAGTCAACTCGGCACAGCCACAGAGGTCACCGGTTCAAACAATACGTTGGCGTTAATCAGGAGCAAAAATCGATTAGAGATGTTTGGAGGCTGATCCCTGATACAGACAGCAGTACCGTGCACGGCATCCTCCCATCTCATCCTCCTGCCTCTGCAGCCCGTGCCGCTTGGCTGCTATGATGATTCCACAGAACTACAATATTGTGGTGGTCGCTTAATTGATATTCACCTGCAGTCAATGCGCCACGCCCTCGTTATTTCTTCCGCTTACTGCACCACGTGACTTCCGCTGGCTTCTGTTCGTAGACTCACCTGTCTGGCGAGGCGACTCGAGTGCTCTGCTGCCAACATGGAAACTATACCCTCCTCCACATTGGTCTGTCTTTCTGTCTGCCTATTTGATTCTGTTTTGCCTATGTCTACATGTGTGTGTTCGCTTCGTACCTGTCTGCCTACGTCTCTCCGTTTCTCTCTGTCTCTGTCTCTCTCTGTCTCTCTCTCTCTGTGTTTCTCTTTTTCTCTCTCCGTCTCTCTCTTTTTCTCTCTCGCTCTCTGTCTATCTCTCTGTCTATGCCTGTCTCGTTCTGTCTCTTTCTCTCTCTCTCTTCGTCGGTGTCTCTTTCACTATTGGCCTCAGTCTGATTAATTATTCAGTCTTCCGCATAGAGACCTATTAAAAGACTAGATCGCCAACGTGTAAATTATATATAGAGCATTGCGCATGCGTATTATAGGAAGCGATACGAGAACAAGTGAGCCATATTCTGCGGTATACCGAATGGCTTAAAGGTCTCTCGATCTCGATCGATCTCTGTCTCTCTCTGTCTCTCTCTGTCTCTCTCTGTCTCTCTCTGCCTCTGTTTGTCTGTCTGTCTGTCTTTCTCTCTCTCTCTCTCTCTCTCTCTATATATATATATATATAATTATATGTATACATAGTGACATGGTGTGCAAAAACACTAGGTTTTTTGCCAATATCTTGTTAAAAATGGCAGTTAAATATGAATTATCTTTAAGCCTGTAAAATGTGGACAAACCAGCAAGTGCAAAATTCTACCAGCGCCATGATCGTTGATCAAGGAAGACAGAACACGTGCATATCTTACGTACCGTGTAGTTGTCTCTGTGTGGGTGTGGGTGTCTCTCGACCTGTCTGTCCGTCTGTCTCTGTCTCTGTATGTATGTCTGTCACGTGTTCTGCCTTTCTTTGTCTGTCTCTGTCTGTCTGTCTGTCTGTCTGTCTGTCTGTCTGTCTGTCTGTCTGTCTGTCTGTCTGTCTGTCTGTCTGTCTGTCTGTCTGTCTGTCTGTTCTGTATGTCTGTCCGTATTTTTCTCTCGTGTAAGCTTAGTTCGACAGATACAAACGCAGTGACCATTTTAGTTTAGACTGAGGACATGTTCAAAATGTCACTTCTCTCTCAAGTAGAAATTCTAGAGCATAGGGTTGAGAAACAAAAACACAGATACACACGCACACACGCACAAATACGAATGTGTACAATGTACATACATAAAGGTCAATAAAAAAATGAAATGACACATGCTTTGGCATCATCCTACTATCTCTCCTCCGTGTTTAGTCTTCTGATCGCGACAGAGGATGGTCGATGATGCATGCGTTTCGCCAGAAATGGGTTTGCTACGCTACTTTGATTTCTATTCAGACATTAATTCACCCTTGGGATTTTTTATTCATTCCCGGCCATGTGGAACGCTCTATCGACTAAGATAAAAAATGAAATGGAAGAAATGAAAAAGGGATATAATAATATTATGCTTCCAAGAACTGGTTTCCGAAAAGTTGCATCTAGACCGATTTGTTTGCTAGGCTTGCTTAAACAGCTTAAGTGCCTGCAGACGTTTCCAATAGTCGCTTTTATTCACAACTAGGCTAGCTGTGAGATTTAAACTCTTGAAAAAAGCCAGCAAGAAACCCACTTTCCGCACGCTCTCTCTCTCTCTCTCTCTCTCTAAATTGCACAGAGACGGATAAGATGCAGTATACACTCTTTACCAATGACGTGTTCGACTTGTCGGCGAAATCCCGAAATGCCTTTCGAATGTTCTATTCATGAGACGGTGGACATGAATGACGTTGCGAAAAATCTGAAGTGGCACGGCGTAATAGTGCGGTAAGCAGTCCAAGTTATGGGTGATAATAAAACATATTATAGTACAGAGAAAAGTAATATACATGTAAGGACAGAAAACGGTCATAAGCCTAGTTGTGTCGGTGAACGTTTTCTTAATTCTATTATTTGAACCTTAGCATGTGAAATGATTTGAAGTTTTATTTTGTAGAAAGATACACGTGGTAACTCAGTGACTACATGACACATCTCAACAGTTTTTCACAATTCATGTAACCTACCAATGGTGTACTTATCAAATTAATCAAATTTAATATATTAATCGAAGTTAGATGAAAGAGATTATAATTGATTCAAAAGATTAATCAGCGCAAACTCTGCATTTAACCTAATCGACTGGTTTCTTCTATGGCGCTCTTTTGCTGTTGCCAGAGATTTCGGTTGATGGTCGTTTTCGAGTGAATTACAATTTTTAAAAATGACTGGAGTATGCCTTAAGAGGAAGCCACAAGAACTGCAGCCATTGACCATTGATGTCTTTGAAAAGTCAGTTTGAAATCGGATGCATCAAAGAGATTAATCTAAAGAAGTGGTACGAATGATGACATCAAAGAAACGACGAACAGACGAACTGAAAGAGCAGACGATTCGAAAGCCTTTGACCAACGACCGAGAAAGCCCGAGGGTCGAACGATCTCCGTATATATCCGGAATACATCAAGGGTCACAGCATGCTATACGATAGATATGAGCAATACATGGAACAGATCAAGATCAGCCGTTTAAGATTAAGTACAAGTATATGCTGCCTAGATGTATTTACACGAAAGTATACAGACATCATGCAGTTGGTGTAACAATAAAGAATATACATGTACATACTAACTTGACTCACTTGAATATGAGGATTTGTAAGTAATATAAATATTATCATCGTCATCATCACCGTTATCATCGTCATCATCATCATCGTCATCATCATCGTCACCGTCATCATCATCATCATCATCATCATCATCATCATCATCATCATCATCATCATCATCATCATCATCATCATCATCATCATTATCATCATCATCATCATTATCGTCATCATCGTCGTCGTCGTCATCGCCTCGATGATGATGACGACTATGCATGCCATACAAACTGCATCATGGCCAGTCATGCTAGTCGACCAGTGAATACGTCGAAGCTACCGCACACGTACGGTTTAGTATCACACGTTCGTATATTTAAAAAATCCAAGGGCATGCATCTGTTTATGAAGAAAACAGATTTATAAATCATTCGGAATGCTAACTAAATTATTTATAATTGATACTAAACGTTCAAACTTTCCTACGAATATATTTACTGCTTGCAGATGATCATAACAATCGCATGATGATGATTGCCGCGACGACGGTAATGATGATGACGACGATGATGACGAAGGTCAAAGTTCGTATTCTTATATATGCAGGTCCTATTATGATAGTCTTCGATGTAAGAAGTCTGGTGCAAAAATCTACATGTATCTCGATGCTCGATTTGGTTTTCAAATGTCCAATGTGGTTGCCAGTCATAGTTAGCTTGGTTTAGTTTCAACTAAGGTTCAAGTGAGCGAACGTGTTGATCCATCGATTGAATTACATCATCATTCTATCGTGCATGTACATGTATCTACCGATGTATTTCAATTGCTGACCGAGCAGTGAACTTGGGAAATATGGAAAATCAGAAACGGTTGTCATATGGACAGAAGCGGTAATTTTTTATCGTATATGGTACTTCGAGTACAATTTCAGTTAAGTCTTGCTGCCTAGGTAACCACTCTGCTACAGACTACAATTATTATGACTATCACTAACTTATATTATTGCGCTGTCCAGGATTTTATGCTAACGGTTTGCCCAACCGTAATGTACTGTACATGTGGTTTGTTTTTAGGAGTAGGAATTAGTAACTGCTCTACTGAGAGAACTATAATATTACTGGTGCTACTTATAGTTCTTAATTAATACTCTTGCATGCAATTGCAATAACTGTGCCACCTCCTAACAAGGCAAGCACCGAAAGTCAGAAACACCTAAAATTAATTATCACCATCAAAGCTTTCGCTGATGGGTTGCCATGGCTACTCGGGCATGGGCGTTCCACCTCAGCCGTTCTGCGACTTCGTGACGTCACGCGGAAGAATCGGTGACGCATTAATGCTGATGATGACGTCATCGTCGAGAGAAATCGTTTCCGTGTCCCTGTTGTCGGTCATGGGCGAGACGTCAGCAGTATCGACGGGGGTATACTCGAAGGCGTCGCACGTCACCCCGCTCTGCAGGTCGATGCAGTCGGGGCGGTTAAGGGGCGCCCTCACCGCGGCAGCATCCGTCCGCAGCCCCCCTGCAGAGGTCCTTCGGCTGTGGTGGCACAGAAGGGCGGGGTCGATCGTCACCTCGCTCTGACCTTTCCTCAGCTGCCCTCTCGTGGTCAGTCTCGCCCGACGCTCGTAGTTGTAGATGCGAGTCCCCGTGTCCAGACTCCCGGACTTCGTGGTCATCTTCCGCCGGACGCGGTACCCTCCTCCGCCTCCTCCTTCCCGCTGGACGTCCCCGTCGACGTCGCTCGCATCGTCCGTGTCCTGCTCCTCATCGTCTATGTTGCTCTCCCTCAGGGTGGGTAGCGCCGGAGGGTGCGACCCCACGTAGAACGTCACGTTGGACTCCCACACGCCGCCACCGCTCGGGCTTCCCCGGCGCGTCTCGGACCCCGTCCCCGTTCCCCCGCCGCCGCCTGTCGCAGGGAGAGCGACGGCGAGCAGGGGAAGGACGGACCGGCTGAGGTTGCGGTAGGTGTGGCCGCGTTCCTTCGACAGTCGAGCGATGACAGCCGATTTGAGATTCTGGTAGGAGTCACGTGACGACTTCTCCTTAACGACCTGCAATTGAATCAACAAGAGAAGACGACGTATATACATGTATATTATATACATATATACATATATATGACTGTAGGCCTATAGTATACAGTATATATAAATTATGTATTTAATATATATTTGATATTTATACATATATGTGATTATATATATAAATATTTATATAGATCTATACATTATACAATTATAAAATTATATGATTGTATAATGTATATATTTAATATATATATTTAATATTTATACATATACATGATTATATATAATTATATATATATATATTGTATATATTACATATACATATGTATATGTATAGTATACATTGGTAATGCTATATATATATATATTATTTATATGCGATCGACGAAATATACGTCGATGACGTATGTGTGTATGTATAGCCTACGATCGACAGACATGCATCCTCATGACGCAATCAATCACGTGCACAGCATGGACGATAAATCGATCGATCAAGAGTAGGACTACCACTGTAAGACAACTACACATGTGCACGACCAATCAATCGACCACCAACACTTAAGCCATCGATTCATTCGACCACCATCGTTGTATATACGTTCGCCCCTATATATATATACACACATAAATATGTATACATATATATATATATATATATATATACATTATCACATAATATATACATTGCTATTCGGTCGGTTTTTCATTTCTCCAATCGTTTATTCATCTGTTCATTCGTTCATCCTTTCGTTCGTTCGTTTATCGTTCGTCAATTGGTTCAAGCTGTCGCTGAAAGACGAGCGAAATTTATATGACGGCTGCAGCTCTACTATAGGGACATGTATTAAATGCACGTCTGTATGCAGGCTACAGTCTTCCTGAATGGCTCTATATGAATGAATGAATGAATGAATGAATGAATGAATGAATGAATGAATGAACGAACGAACGAACGAACGAACGAACGAATGAATGAATGAATGAATGAATGAATGAACGAATAAATAAACGAATGAATAAATGAACGAATGAAAGAACGCATGAACCAAAGAATGAAATAAATAATGAAAGAAATAATGAATGAAATAACAGGTGAATGAATGAACTAACGAACCAACCAACTGCTATACTTGTTGGTTTTGCTCAGGTTTGTTCAGTCAACTATGGTTATAGCCTACTGGACGAATAATATTAAAAGTCAATATTTGATTAATTATTATTACAATGTGTAGGCCTAATTGCCAATGCAATTGAAACGAATAATATTAAAAGTCAATATTTGATTATAATTATTACAATGTGTAATTACCAATGCAATTGAAACTTGAAGTGGCCCGATTTAAATGTAAAACACTATAGGCCTAAAGCCACTGATATGGAATGTGGTGATGTATGGGTTAGAGACATGAACCATGAGAAAATAGGATGCAAAAAGACTGGAGACATTCGAAATGTGGACGTGGAGAATAATGGAGAAAACCAGCTGGATGGAACATGTAATAACAAAAGAAGAAGTTACATGAATGATTGACGAAAACAACACAATAAGGGAAAGACAAAAGAAGTGGGTAGAACACACGCTGATAGAAGATTCACTATACTAAGAAGGACCATCGAAGGAAACATGAAGAGGAAACGAATAGAAGGAAGACCCGACAGATCGTGCTGGACTGAATGATTTTAAAAGTGAATATAGGAAGAAAAGGTAGAGGCCCAGCATCGGAAGGAATAACAACGTCGAACATTTGAACCTGCCTTTATAGGACATAGAAGAAGAAGGAGCAGGAGAAGAAGAAAAAAGACGGAGGAGAAGAAGAAGAGGAAGAAGAAAAGGAAGAAGAAGAAGAAGAAGAAGAAGAAGAAGAAGAAGAGGAAGACGAAGAAAAAAAGAAGAGGAAGAGAGGGAGGAGGAAGACCCTATTACGTCACAATACGGAGATATAAACCACTCAGTTGCTATGGGAACGCTACGTACTTGGTCTGCAACGTCGCTCCGTTCTGCAAATTGGGCCACACATATGCTACCTTCTCAGACGATAGTTTATAGGCAACGAAATTTCAATGATTTTTTCACGTAAAAAGAAATGCTGACGACAAGCTCTTATTATGAGATCATAAATTTCCTTGATCCTCAGTACATATCCTTTCGATTTTTTTCTTATGAATCTGTGAAAGTCGTTATCAATCACCAGTCGACATCTGCTACGAATGTAAGTCCGTAGTTTAAACTTTAAGGCCTATGGTATAGCGATAGCGTGCTTAACTTTTAACCGAGAGGGAAAATACTATGATCTCTCAAGTGGTATTGATAATTTTTCTCTCTCGCCTTGTCCCGCTGCATTGATTTAAAGCTTGTTGAAATCATATGGGGTGGCCACGTCCTATGGACTTTTGAAATGGGGACCATGGCCGGATGGGTCCCTGGATCCGCCCCTGCCTACATTGACCGTACGATGTCGTTCTCATGGCTAATTCTTCGTTTATCAGCTGCTTCGATATAGGATTTATAACTTAAGGTGCATCAATTTATTTCTAAAGAATTTAATGCCGGTTGGTATTTAGGGGGCCTAAGCATAGGCCTTAAAGTTTAAACTATGGACAATTAATTTTCGTGATACAGGTTCAGTATCTCTAATCTCTATTAAATACTGAAAACATTCAGAAATAAATGGCATGGGAATTATACACGGATGCCAACCGCCCCTTAAAAAAGGAGGGATCGATGTTCCTCGCTGACCCTTTGAGGTGGGCACCTGGAGTAGGCCTAGATGTATAGCTATATTGTCATCCCTTAATTATCAGGCTAATGGCGCTCTTCTCGTGCTGCCATCATGTAGGGCAGTGCAGACCTAAATTAACGAATGTTTTATTTCGACCGTAATGTCATTGTGTTGCAAGAAGCAATTAAATTTATGGCTATAGTTAAGGAAAAATTCTTTACTGGCCATAAAATTTTGCTATGCACAATTTGATCTATAGTCCAATCCTACAGGTATGGCAATACACATAGGCGTAGGCTATAGGCGTATACGTTTACGGCTCTGATCAAAGCAATAGTGCTATCTCATAGGCCTAAATTATTTATAGGCCTTAATCCGATATAATCGTAATCGTAATCGTGATCTCAAAATTCTTAAAGCGCAACTCAATAGCCAAAAGCGGGGCACCATCTCATTTACGAGCTTTGATTACGATGATATACATGTAATTAAGATAAGATAAGATAAGATAAGAATATTCTTTAATATAGGCCTACCAATTGCTATCCGCATTTTGGTGTAAAGACATGGTATAATAAACAAACGTAGCCTACATAATTTCTATATCCAATCAATGTCAAAATGTTTTCAAATAGCACAAAATCCTTGGTCCAAAATCCAATTATATATAATATACATTAGGGGCCTACATTTATAATTATCCTATAATGGGTGATATGTACCTTGTGTGCTTTTCTCTGGCTCAATAAAAAAATTTGATTTGATTTGATTTAATTTGATAAAATAATATGCGGACCGCTTTGGCCAAAACTCGAGCTTTTGCCTTCATTGGTCCTGAACTTTCAATCGAATAACCATGAGCTCTTCGGAAGCACATATTGTCGCTGTCTCAAAAGCAAAACTACGGTATACTTTCTTTTTTTTGCACTGGGAGCGCCTCTAATTGGTGTGGACTGCGACAGGCGCTTCGTAAATTTATAGTCTAGAACTCCAGATACAATACAATACAATATGCATTAAGCTACATTGCGAAATTAATTACTTGCTTAAATGCTTAGCCTACTTTGCGAATAAACGACAAACCTGACACGTATAGATTTACTAAAGACGTCATCTTGCAATTTTTGATGACGTCATCCGAATTGACTGTTTCGTTGCTTGGCAACGAAACAAAATACAACAAGCGAGACATTATTTCAAAAAGAAATTTACCGAAATTCGTCGATCAGAAGACGTCGAAAAACTAAATTTGATTAGAAGAAGTGAAGAAATATGTCATTTAAAGACACGCATCGAAAAGCAATTGAGAGTTTGACGACAAAATAATGTTAGCTTACTTGGAAGAGATATCGTCCAAGCTATCGATCAGAAAGCGAATGTGAAATTATTCTACGACGGTAGGACGTATTTTAAGTTAAATTGACCAGCAGGCCTGCTATAGATAGGATCATTGATTCGATATGAGTTTCGTCTTCAAATGTCCCTTGCTAAAATATCTTTTACTTGTATATTTTTAATGATTTTCTGTTCGCAATGATGTATCAAACAGTATCATAGCATTCTTTGGATCATTTAAATTATTTCGGGCACGAAATTCTAATTACTTTTTGTTCGTTCTCAAATGATGTAGGCCTAAATTGTGTCTTAAAATTGTATAATTTGGGCGTATTTAAAAACGTGTACAGCGCCTCAAACAGTTGATCCTATTAGCTCAGGATGGTGGGAATAAAAAACCTTAAAAAAACTTAAATGCCTTCATGATACATCAGGGGCAAGCCAGTGGCAATAAATTATTGTCCAGCTCCCTGTTGTGTTCCGCATGTGAATAATTTTGATTTCCATCTCCTTTCGACCGTGCAGCATATATATATATATATATACATATATATATATATATATATATATAATAGTGTCGCTCTGTCTCGACCGACCTTCATCCGAGTTTCGGTCCAACAGAAACTGCTGTGGGAAAATCAATTCGCTATCTAAATGATGAGACCATGGCTTCAATTGCAACTGGTCGGCCCATACAGGGCCGGATATAGGGTGGTGGAGCACATGGGCACCCAGTATGGTAGGCCCTCTCATGCAGTTAACTTTTCTCTTTGTTGATGTACAGTCTCAGACGGGGACAAACCCCATGTAATACCCAAGGCCGCATTAACCCTCGGGCTACCAGGGGGTGGTATCCACCCCCCCCTAGGTTTTCCCCAAATCAAACTTTTTCGTTAGGATTAAAATTTTGACGTTTTAGGTAGCTGTAGAGGATTCATTTGCACACATTTTGAGCTAAAATGTGTGATGATATACCATACCATTCAAAAGTTATACCCGATATACCCGAGGCACGGGGGGGGTGGATACCACCCCCCTTAGATTATCGGCTGGATCTTATACGTCCTTTGACATGAAGAGACACCATTCTGTAGAGGGAATGTGGGGCTACATTTCCATGCTCAGTGAGTTGTCTTTGGACAACCGGAAGTGCTCAAAATAAATTAAAATATAAATAAAGGTGTTTTATTTTCATAAAATTTTCATGTTTTTCCTATTAAAAATTATTCATAATTTATTTTTTAAGAGAAATAAATTATGTCATTCTATAGAGGGCATTTAGGGCTATTTTTATACGAATTAATTTGACATTTGATGACCGGAAGTGCTCAAAATAAATTTAAATGTTTGAAAATGTTGGGTTTTTTTACAACGCAAACCGATAAGTCTGCGTAAACGTTTTTCAGCATGTTTTACATGTTTTTTCTCTTTTTATTGTAACTAAAACTAACTTATTACTAGTTTTTATGGTTGAATTTTGGACTTTATTATATGTAAACTATTTTTAATTAAATAAATTATGTTAAAAACACACAGAATCTAATATTTTGCTTATGCGAAAGTATACATTTTGTGAAATCGACGGGTGCCTACGGTAAAAAATTCATAACTTCGGGGTGCTTTCATATAATTATTTTAAACCTAAATAGGCCTATACCATTTTGTGCAGAAATGAATGCTGAATCCATTGGTGTATTACAAGTTATGATATCTCAAACCAAACCCAAAATCCATGGGGGTGGTAACCACCCCCCCCTTGGTAGTCAGTGTTACAAAAAAAGCTTGGTAGCCTGAGGGTTAAACCTAGTGCATGCCTGGGTGCTGTGCACCGGTCCACAAAGATGCTGTGCACCGGTCCAAGGTGCTGTGCACGGGTTCACCAAGGTGCTGTGCATCCGTCCACCAAGGTGATGTGCACCAGTCCACCAAGGTGCTGTGCACCGGTCCACCAAGGTGCTGTGCACCGGTCCACCAAGGTGCTGTGCACCATCCACCAAGGTGCTGTGCACCGATCCCCCAAGGTGCTGTGCACCGGTCCACCAAGGTGCTGTGCACCGGTCCACCAAGGTGCTGTGCACCGGTTCACCAAGGTGCTGTGCACCTGTCCAAGGTGCCCTGGTGTCTGACAGCCGCAGAAACTAGCCGTCCTGAACCCAGAAATTAATTTTTTTAACAGACAAAAAGGTGATTGGAATGTTGTTCCTTTTTGAGCATCCGTGAACTACAACCAAAAAACTGTAATACGAACTCTTCTTTTGATTACCAATAAATAACGCGTATGAATTTGGTTGAATTGAATTTTCCGTAGGCCTATAGCTTGTGAGCATGTCTTTGATCACTCGCATGATTGATTGTACTAGGCTACCAAGTACCGGGTACATAGTTTGGCCGCTTTGGCGAACGCGCTCATGCCAAGCGACGTACGGGGCATGCATAAAGACTATTTTCAGGCAATTGGCTGGCTAAGCAGAATCACACAGTGGTTTGGTGAGCCAAGTCACCGCAGTAAACCAAATAATTTAATTATTAGTCCAAGTCACGCAAGTAAGTTAAGTCATGCAGTGACGAAAGGATTATTGCCGAGAGATGAGAAGTATTATAATATATGCTACCACGGAAGGCAGTCTTGGAGAATTAGTGATGGTGCTACACTGCTACCATAGAAGTACCGGCAGTTCATTTGACCGTTGACGTACTGCCTATTTTACTCTTGATTTTGCCTGTTGGCCTGAAAAATAGCTTCTGTGCACTTAATGTCTTTGCCCTGCTGAATAGCTTCATTGACCCTGACGCGAATTCCTAAAACCGACCATAGTTGGCATCGCCACTGATTGGAAAAGAATCGAGAAACAAGACGACATGCGATCATAAGCTTACATGGAGGCTGATGGAGTGATAATTAAGCTGTCCCTGCATGATGTGAAATGGCCGACCATCTCCATAACATTAAATCTCTAAAAGAAACTACGCTTATAATAGGCAGGGTTTTTAAAGGAATTTTCAGAACTGCACAACTCCTTTTCTTTCCCATCCTCCATGGTAAAATTACTTTCAATCGGAAGACAATGACCTTCTTTGCTAGTTTTAACTGTGCAGAAGATGCAAAGTCACAGTGCCATGGTGACATTAAGAGTCGAAGTGATGGGAGAAGACGCTTTTATGAAGAGGAAGGAACTCTAAAACAAAAGAAAATGAAAGATGGAGAATATTATTAGTTGGACTGAGCAATAAACAAGTGAAGAGGTACTACTACTGGTGCAGTGGCGTAGCTACCATGTGTGCAATGTGTGCAAAGCACACGGGCCCACGACCTCCAGGGGCCCACAAAGAATGCTAAAATAAACTTTTTATTATTATTAGTTGAACCAAATTAGTAATTCACATTATTTTGTGTCAATCTAGTTTTTGTGAACACAATAATACCTTATTTCGATCGTTATTTTACTGACGCAGTGTTATAGGTCCTACTGAACTTCTTTTAACTTGTGTTTTCGTCTCGAGTCATGAAAGAAAAGGTCTAACATAAGCTTAGTTTTAAGTTGAGAACAAGTAACGAATCATACCATGCAGCTTATTTCGCTTATACACCTTCCTATGCAAATGGCTTAGGTGTGGCAATGCTATCTAGAATAGGTGTGATAATCATGTCCGTCTACGACTCTACGGTCTATCTGTCACATTCGTGTGTTTTATTTAAACGGTGCGACGCAGAAATGTCTTACTTGCCACAGTCATGCTCGTATTATCGTATATTCCGGTCATTTGCTGGATATGGTAACGGTAGTGACCTGACATCTCCCTCAACCAGGGTGACAATTGTTGGGGTTTGAGGTGGTAGTTAAGTGCTTGTCACTTTTTCACAAACTAGCTCCAATCCTCATACTATTCTCAAGTAATCTCAACTTCTCTCAGCTCTCACCCCACAATCAGGAAACACAAAATTGAGCACGTGCAGATCAGGCTCGTAGGGAATCTCGCATATTTACCATTATTTTTGCACTAGCAGGAATTATTGCTAAACTTATTTTTAGGTTACTAGGTAAAATAAAATAGGCTATTGATCATGATTGTGTCTTTTTGGTGTGCACATTTCAAATCGTCGGCCAGAATTGATAGATGATTGACATTTCTTGATGAACAAAATGCTATAGAAAGAAACTCTATGATGTCATGACATCGTTTTAAGTAGACCTACTAATAAAAGTGGAATAAGTATATAATTATGCCAAGTGATAGGCTAGATAGATGTTAAATTCACTGAAGTTATAGCACTTTAGTTTATCTGTCTCATTCGTGCTGCATTCATGTTTATTCTGTGAGTTCACTGAGTTGTATTGTGTTAGGTCTAATAGCAAAAATATCATTGATTAGTAGGCCTATATTTAGTTTTTATGATCTTGATTACATGCAGAGTAAGAATTGCGGAGGGTTGTGGGTTTAGCCCCAGTCTTTCTTTGGACGCCATAGTAAAGTCCTCATCGTACGCCCAATTCCACATAAGTCAACGTCTGACCCCCGTGTTATTTTTCTACAATTCTCATGCTAATTGCATGAACACAAAATACTGGCCTGCAAGGTCAATCAGGGGCCCATGCGAAACTTTTGCACATGGGCCCATGAAAAGCTAGCTACGCCACTGTACTGGTGGATGAGGAAAGAGCTACAGGTATAATATTTTATGAAGGTTACAATAAGACTGAGACAATGGAAATGGATTGGACATAATATTTTGATAGGAACTCCCTTCTGAGAGATTTCATCGAAGGGAGAAAGTCCTTAGAAAACGAGGAAGACTAAGGCAGATGCTGTTGGATTGGATGATGATGATGATGATGATGATGATGATGATGATGATGATGATGATGATGATGATGATGATGATTATGATGATGACGACGATGATGATGATGATGATGATGATGATGATGATGATGATGATGATGATGATGATGATGATGATGATGATGATGATGATGATAGCAGACTACGGGTAACTGAAGAAGAAGGCTCAACATCGGGAAGGGTGGTGTCATCGAACGTTTGAACCTGCACCTATAGGCAGAGAATTTGACGAAGAAGGCATACATGTACATTACAGATATCATATACATGTATTCGTCTTACCTGGAACTCCCTCAGGTACTTGTGAATCTCTCTATCCTCAAGTATCTTCACGTGCTTCCGTTTGATGTGCGATGCCAACAGCGCAACGACGGACATACTGTACACAAGAAGTACGGCAAGTACGTAGTATCCGGCGCCCGCATTATCGCCCGCAGTACCCCCGGTACGCTTTCCACCCGTCGAAACATACTCCAGCGCATTTCCCGTCAACTTCCTCGAACCACTTCCAAATTCACCACCACCACCGCCATTGGCGATGTTCTGCAGCAGTACCGTGAAGTTCGTCACGACAAACGACTGAAGCGTGTCGTTCGAACGATTCGACTTCTGAAGCGTGACGTGAATCGTCTGCCGGATAATGGCGTCCATTCTGCGCGCTTTCCGGAAGCGCCGGTCCCTTCTTTCGTCGTCGATCTCCCTCCTATTATCGCCCGCTGCGATCGAGCGCCGTGCCTGCTGCGCCAACGACGCCAATGACGACAACTATGACGAATACGGTGCGCACGTATTTTCGATTGAACACAGACGTCCGCATCGATCTATCGATCGATCGAGCGAGCGATCGAGCTAACGAATGCTTTCAACGTCTTGATCAATATCCTATTCTCGGTCTTTGTACCTTCGCCGAAGCAGCAGCAGCGGTAGCAGAAGAGGCCCGTCTTCCCCGTCTTTCCCCGTCTTCGCCCGTCTTTCCCGTCTTCGCCCAATCGACGTCGGCCTGATCGACGACGCTCAACGACGTTCCTCGCTCACGTCGTTCAACGACTATTTGTATAAATGTAACGTTCGAACAACCGTTACAAAAGACCTCCGAGAACGTTGCGTTGCGTTGCGTTGCGTGCGTGCGTGCGTGCGTGTGTGCTTAATGCCCTGTCCCTTTTGCACGCATAGAAAGACGCGCGCGCCGCTGACAAATCTAATAAATACCAAGATGTGATGCAATGTTGCATAAAGGGATGTATAAAAGGATTGCAATGGACGTTGGCTATGCCCGTAATCGGACTGATGCATTTTCATTGTGGTTTTTATACTATGCTTAACGAGCTATTGTACGTCTTCGCCCCTTATAAAGTGTGTTAAAGTCCTAATCTTGCTCTGCCTCTGTACAGTCTATACAGATCTATAAAAGTTAAGTTAAATGTAAATCGTATGTAAGTCTAAGCCTACAGTTCAACAGGCCTACTTAGTGTAAATCGTATGTTACAAGCCTACAGGTCAATATGCCTACTAAAATGTAAATCGCATGTAAGTTTACAGGTCAATATGCCTACTACAATGTAAATCGCATGTAAGTTTACAGGTCAATATGCCTACTACAATGTAAATCGCATGTAAGTTTACAGGTCAATATGCCTACTAAAATGTAAATCGCATGTAAGTTTACAGGTCAATACGCCTACTAAAATGTAAATCGCATGTAAGTTGCCTACTAAAATGTAAATCGCATGTAAGTTTACAGGTCATTATGTTTACTTAGGCCTAAATGTAAATCGTATGTAGGATATAGCCTAGGTCTGTCGTATGAGAATTTATAAAGCGCTTCCTACAGTAGGCCCTACTATAGCTATTCAACAGCTTGACAGGCCCGAAGAAATAAGAAAGTAAATGTATGTAGAGTCGTAGACGGTTTCCATAGAGCGTGGCGTAGACCTACACCTATCCAGCCACGTGCACGGTGCATACAAAAAAGGTAAGGACAAAATTTAATTTGGAGTCTTATATGCCTAATAGGCCCTATAGATTGTCTTAAACAGGTCTACATTATTCTCTTTATAAGTGCATAGAATTAAGGCAGCGTGCCTATACATCCTATAGTCGTAGCCTACGTGTACCGCGTCTATATAGAAAAGCAAGCATGCATACACTGTATAACACCACTTCTGACCCGTTGAACAATCAGCAGACTCACGCAATGCTAGAGCAGAATGCAAATTGATGCGCTAAATAATAATGTTTCTTGACAACGATAATTTTCTCCTTTATTATTATTTTACAAGGTTGGCGAGCACCACCAATAAGCTTAGCTTGTTGTCGTTGGGTGCTCTTCTAACTGCTTGCATGGTATAGGTCCTACGTTAATGCGTGTTCACTGTTCACAGACTCACTGGAATGCAGCATTCAGCGTCATTCAGCAAAGCATTGGAAACAGAATACTTTTCGAAACGCTCTGCAGTGGATTGCCTTTCGCTTAAGATGAAGCAGGCCATGTTCGAGAGGCGATATGCCACTACACAATACACGTTCATATTGCCACTACACAATACACATTCATATGGTCACGTATACATGTCTCATGTCTGCATCCGTCCTACATCGAGAAGGTTGGCCCTACATGACGGAAGACGACAACGCCAAGTAGATACTTGATGCCAATGTGGCTGGATACCAATGCAATGCAGCTAGCAACGATACATAATATATATATATATATATATATGAATATGATATTATATATATATATATATATATGATTATAGACTGTATGCATTATATAGCCTATAACACGTACACATAGCGACATAGACTATAGTCTATCCCCGCTATGTGTATGCTAAGCATATTATGTCGGGTATTCCATATATGTATAGTTGTATATTTAAGTGTGTAAATGTATATTGTTGGCAATTTGTTGCTATATCTCTCGTAGTGTAGGCCTAATATGCATTTATAAATATATAAGAGGGCTCTCGAGGACAACGAGATTTATGACAGCATCAAAGCAATATAAATTCGTGTAGTGCAGATCTGTGCAATAGTATGCATTGGTCATGTATGCAGACAAGCATATTTGCCTAATCGTAATGCAGGCTGACAAATGAACGTATAGGCCCACGGATGGTTAGACATACAGAGACAGACAGACCGACAGACAGACAGACAGACAAATAGACAGACAGACGGACGGACGGACGGACGGACAGACAGACATATAGACAGAAAGACAGACAGACATATAGACAGAAAGACAGACAGACATATAGACAGAATGACAGACAGACACAGATGTGTATTGTAGGCTGTCTGTTCTGTTAGTAAGCTTAGTTAAGACCGGTTAAGACTTATAATCGTCTGCTTTATAATTTGCGTTCTTGTGAATTGTTTCAATTGCATAGCTGTACCCTGTAACTGGTTGCGGTCTGTCAACCGGATTGTTTCGATAAAGAAAATCTAAAAGACAGACAAATAGACAGACAGACAGACTAGACAAAAGACAGAAAAAGATAGTGTCATATAGGCCTATAGTGAGACAGACAAAACACACGAACAGACAGACAGACAGCAAGGGGCCGTCCATAAAGTACGTCACGCTCCAGGGGGGGAGGGGTGTAAGAAAGTGTGACAGTTTGTGACAGGGGGAGGGGTCAGGCCATGTGTGACGTCACACATTAATTTTTTTCAATGATGTGTATTATATAATTGTCTAGTCTAATTTTTGCAATTTTTTTTCAAATTCAATCTACATTGAGTTACTGCGTCAATGAATAACTGCGACAACTGTTGACAATTAACTATTCTACTATTAAAGTCATTTTAATAATGTGATAGTTCTTTTAAGTGGAAACTTTACAGTTTAATAGTGAAGTGTGTTTTAGATTAAATTTGAATAAGGTGTTAATTACAAAAAAAATCGAAAGTGCGACGTACTTCAGGGGGGGGGTCCAAAAAGTGTGACGTACTTTAAGGGGGGTCCGAGAAAGTGTTACAGTTTGCGACAAGGGGGAGGGGTGGCAAAAAATGGTCAAAAATAGCGTGACGTACTTTAAGATAGCCTTGATTTCTTAATGATTTAGGCCTACTTATTAATTGGGTAGGAATAGGTGGGTGGATGGTTCGACGAATGAATGAATGAATGTTGCGAACACGCACAATGCGTCGCACATAACATAACTGCAAACCCTTGCATGATGCATCTATTAAGGGCACCGTCAAAATATTAAAAAATATACAAAGACATAAACACATAGGCTAAATATATATGGACATAAATCCTCTCGATAGTGCATTCTGATGACGACTTCCTGTTTGTATTTGAGCGAGAAAGCAACGATTTAAAGTTACACAACAGATCCATTTGAAAATTGCACAAAATTGTCGGTCTTCGTGATTACCGGAAGCCAGAAATTATACAGAAAGCTAAACTATAATAGCTGCAATTCACTCAACTGCAATCAATATTCGGAGCGTTAACTGCGGTAAAAGCTTCAACTATAGGCCTACGTAACTCGCATTTAAAACGCCATTGAGTTAAGTGGATTCTGACAATGAACAGTTACTCACTTAGACTCGTCAACCAAATTTACAACAGTCTTATCTAGGCCTGAATCCGCTCAAACATGAAAGCATGACTGTAGGCCTGATTGTTAAGTCGATTATACAC
Source organism: Lumbricus rubellus (assembly GCA_945859605.1). Taxonomy (NCBI): domain Eukaryota; kingdom Metazoa; phylum Annelida; class Clitellata; order Crassiclitellata; family Lumbricidae; genus Lumbricus; species Lumbricus rubellus. Next base: position 34,930,071 of record OX243816.1, on the reverse strand, counting down.
ACCAATTAAGCAGCGTTGTGCGTGGGTGTACGCGCAACAGAGACAGACAGACAGACATATACACATGCACATGCACATACACATAGAAAGAGAGACAGACAGACAGACAGACAGACAGAGACAGACAGAGACAGACAGAGACAGAGAGACACAGAGACAGAGACAGAAAGATACAGAGACAGAAGCATAGAGACAGAGATATAGGCCTACAAAGACACAGAGACAGGGAGAGATACATAGAGACAAAGAGACAGAGATAGCTAGAGACGAAGATGGAGACTGAGACAGAGCCAGAGAGATAGAGAGATTTAGATAACGATCCGGAATAACGTAGGACTAGGCTACGCGTTATTATTCCAACATGTATTTTATCGAAAGGAATACTGTAAGCCTTTAATATACGGTTAATTATTTCACCTGGGCCTATGTTGTAGTTAGCGTGAAATCGTAGCCCTTTAACTATAATATTAATCGCATTGTGATTTCATAGTCTATAATAAATACATTACCATGGTAGGCCTAACCTCTTATGTGATATGGTCACTTCATTGTGATGACATCTCTTTCTGGACTATTATTACGTCACTAACGTTGCCGATGGATGAAATTTGACATGATGAATGATGAATAATAAAGCATAGGCCTAATTTGTCATGGATCTCGTATTGTGACGACTTCTCTTTGTCATACAGATTTGTTTCGTCACTGCTTTTGTTAATGGGCAATAATAATTGCTGCTATGACGGAATATTATGTCCTTGGTGCACAACTCTATTGTTACGTTAGTGGCGTGTTCTTGGGTTAATGCAACTGCTAATCCGCATTGTATTTGTGACGTCATCTCGACAAACACCATTGTTACGTCATTGGCTCTGTTCATTGACATAATATGTTACTAATTTGTTGTGAGGATACCTTAGTTAGGTCTACATGGACTTTTTTTTATTAATTGTGACGACATATTTTTGCTTTATATAGAATATATATATATACACCGTGTCTCAAAACAAACTGTGCCAAATTGTTTCTGTCAGAACTTCGTCAAATTTCCACCAATCTTAATAACTTTTGGCAGGTAGATGGCAAAATGGCTGATATTTTATGCCATATATGAATTTTCCACCTCACCTGACTCATACCACCGCACTACCTTGTTAAACACAGATGTGCCAATTTTGCATAAAACGCTTACTTTTATTACTTGCAACAAACAATCTGACAACTGAATTAGCATGCAGTAAAGTAAAATATGGTTCCTTAGTAGAGTTTTTAATTGTTATGACAGATCTGCTCAAAAGTGTTAGAATTGGTGCTCAAAATGTGTCCCGCGTATATGGACACAAGGGCCTAGACAGCGACGTCACTGGCAGATAGCAGCATCAACGATCGACTGGTCAAAGCGCACCCAGTCGTCGATGAGGCGCATTTTGAGTTCGTCGAAGTTGGCTATAATTCTGGAGCGGTAAACCTTCTCCTGCAGCACACTCCATACACTATAGACTGTGTTAAGATCCGGTGAATTCGGCGGCCACAGTGTTGGAGGGATGAAGTCGGGCGTCTCTCGCTACAGGAAAAGACGGTGTCGCGCGCTCGATGCGCCGGGGCGACATCCTGTTGAAAGACGAAAAACTTACCCTGGGATATCCGGCGTATGTCTGACAGCATCTTCTGGCCAAGAAGGCTGTCGCGATAGTAGGCCTATGCCCCATTCACTTTGACACCCGGCTTGATGCAATGGATTTCAGTGCAGCCAAGCGTCGTGACGCCGTTATATGCAAAATTGGCACATCTGTGTTTAACAAGGTAGTGCGGTGATATTAGTCAGGTGAGGTGGATAATTTATATATGGCATAAAATATCAGCCATTTTGCCATCTACCTGCCAAAAGTTATTAAGATTGGTGGAAATTTGACGAAGTTCTGACAGAAACAATTTGGCACAGTTTGTTTTGAGACACGGTGTATATACAGCATATATATAGGCCTAATTATATATAAACGGATAAAAGGATCCTAAGACATGACTTGTCAAGGGCCAGTTCAAAGGTCTGAGGAGCCGCACAGTGCCTCAGGCCGTATGTTGTCCACCTCTGCTCTGGGCCTAGGGCTACGTAGGCCTACACGCTTAAAAATCAGATTGAGAAATCATGATTTCTTTTGATCGGTGCCATATTATGTCTTTATTTCATTCCTTACAGTCTATACCGATATTCGGCTAGCCGATTTTGAAAAGGTAGGCTATGCGCTTGTTTTCACAACAATTCTAATATTCTTAGCTAACAGAGCTCATAATATCCGCTAGTTAGGCTAATTCGTACAAGTTAAATTACAACTTGCAATGTTCAGGTCTCGGAGCAGTCTTGTTGTCCTCGAGACCGAGTCCCTTGTCTGTAGCGCAATCGAATTCACTTTTTAAAACTTGGTCTTGACGCCAAAGGCTTTTTCTATTGGTCTATAATTGACGTTCAGTGTCCTGGATAAGCATAAGCTAGTGAATATGCTGGTGCCCAGCTGCTTTGGCTTTGAGTGACGCTTTAGAAATCTGGAGATAACGATAATGTTCTTCAAGGCCTTGACCTTTCAGACAAAGACTAGACATCCATCCAGCCATCCGTCCGTCCGTCCGTCCATCCATCCCATCCTTGAAGTATGAATTCAGTAGAAGCATCATGTTTTCATTAAAATAGCGTGTTGTCCAACATGACAATTTTTACTTAAGGAATGGAGGTCTGGGTATGATCGTGATTTTTCAAAGTTTCCTTGGTTTTGAGGTTCGAACTTCAAAGTTTTGGTCTGGAGACCAAGGCCCTCATCCTGGTCTTGTCACTAAAGATCTTGGTCTTGAAGTTCAAAGTCTTGGTCATGAAGTTCAAAGTCTTGGTCTTGAAGTTCAATGTCTTGGTCTTGAAGTTCAAAGTCTTGGTCTCAAAGTTCAAAGTCTTGGTCTTGAAGTACAAAGTCTTGGTCCTGAAGTTCAAAGTCTTGGTCTCGAAGTACAAAGTGTTGTTCTCGAAGTTCAAAGTCTTGGTCTTGAAGTACAAAGTCTTGGTCTTGAAGTTCAAAGTCTTGGTCATGAAGTACAAAGTCTTGGTCTGGAAGTTCAAAGTCTTGGCCTTGGTCTTTAAGATCTTAACAACATGACTGCCTCATATTATAATTATTCATCATCATCAAGAACCGAGGAACCAGTGCCCGTAGGTGCCCGCTGCCATCCTCATTATTCCTCGCCATTTATTATTATAATTATTAGGCTACTCAAAATAGGCCTTAATCCTTATCGTGTTGCCTTTTGTGGCTTCAATTCCACATTTTCTACACAATTTTAAATATGACGACTTCTAGAATAGTTCATTCAACAAAAAACACAACTGGTTCCTAATAGCATACTGATATTTTTTTATCTTACGAAACACTGGTTTGCAATACAAAAACCAAATGAGCACAGTCACTATAATAATAATCGTCAGCTCCCGATCATTTTACGAAACGAAACAACCTTCTTAGCTCCTAGCTCGACTGTAAGCGATAATACACCAGCACCACAAAAACACTTGTAACAACAATTGAATTGAAGTTCTGCATTATACGTGCACCACATACACACAGACTAACCACACACTGTAACTTCTGAAGTTTTAAAAATAATTTCTCAGCTTCGTAGTTACACGGTCAAAGACAGAGAAAAACATTGAAATTAGAGTAAATGGAGTATGAGACTATATACACTTCAGGAGACGTTACAAGACCGTGTGAAGATGCGAACGTGAACATGCAAATAAATGAATCCCATAATCTTCCCTTAATCTTATCATGAAATGGAATTGTTCGGTTTATACGGAAAAGCATCATTAATGCAGTTTTTTCATTTCAATTCAGTAACTTTTGCACTTAATTAAATACTTTTGGGTTCAAGTAATTAATCAACTTCCAAAGCAACATATTAGGCTCATTTTAAAGTACGATACCAAGATAAATACTCAAACGCTGTTACAAAGTTTAAATGAAACCGGTAAGGCATGAAGTATGAGTTTCCTCGATATATTATTATTATAAGACAATATTCAAATGAATTTACTACGTATGGAATCTAAGGATTCTCTGCACATTTCGAACTAAAAATATGCGTAATTCAAGTTTGACAACTCACATTCATGTGAAAGGAACTAAGTAATGGCACAGCAAACACAATCATGCTCCTATCGTCTCACGTATTACAGAACACAAACAACTTGCAGGCGTCAACACACAATTCACACCTAAAATACTGTAAACAATGGATACACACAATGCTCATAACATGCTACCTGCTCTGCCACGACTGCTTCTAACCCTATACATGCATTTGTACGCACTCGGGTGGATTATAGTACATTCAGCCATTTTGCTGAACATGACACTTGAATTAATCATACTCAATCCATCATAAATGCTGCAGCTAAGCTAGTTAGGGGAGTAGATTTCAAAAGCTTGGTCATAATATATCTAACAATAGTCGGGACTAGCTACATTTAAGATCCTTAATATGAGATAACAGCCTGGCCGGCTGTGCTCTGTTCCACCTTAGTATTTCAGTATAGAAGTACTTAGTGCTTCATTGTCATCCTTGCTTGGGTGCATTTCTCTCTGCTCTGCAGCACATGCTATGTGATTGCTCCACATCTCATGCAGTGCAACATGTAAGTTTTGTCATTCTGAACTGGCTTCCATGCAATCCATACAATGCTCGTTTGATTGGCCATGTCCTTAAATTTAGTCATAGCTCCACTCACAACAAGCAGACAATGGTTCTGCTAAGATACTGTGAACATCATCTTCATACGCAAAACACTGAGTAAGTCAAGCATGATCATCATAGTGTTCAATTATTTATCCTGTAAGTAGCAAGCAACAGCAATGGCAATGGATGCAAAGAGTAGAGTCCAAAATGTTCTAAATCAATCACACCAATCACATTTGACCATCAAGTATGCAATCAGTCGAATCACACATGAGCATTAACCACGAACAGTACAATCACATACTAGCACAAGACCTTGAACAGACACAACCCTGCAGTGACGTAATAACACAAACATTCACAGTCTACGTTGATTGGCTGAGAAAAAAGGAAGGTTTGCAATGGCAGACTATTTCTAACAAGTTAGCTGTCGATTTAGAATTTTATCATTCCATTTCAGCAAAATGTAATGAGTTTTTAGTCCTCACTTTTAAAGTCAATTTTGTAATTTAAATTCACTGAAAGTCAATAAATCTGATGACTTTTCAAAACTAGTCATAACACCAGTAGTAGTAATGTGCCGTTTTTCTCCCATTTCCACGAGGTCTTAACCCGTTTACCGTGTAATAAAAAAATTTCTTAGTAAAAATTGGACGAGTTAACTCGGGGATCACCGTAAAGGGGTTAAGTAGCCCCTGGTTTCTAAACTTTTGCTGTCTTCTGTCCCGTTTCTACCTTCATTTCTTTTTTTGCGCTTTGTTATCAATCGTCTAATTAAAATTTTCTCTGGACAATCCTGGTTAAACCTTCCATTCTGGGGCCAACTCAATATCGTACATCTAAAGCAAATGCCGCACGCACGGCTGCATTGTTGCGTCGCGTAGAAAACGCGTCCCGTGAAGCCATCTTTTGCACAACAGACAAAATATGTAACTCCCTGATCATGCAGAGTGCACAGTACGCTGAAGCAACAATTCCTAGAGTGCTTGATATACGAACATAAACACACGAGCGAAAATAGGGATGAAGCAAGGGGCACACACGCAAAAATATACAATTTCTCTGAAGTACACGACCAGAGCAAGCGATTGCACGAAGAAAGAGTTAACGATAACAATCTATCTACAAAAACAGCGGCCCCCAAAGCTCCGATCCGTCGATGATTATGAAACTGTAAGGCCATTTTATGCGATATTTTTTTCGAATAAGGTCTGAAAGCCGACGCACAATGAAAGAATGTTGACAATGCAAAGTAACGAGCGCTGAAAACAGACGGATCCGTCGTCTTCTGATGGCGCCATTCTTCTCCGGCTGAAGAAATGCAGAACAAGTTGGCTGAAGTATCTTTAGATATAGTGCGACTCTAGATGTAGTGCGGCACGTCTTGTCCGGTGAGTAGCCGGAATATTGACGTTGGCATCGTCTTCATCTGGATCTGTTGGCAAAAGAGACAGCGTCTGTGATTAGTGCGAAACTGCGAGAGGTGCTATATAAATTTATAGATACAATACAGTTGCATGACTTCAAGACAGAGGCAATCCAAACCAAACAGAATGAAAAGACAATCGAATAGATCTGTCCTCAAGGTCTTCTGGAAAAGTGATGAAGAGAGGCGAAGGAAGTGACTACCAGTTGGTAGGCAGCTTATTTCAGTAATCCAACATTACCATATAAATAACAGCATAGAAAAGATTTTCACAAAAAATAAATCGATCTGAACAATGACAAATGTTCATGATGCTTAAATAGGACTAGTAATGAAGAGTTAAAATAATCAGCAGCTTGTCAGCTCGTTCTTTTATTCACCAAAGCAATCAATGGTCAGTCTTGTTGCAACAATAAGTCTGCACATTTCGCCTGCAAACAAGAGTTAATTTGCTAATGACGACTAAAATTAAATCTTACTTCTCCAATTGAAGTGGCCAACATGTGAACTATCTTGTCATGTGAAATAGCGACGACACTCTGGCCGTTGATTTCTATAATACGATGGCCAACACGAATTCCACCTCGCTCGGCAATTCCACCACGAAGAAGGCTGCAAATCTACAATGAACATAGAATGCTTGAGAATTCCAACCAGAAAAGGCAACAAATTACATTTAAAGCTATAAATTGCTATTGTTATTTCGAAATAACAGACACAAATTCACACCAAAAACACTTATATGAGAAACAATTAGTGACTTGTGTAAATGTAGTAAGTAAAACAACTATTAAAAAACTCAGAAGTAGTGAGCTTTGGGAAGATTCTTGAAGGAAGGAAAGTAATTGTAAACTTCAAAAAGTAATTGGTACATGGTTCCAATTTTTAAAGCAGTGGCATAGAGCATAAATCAGTGTAGAATGCTACAAGACAGTGAAGAGGGATCTTAATACAAAAACAGAAAAGCCAAAACGTATCCTACTAGGTGTTGAATTTGTTTGTATGTGCACTTGTTATAGCGCCCCCTTCAAGCTCACTACTCAGAGGCGCTCCCGAATGCCGAGCGGACACTGCATCGAAGTTTCACACCAAAGCGCTAGCAATTGTGAGTGAAGGACTTGCCCAAGGTCCTTACGTGGCGAGGTGGATTCGAGCCTCGAACCTTCCGCTCCAAGGCAACGACGCCACCACTACACCACCACGCCCCACAAATGCTGAGTAAACACAAAAGACACTGGACTGACTGACCACTCCGTTCTGAACACTGAAACCGAGCTGATACTTGATGTCCGGACGTTTGATGAGAACTTCAACGACCGGAGGACAAGACACGACGGCCAATTTAACGACTGACTGATGTCTGGCGACCTGAAGGAAAAAGCAAAAGTGAGTTGCAATAATAAAGTAAATAATACATTGCGATACAACTGCACTTTGATAAAAGTTGTGAGTGAAGGTCTTGCTTAAGGTCCATGCACAGTAACCGCTTCGGACGGGGATCGAACCCGTACTATCCACGTTACAGGCTGACTGCTCTAACCAATCCGCAATAAATACATTGTAGTAATAATAGAAAATCATCCTTGTATAATTGTGGCCTTACCCTTTGACAATGTGATTTGGAATTTATATAGGCTACTGCAAAATGAGATTGGTTGGTCACACAAATAAATGATTGACTGATAGAATTTTACAGAACATTAGCAGTAATATTATTATTGTTAATAGAAATAGTATAAATAAAGTATACAATGTACTACGCAATATATGAATGGCCCCTAATGGATGCTTCATCCCCAAAAACATAACAACCATTATGGTCATGGTTGACTGACCTTGATGTAGTTCTGGCAGGTGGACAGCGGAAGTCCCACAAGACTGATTCCGTTAATCGACATGATCTGATCGCCAATGTTCAGCTGACCACATCGCGCTGCCGCACCAGTGGGGGACATGTTTGCTAGGACAACAGTCGGAACCATGCTGCCCCACCCAGACTCCACTATGACAACCCCCAGCGGCTCCCCTTTGACCTTTGGGACAATGACCTGAAAGCACAGGCATAATGTCCTTATAATAATACATTTATATCTGGTAGCCTTCATGCAAAGTAATTTAATACACATAATAAACATGACATGTAATGAAAAGTGCAGAGTGTGATGTACAACTATCTGAAATGATCATTGTACAGAGAATCTGAGATCATAAACACTACCATCAATACGGCTCATCATCTTCTGAAACTATAACTGCATAATTATAATAATTTAAATAATTTAAATTACAATAATTTAAATTATAATGTTGGGATATATACGACCCATCTGACCAAAACCAGGCGTAAGTTAAAAATTATATTTTTGGAAAGTTTTTACTTTTAATGTGCATAAAACATATTTATTTATCATTTTCTGTAAAACACAAAAAATGAAAAAATCGTTTTTTTTCACATTTCGGCCATTATCTCAGAAGCGTGTGTTGCGACTTACACCTCGTTTTGGTCAGATGGGACATATATAATTATTTAGATAATACTCCTGCAAGACAACGCACTCACACACTTTCAGTCCAATAAGCCCTGCCGAATTTCTGCAGGACTTGCTTACTGGTACATTGTTTGCATTACATCAGTGAACGGCTGTTTCAATTGGTCGCCGTTAATGACCTGTTTTTAAATTTCGGTATTGACGGCACATAGCACTGACCTATATCTTCCATTTCATTATCAAGAATTGGCTGCAGACTCATTCAATACTGAATGGCATCATGTCAGCAGAAATTGCTCACCGTAATCTATTTACACCACAGAACTCATCATTTCTTATTGACCTAGTTTGGAATTCTGGGAATGGGCGACTACGTAGTACTGACCTCTTTTTGCATTTCACGATTGGAGAAGAGATAAAGCTCCTCGCCAAATATTTCCTGCTGGTTGAGCACCTCCTGGTAATCTAATTCGCGGATATGACTAGGATTATCGATGCCATTCGCTTTCAGAAACTCCATGTAAGACACTTGAAAGGCCTGGCCAATAGACTGAGCAATCAACTGAGCCTGAAATCAATCAACAATCAATCAATGTGAAGCAATCAATCAAGTGATTTAAAATTTAACAAAATTAGGTCAATCACCCACCATGACTTTAAATCTATTTCAATTGAGCTTCCCACAGATTAGTTAACATCCAATGTAGTACAACAGAGTTCTTGCAGATACGGTGGAGTCCTTCAGTGCACCGCTTAACCAACGCACAGACCCTGAAGTTAATCCGCTGTGGAAAGGGAACCAATTCAAGACATCTTGCACATTACATGAGACATGACCAAATTTTGGGACAATTACATTACATTGTATCATATTTTACAAATTTGCATAGCACTTCTTACAGCAAAAGCCATTCAGAGGTGCACTCAGCACATCTACCTAGATGGAGAAAAGATCTTCAAGCGGCGTTAGCGGCCAAAATCTCAAAGAATAAAGAGGGGAAGGTCATTAAATGGCAAGGGGAAGGTAGGACTCATACGAGCAAAGGCGCGATGTTTGGCCATAAAAGTTCTTGCCAGAAGGATAGTCTAGCGAGAGCGAGAGCAATCACATTCAAACGTATTCTCACCTCATCAGACTCAAAGACGTGGCAACATATCTTCGTCTGGCTGCGACGACGCGTTGACGCATCTGAACTCTGGTTCATGATGGGTCCACGCCGCGCCATGATGACGAGAATGTCACCGATGTCGGCAATGTATGATATGGTTCGCAGCGCATGGTCCATCATGATCTCCTAGAAAAAATCAAGTCAATTGATGCTTCAGAGCTAAGTTTCACTACCATCATTTGTGCCTTCCTCTCTCTAACACATTCATCAAATTTTAAACAGATCACCTTCTCCAACTAACGAGAAAAATAAAATTGCAAAAACTTGTACGATACAAACATAATTTCTTAACATATGCTTACGGTCAATATTAAGTGCAGACGTGAAAGTGTAAGCATGGAGGATGAATGTGCACATGGGTAAGTGTGTGTGTGTGTGTCTGCATGCATGTGTGTGTGCATGGGTGTGTGTGCATGGGTGTGTGTGCATGTGTGTGTGTGCATGTGTGTGTGTGCATGGGTGTGTGTGTGTGTGTGTGTGTACTGACCTGAAGATCTGTGTTTAGGACCATGATCTTTTCAACTGAGACAAAGAGATCGACTTCGGTGCTTGGTTGCGTCTCGCCATCAGGAGCCTGCAAAAACGACAACACAGCTCAACTGATAACTATGGTAACCATACATCAATTCTTGACATTCATTAAAAGCAAAAATCTCATCAAAATTTTAATTTTATCTTTTCAAATTATTTCAGTTTACTCGAAATATTGACCAGGTAGAAAACTAACCATCTAATCATGCATATTCTGTAGTGCCTGCCATTTAAAAAGATGCAACAAATAAATTGGTTGGTGCTAATTGCAGAATCACACATCTGTATCCCTTGAAGTATTAGGTGTGGACTGTAGAAGCACAGCTATATTATTGGCTGCAGCTCACACCTTTGCAAGGTAATTGTAAGGAGCTATATAAATGCCCATATACATTACATAGTTACATACACAACACCTCTAGACTCGGAACCTAACCAACATCATAAACAGACTGTAACAAACTCTTTCTTAATACTGTGGAAACAAACTACATACAGTTCTTAATGTCATCACTTACTAATAGAGTACAAAAATTAGAGCTGGAATTGATTAAACATTAATCGATTAATATCCAAAAATTAACTTTGAATGGTCAATAGAATTTGATCAATTCAGTACCCATTACGAAAACCATAAAAACTGCTATACATATGTACTCACTAAGTTAGTTAAAACTTCTACAAAAAGCTTCAATCATCCATAAGCTGAGGGTGATAATGTAAGTAAGAGAACTGCTTATATTGCAACATTTAAAGACATTAACTTTTGTAACCATGGTCCATCCTCAACTCTTCCATCTGCATTTACCTTAAATGTAAAATGATGACTCAATTTCCACTGAAACGTTTTGATCTATCATAGTTCGTTAAAATGTTTACTCCAGAAATCCGCCAAAACGCCTGATATCATGAAATAAGTGGGGAAAAAATCGAATGAACTAAAGATAATCGAATACAATTTTTGACAATTAATCGATTAATTAATCGTTAAAATCCACAGCCCTATATATATATACACATTAACCATATATCCAGAAAAATTGCTAAAAACATTAGTATATTGTCTCGTGTAAGACATTGCTTACCCAGAACTTCTTTAATTGGTCTGTACTATGCCCTAATTTTCCCATATTTATCATATTGCATTATTTCGTGGGGCTCTAACTATCACTGTCGCTTGAATGCATTGGAAATCCTTCAGAAACGTGCTATCCGTGTGATATTTGGTCTGCTCTGGAGTTCAAGCACAAAACCTACATTTCTTAAGCACACAATTCTACAGCTATTGTGATATTACTAAATTGCAAATAGAACTGTTTATGTTCAGGTATCATCATCGTATGTTGCCTCCCAACTTTGATGGATTCTTTTCCCTTGGCTCTGATATCCATGACCATGACACTAGGTTATCTAATAGTTATCGATGTGCCAGTGCAAGACTCAATCTTAAGCAATTCTGTATTAAATGCACTGGCCCACCGGTATGGAATTTTCTTCCTGTGGATATAAGAACTGCTGTATCCATCAAACATTTAAAAAATAAACTAAAGTACTTTTTATATATGTGTAGGTTATAATGGGGATTTTAAAAATAAGTTTATGGGAATGCCTCCTCCCCGTCTGAGTGAGATATATGCTTGAGCCTATGATGTTCTCAGGCTTTGCATTTACATTAATTAATAGTGTATGGCCTTATGTTATTCTGCTATTTTTGTGTACCGCCACATATTCAACTTAACCTTATTTTTAATGTGTTATTGGTGTCTCCTTATCTTGATGGAATTCTGATTCTCCACATTTACTTATGCAAGATTTAAGTTTGTAAATGAGCCAGCCGAGTTTAAGCGGGTCTTTTAGACCTTTGTCGGCTGACTCATTGACCTGCACTAATATTAAATTTATAACAATTATTTCCTTGTTGAAGTTTTGTTGTTGTTAATGTCTGTTTCTGTTATGTGATTATTGATGTGACATGCAAGTCAATAAATAAATGAACAAAATATATATATATATATACACACACATATATATATATGTTAAAAATGCAGTATATATATATAGGTAATAAAACCGAGACAATAATATGGTTCGAATGTTAGAAGGTGTCAAAATAATTGCACAGATTCACTACAAATAACACTCCAAAAGAATAGTTACATCAGTAAAAGAAGATAATTATTTGCTAAGGAAATTGTGAGACAAAATGAAGGGTATTTACTGCTTATTTAATGGCCACAAATCAACAAAGTTTCTTAGATACATGTCAAAGTTTCTTAGATATATGTCTGAAAAGTTACAAAGTCAGATGAAAATATAAAAAGCATTGTCAAACTCTCTGGTGCAATAATACATAAAATTGGCTTGTACCGTACAAGGATATTCACAGTATTAAACAGATACAGGAAAAACTGAGCCAGAGATCATATCGACATATAGGCATCAACTATGAAAGTTAAATGACACACTAGCATACAAACCCTGAATGTAAAGATTAACACCAAAACATTTCATACAATAATAACAAGATTAAAACCACTGGAAATACAATAATAGACGATAGACGAGAAAACAATGCCCTAACCTTCAAAACTCCCAAATATCGAAGGTAACCATGTAGTAATGCACAGAAATCTACTTTCACTCATTTAATTTCTCATCTGCTCAAGTTTAGCCAACATGCTCTTGAAAAATCACAATTTAGAGAAATTGCAAAAGCATCAAAATCACAACAGACAAATAAAGTGCGCTTGAAATGACACTTGACCTTACACAAGCAGGAATCAGAAAAATAATTAAAAAATTGAATAAAATGACAAGAGAAATAATCACAGGGTGCTTGAATTTAAGAGACATCCAAAAAACTAGATGGAAAGAAGCAAGGAAAGATACAAAAAACACACACAAACAAGTCAGTGAGCAAAAAATTAAGAAAAAATGGAGTGCAGAAAATAAGTAGATTCGTCTTCTTGAAGTTAAGTTCAGATACCCGATACGGCTTACACAGGTACACAGATAGAGTGCAATCGCACATGTGACAAGACACAACATCGGGAATGAAAAGCAAAATCTCATGTAAGCAGAGTGAGCAAATAACGCAATCAACAATGAAAGATGGAGATAGACGGAGATAGAGACAGACTCGAGATGTCAATTAGTGAATTGTCCAAAAATCACCACAAAAGAAGAGTAACAGCAAAGACAAAATTTCATATCATGAGTCATAAGAAGTTATCATTTGTCATCACTAGGCAATTTTTTACTTAGTGACATAGTGAGAAACTGGCATTCTAAAGTACGTGTGCAATGATCCATTGATCCAAGCCTCCCTGAGATGCAGATCTATATCTTTTGGACCTCAAGGAAGAAGTACTTAACACACTGTCATAAAGAAAATCTATACAATACAATCTAATCTAAGAACTTCCATGGCACCGATGTCAAAATGCTCAAAGTATATGATCATTATCATTTCTGCAGCCTAATCATTAGACTATGACAAATGAACCAACGATTTAAAGTTACAGGATGTAAATCAATAGTAAGGCCAACAGGCTGCAGTGATAAAAAAGTTAGAATGTTGGTTTCCACAAGTGAAGGTGTTTAACACTGTTTAATGTTTATCCTTCACACTGCAAACTTGCTACTGAGTACAAGATCTGCTCAGACACCGGTAGTTTTAAAAGAAGAAACAACGTCAGTGCCCAAGATGCATATAGCTCTGTTTAGATAGTTTGACGTGTGAAGAACTAAAAAGCTTCATAGGTTGTGAACGCCTCGTTCAAACATGGCACAAACATATACACAGAAAGCAGACGCAGAGCAGACTTACCGCCAATCTCTTCTACAACCATAAGCATAGGTCACAAAAGCAAAAAAGAAGTTCATGTAGCAATGCGGTCAGCCTGCTGGTGGACAATGCAATAAATAAAACTGAGCTTCAGTCTGTACTTGGCCATATCTAATACTAACCAACACTGAAATTAACCGCTTCTTGATACTGAGCAACATTCTATAACATATTGTTTTATGAGTCATACATCACTGGTTCGAGGTTCGATTTCATGAAAATGCACAGCACAGTAACGTTTTCGTAGATAAGTCACAAGATTCATTTGTGAAAAAAAATCTGAAAACGCAGAACTAACCCAAGGCACTCAAATAAAGACAACATCTTATTCAAAGACATGGTTTACAACTCTTAATCAAAGTTATACATATTCCTGCCTTTTAAAATGTCAGTATCAAATGATAACATCGCGCTGTGGACTGGTTTATCAGGAGCGGCGCTATTGCGGACCGTAAAGGATAGATATTGTTGGAGTACTTTGGTCCACTCATGTAGCCAACCGTCATGACATGACATGTATCAAATGATGCGGCATCAATCTTTGTGAATAAACAACTGTACCATAAAGAATTACTCGACTCTTTGAGTCATTGTCTCAGAAATGATCCACACCAACACACCTATTGTATTGGGTCAAAAGTGTAGCCTATATGCAGAATCATAATAATACAGGCTATTGATGCCAGCGGAAAGATGCGATTGATTGATTATAATGTCCAATGAATTGTGATTTAGAATACGATCTTGCTCTGGCCTGGTAATGGCATGGCTGCGCTACGGCAACACATAAATTGCCATTATCATTATCATCATTATCAATTGTCATTATCATTATCATTAGAATTCATAATTGAATGACCCCTTGTACATTTCTCTAACGATGTCACAGAGTAAAGTAGATAACTGAGTAATGAATCAGACTCAAAGACCCTAACCTTAATTCTTCCGACGGCCTCCTGAGCCTGCATCATCCTCATGCCTTTCGAAGGCTGGCCTTCAGAGATGAGTTGCGTTGAACCAAGATAGTTTGCTCGAAACAGGACACCCTCGATCAGAACTGTTTCGTTTGTTGGGTCACGCAATGCCACTACAACACAGCAGAAGTTCGTCATTCATTCAATCCGAGAATTTATATAGCGCCTCCGAAAAAGAAACCTACATGGAAGCACTGTGTGAACCTATTCATTTAAATAAACCACAATTTGTTAGAAAATCATATACATATTTAGCTGTAAAATACTCTACCTGTTAACCAAGTATTTAAAACAGCAGATAAAAATGATCAGAAATTATCTACCAATTCATTTATTTTAGACAATCAATTTCAAACTGCAAAAATTCTCACTTTTTTATAAACTTCGTCCCATAAATTTTTTCTTTAACCAAAATTGACATTCTTAACACCACTGCTGATAAATTTTATTAAAGAGACTACGAAATGACAACAAATTAATAAATGATAATAATATTTCAAAATCAGGTATCTCTCTCCATCAGCTACAGCCAGCGCCCAGGAAAACAAAAATCAGGGAAAGCAAAGCATAATGCCAATTGACAACATCTCCAACTTAGAACAACAAGAGGTAGTACTACAGTGACTAAAACCTGTTTCAGATTACATCTACAAGCACCAATCAACAAAAACTGATCTTGTTATGTCAACCATTACCACAATCAAACATTTACAGTAACTCTGCCAATGCCAAGTCACCAAAAACTGTCCGAAGTAGCTCATAAAAACAAAAACACAAGCCTTAAAACCAAAACTTTGCCATAACCATTAAAAAGCAGTTGTAGCTTAATCCTCACTCTACAAGGACTACCATACTACCCTTAAAAGAGCTAGCCAAAGAGCACTAATTATTAATCCATCCTTTACAAAACTTAAAATCTACCACAACCAAAACAAAATCAACTCAACTTTTATTGGCAACAAAAACTTCAAAGCAATTCTGTCATTGTCATAATAAAAATAAAATTATGTCATTGTCATCATAAAAATATCAGTACTACTCTAAAGCAAGTTTAACTCAATTAGCACACCTCAAAATATACCCATTACCACTACAAAGAAAATTAAATTGTTCTATACAATATACATAATTACTCTAACTCTAAGATTATGCTTGGCATTTTCATCACCGCTAAAAACTGCCCTAATGATACAAAAACCGTAAATGCTCTCAATCATATTTTAGTTTTGTGAAGCTCAAAGTGTTCTAGCAAAATAATGCAAATCAACATTCAAAACCACAACAAAGTAAAACTGAATGAAACCCAAAACACAGACAACATCAAAATAAAAACTACTACACAGCAAATGTCCATAAAGAAAGTTCCAGTTTCTAAAAACAGCAGGACAGTACCAAGATGCACGTTCCCAAACCAATCCCAGGATGTGGAGCACAGGTAACATATTCATATAGCTCATTTTCTAGAAGCGGGTCACGTGCACCACAGAGACCGACTTACCATCATCGAAGGTTTTTGGTGAATTATTGTACCCAATGAGAAGAGGTGATTGTCACAGCACCATCAAGGCAAACAACAACAGGTACAGTCATAACAAACATTGACCATGAAACCCATTTTACGCCAAAAACTCATTCACACGTGTACAGAGAATCTTTTAACACAGGATGGACAGAAGCTGGCCATATAACTTTGAGGATTAAAGTTTAGTTTCTTTCAATCTGGAAGCATGGTGGTAATAGTTGACCACTTTAGAACAACACCAGACTTGAGTTTTCAAACACCAAGTCAACAAAGAGAAACAGTAACTATATAAATTATAAAGGTATGAATGAATCTATTCTGAAATTATGCTTTTACTATTTGCAAAATGATAATTAATTTAGTTCACTTTCTTACAATCATTCTCGTAGCGAGAATTAAAAGACATGATTCAAGCATTTGTACTGACCATATAGGCTTAGAGGTTACAGACTTATAGGACTTGAGAAAATCGAAAATTAAATGGAGCCTAATGCACTGGTGTGTAAACACAACAAATGCAACACACACGGATATATAGGACGCACTTGGAATTCATTGCACTTGACGTTTTAGATGTTAAAAAGTGTATAATAGGCTCTGTAACTAACGTGTATTAGCTCATGCAGGTTACCATGAAAACAAATTACTTGCAACAAATAAATGGCAGAGCTCTGCATTACCAACGGCATGGCACTGTGATCCAGCACTTTGAATGCAACGTGGCCAGGTATTTAATCAACGTTCAACATTTTGTGACAACATAAATGAAAACCAATATATAATTCGCAAGCAGCGAACGAGACGAATTAATTACAGAACCTCTCAAACACTTTTCAACATCTAATCAAATGGGATTCGATAGCCGCAAAAATCCTTGCTTATTGCCGCCACGCTGGGAATAGCGGATTTTCTATGGAAGCCAATAAAAATCCGATAATCGGTTTAAAATTGGATTTCTACAATCAATAATCATTTTGCCAAACAAATATATTAACAATCCTACAGCAAATTAAATTGAATCAAAACTCACATATATGTATGCAAGACTTTGCAAGTATATACATTATAATATACAATTATACAATATACATGTAGTACTGTGTATCTAATATCTATGCATTATGTGAGTATGCATGCCAGGAAAATACGACAAATATTTCATCTCTCACAGTATCAGATAGCTAGTTCTTCACCATAATAAACACAAGTTGTACCCTCTACTGACAGTAGAACAAAAAAGACCAGGTTATCCCGTCAAATTGGCATAATAATCTGCAATTTTTGACAAACTTACCATTTTTCAACAAATGAATCTAAATAATACCTGGGCATTTCTATATCAATAGGACTTCTAATAATGTCTCAAAGGCACTCAGGACTGTGAAGTATTTTTAGTATTTAATTTATTATGAGCCTCCATTAACATCAGTCTCTAAAGGTTATTCGTTTCATGGACATTTTTCACTGTAGCGCAACCATGACAATGGAAATTCAACAAAAGCACAGCAGGTGTTCCTTTGGTGCTCAAGAAATTATCGATTCGCAGCAGGATATAAACTTCTGACAGATAGGTGAGAGGTAAACAGATTAATATTAAAGATATGTATCGTTAGCATTTTTGGCGAAAAAGCACTAATTGCGATAACATCTAAACTATGCAATGTAATCAATCAGATAGGCATCTTGCTTACCTTCACGAGCCCGATTCTGCCTTCTTTCACTCTGAAATAACAAGCACACCCTTTTAAGGCAAGGAAAGATAAGGGCAAGTGGGTCAGCAAATTTCTTTAGGGTCTGGTAAATTAAAGCAGGATAAATAAAGTTATTCATTAATTGAAGTTAGTCATATAATTGCAGTAATATTACATTAATAAAAGCAGGATAAATGACGTTATTCATTTATTATATAACTACAGTAATATTACATTAACATTGTTGCCAAACATCAAAATTTACCGCTTGGCTATTGTAATGGGTGTCCAAAAATGTCATCTCTATCATGCTACAAGAACAACCTCACGGTTGCATTGAATTGCGGAAAAATTCTATTCTATTCTATTTACGGATTTATAGAGTGCCACTCACACCTCAACCTAATCAGAGGCGCTCAATATTTAATGACAGCAGCTTACCGCAGCTACAGAAAATAGAGCAAACTACCGAATATGAGGACTTTGGTTATTTTTACACTAAGTATAGGACCTGCAGTCAGGCTATAAAAAAAACACATTGCAATTTCGTGTATTGTCGTTGACAGAAATAGAAAAATAGAATCAACACAGCTGCAGACATGTAGTTCAACGTATTGCACTGTCAAACAATTACATTAATGGGTCAAACACGCACATTGTAATACATGGAACAACGTAGCTTAATAGGTCAACTGATCTAAAGTTCCAACCTGGCTTCGGTTGACCGGTGAAGAGGAAAGTTCCGGAATGTCGACCTTCTCGTGTCGAGTGTACTGTTTGTTCAACAGTTCGTCTGTTTCCTCATCTGTGCTATACTCTGCATTCGCACAAAACATGCAGCTCAAATACATCACAGAATCATATAGATAGGACTGTTGTATGTTGAAGGCCGCTGTGTACCAGGGTTTGCAAAACACAGACATAAAAATACAATACATTCTGAACAAGGCAGAAGAAGACAATATAACAACAGCAATAACAATAATAGATTTCATCAAATCGTAGAACAGTACCAGTTTGATAGTGAAACATCCTCATTTCTCAAATCTAATTGCAAATTTTTCAAATTTATGCAATCCCATAAACAGACACTATATAAATCACACAAAGTGAATGTCAGATGAACATCGTATCGTATGAAGACCAGCTCGCATCAAAATGTAATCAGAGACAAAAAAAACCCGACTGGACTAGTGATGTCCACAGACTTAATTAGCACGCAAACAAGACCAGACATGCTTCTGGCAGCAAAAATATCCCCACGTGTGAAAAAACTAACTTATCTAGTGTGCTATTATAGAAATCTATTTATAATCAGACACAGTATAACTGAGACAACGACCTGCTGTGAGACTTTTCAATAAAATTACACAGAAGATAATAGGAAAATTGCAAAAACATACACAGATGCACACATACAAACACACATACATTCATACATATGCATAACATGTAAATGAGGATATAATATTATTATATATTTTTGAAGGATAAATTGAAAACAACAAACACTCATACACATCAGAAGCCGAACATTCCGGATTAATACTTAACAGTTAACAGCAAGCAGGCAAAATTTTAAAACTGAAACAACATCTCAGGCAGAGTAAGAAAATGCGCACTAATCTTAACAATGTAAAGAAAATCTTGCATATGCAAACATTCCATTGTTAAAAAAGTCTGAAGTAACACAGATGGCAAAACACTGAATTGTTAAAACAGTTGGTGGCCATTGTATTCAGTGTTTGCAATCCTAAGTGTGATGGCCGTAGTACTTGTTATCGCCAAATATTCAGTGATCATGATAATTGGTAATCGTTTCTGTTTGGTAATTAAGAGTCTCGGTGATTATAAAATGGTGATACCATCTGCTGATGATATCTTCATAAATTACATTAGAAATATTAATTACATAGCTTTATAATACGCGATGATACATGTCATCAGATGGTAACATTTCTTGCGTGTATGAAAGACTGTAAAATGCAATTGTGTTAATAATGATGCCATCATACCAGTTAACACCTTGCATTACTGATAGATCACCAAAATGATAGTTTAAGATTATCATGGATATATTTGATGGTTACAAAACACAGGGGCAGATTATTGTCCATTCGGAATATGGCACGCCTATATTATAACTTTTGGTGTCTTAATTTTTGGGTGTTACAAAATATTGTAAGCAGTGAATATTCTTATTTACTGCTTATAATAATACTGAGTTATAATATTTGGTGGATATAATATTATATGGCTATAATACTCTACAGTTAACATCTTAACATGTACTGTGGTTATATACCTTGGGTTTGTGTTATGGTGGTTATATAACTTGGGGTTGCAGTGGCTATATAAGTTGGGGGTTGAAGCACCTGGAGGCAAACAAACAGCGATCTAACTCGTAGATGATATTCAATTAGATCGATTACCTCCCTCGACCGGGCGACTCGCTGGTTTTTCCGTGTCTTCGTCGGACTTTTCCATGCACGTGCATTCGCCGTGTTTCGACGTCGTAATTCCAAGATCTGTTCCAGCCACCTCTGAGGAAGCAACTGCTTTCCCATCGCTCAAATCCATCTTCGCCTGAGCGGAGCGAATATGGTCGAGTGGTTCTGGTCTAACCGCTGTGGCACATCCATTTCCCGTTTTCACGGACGAGTGATTGTGTGCTGCGACGGTCTCGGTGCGGTTCAAAGCTTTTTTAATTCCGCTCCGAGAGGCGGAAGCTGTTGACGAGCCTTGGGCGGCGTCGTCGTCATCTCTTTCGTTTTCAATGGACGAAGTGTCACCGGAAGGAATGGACATGTATTTTTTGTTATGTCTGCGAATCATGCTCTGTTGTGTCCCTAGGGAAGAAAGACCATCTGGAAAAACAAGCCCTTACAATAACACATCCATGCACATCAACATGACTGGCGATATTTCCATTATTTATAAACCCTGCCTTGACAGCATTCTCGAACGGTTACTTTTCCTCTCAAAAGATTTAAATCTGATGAATGAATGATGTTTTAATTTCAATGGTATGAACGTAAATGATATAGCTCATTTTTCTTCAGAAACAAGAGATTCAGCATAAAATTTTCCTGTCATTTCGATTCATCAAATGTTAATAATTAACCTACGGGTAATAACAAAAAATCATTTTCTCATTTTCAATTAATAAATCAAATTCAAGATTTGTTAAATTTCTCAAAGTGAAAATAGAATTTCCTGTAGGATGATATCTAAAACCAAATTAAAATTTTCTGACTATGTTATGTTAAACAATGTATCAATTACACTAGCCAATTTATACAATAATCCCTACAGATTTTACAATCACAAAATATAATTCAAGTGTTATCAAATAACTTTTAATTTGTCTTAAAATTCTTTCAGTCAAAAAATAGAATTTCCATCCCAATTTCAACCTTTCCAAAACCTTTAAACGTGCCAGTCAAGCAAAGAATCGCAATGAACATCGCAATGAACATCGCAATGAACATCGCAATATGAACATCGCAATGAACATCGCAATATGAACATCGCAATGAACATCGCAATATGAACATCGCAATGAACATCGCAATATGAACATCGCAATGAACATCGCAATGAACATCGCAATTAATGAACATCGCAATGAACAAGCAATGAACATCGCAATATGAACATCGCAATAGGAACATCGCAATGAACATCGCAATATGAACATCGCAATGAACATCGCAATGAACATGCAATGCACATGCAATGAACATCGCAATGAACATCGCAATATGAACAAATTTGCAATCAACATCGCAATCAACATGCACAAGACAGAAGAAAGATGAAAAGTGAGAGGAAAATGCGATTAGCTACCAGGCAAAAATCGGAATGAACCATGCAGTTAAGAAGCAAACCATACACTCATCATTCGCAACCAGATGGAAGTTTTTAAACAGATCAGCCATCATCTTACAAGTCAGAATGCAACCAAAATAAGAGAGAAATACAGTATATCTTGCCATGCTATGCGATGCCAAAATAATCCATGTCCATCACAATGTTGAACTTCATAATGCGGGTGCTGACACATTATAGCCACATTGTATTGCACCCCATAAGGGCCCATAGTTTACATGAATCCATAAATTACAGCTGTATTATATACTTTACATGACATCCCTAAATTAATGTTGTATTGTATTGTATTGCAACCCACAGTTTAAATGACATCCATAAATAACAGTTGTATTGTTTGAGTAATAAACCTACACACACCCATACACACACCCATACACACACCCATACACACACACCACACACACATACACACACACACAACCACACACACCTACACACATAAACCAAAAATACAGGTATACTTCTACACACGTTCATTGAAGCACTGTGAGCAATAACTTTTAGGCCTACTTACTTATCCAATACAGGTGCACACCACGATAATAAGGAAGCAATTATTTTAATGTATGCTATTACGTTACCTGGACAAGATCAATCAATAGCGACTGTATGCATGTGTGCATGTGTGAGTATGCCTGTGTGTATGCTTGTGAGTATGCCTGTGTGTCATTAATTTGCAATTTACTGCAGTGCTTCTTCAGAGGTACATTAGATGCTGATCAAGTAGTTTGACCACATGACTTTATGATTCACATTCATGCACAATTTCAGTGAAAACCAAATGACCCAATTAGAAGCTTTTCACAGAACAACTGACAGCTTGAAACAATATCACACTTGAATTTCTGTAATTAAACCAAAAAGAATACATACTAAATTTGAAAGATATTCATTCGTACCCCAGAAAAATTAGATAGACAATTAACATCAAGCATGCAATTAATTTATTCAACGGACAGTACTTATCTATTGATTAATTGATGACGTTTATAGGTCAATAGGTTCATTTCTTTTATATTTTTCTACTATTTCCAGACAGAGTGTATTCTTAGCAAGCACTCAATCTGATTGCTAAAGCACTTGTGTACTTCATGTTTCCCCTTGTCTGCCTTCTTTTCATTTTCTATGTCTGTTTCCCCCCCCCCCCCCAAACCCCCTTAAAAGAATCTATCATTGTTCCAAGGCGGAAGTACAGTTTTTATCGGTTCTGTTGTTCTTTCCTATGCTTAAATGTAATAAAAACGGACAAACAAGCAGGCAGGCAGGTAGATCAACTGTATCCTTGCTTGTGTGCCTGCCAGTCTTCGTCAGTCTGCTTTCATCTATGTCCTCTGTCTCCCTCTGCTCATAGTCTTCCTGTCTGCATGTCTCTCTGGCTATGTGCCTGTATCTGGTCTGTGCCAGTCTATGTCTATGTTTGCCTGTCTCTCGTCTGTCTATCGGTCTCTGCTGGTCTTTCACTACGGTTGTGAATGTGTGCATAATTGACAGTCTGAAATTCTCATCTCCGTTTATTTCCGATTTCCAGCTTCTCAAGGAAACCATATCTTAATTACAAAGTCGACATGTAACGCCGCCTGCCTGGCTGCTTTTAAGTTTGTCTGCCTGCTATTGTGTCTGTCTGCCAGTCGTTTTGTTTGTCTGTCTGCTTGTGAGTCTGCTTTCCTATTTACTTGTATGTCTTCTTTCCAACTAACTAATCTTGTGTGTCTGTCTGCTTGTCTAGCAGACCGCTAGGGTCTAATGTGCATGTCAGTGTCCTTGCAACCTTTGTACATCAACTGGCACAGACTCTTCATGACAAATGCACTGACAAACCAGCTGTAGAAACTATCATATACTAACTTTAATTTTATTTAATTAATTAATTTTTGTTTCAATTTTTAATTTATATTCGTTTTCTTAATAGTTTTGTCATCAATAACAAACTGCAGCAAAATCAGCAGCTTGCAAACAGAGCTCTAAAATATTAAAATAGGAGAAAATGAATTGCTAAAAAGAAAAATCATCAACTTATAAATCTTTCGTGACAATGGCGTGAGCAACATCCATGTTTAACAAACATCTTTTCATTACACTCTGTGGAGGGTACAGGTTCTCAATTTGAAACACCTCTGCAATAATTTTCGCAATGGAATCCGAGGCCCAAAGAAAACTTACATCATATACGATTCTGCACCATAATAAACTCCACCACTGTTTGTTCCCTCCCTGGTAGTGCCAGTGCCAAGCCTGGAGAAATGAGGAGGGCGATGCTAATCATCGTTGCCATGACGCAGTGTCATTAATCAGCAACTAACGAACCAACCTTTGACGCATAAACACATGACGTTGCCGTAGTTACCTTTTGTTGTCGGTGCACGTGTTTTCGAACCGGCCGCATAATCACGAGATTTTGCTTGTTCATCGTCTTCATCTTCGTCTGTTTCAGCCACTAAAAAACACAATCAGACACTCAGGTCATATGGCAATGTCATGGTAAATCAAGGTGACGAGTCAAGGTCATAGGCTGTGAAGGTTAAGTCTAGTCCATGGCAAACTGTTTCACCTGTCCGACGTGTGTTAATAAAGAATCCTTACTTGCCTAGTGCTTATCAGCTACTTATACTTATCTATAGCACTCTGATTGGCACAAGCGCTTAAGGTGAGTGCCAGTGCCAGCACCAACGCCACACACCGTCTTGCACAGGTGTGCTTCAGTAAGAAGGCAGTGATGATTAACAGCCAATGTACAACGACATTGGTTGTCATTAATATGCCTCCGAATCAAGAATATTGGAAAAAAGACACTACAAGTAGACGTTTAATTACAGCAATACATTGCGGTCCAAAAATAACAAAAACCAGTCGTGTTACGTGCGTATATAATACGCATAATACATCCGTATACCTCTGATTAATTACAGCTCTTCTAATTACAAATTTATATAGTGCTTCACGAGAGAGGTACTCAGTAACTAATCACAGAAAAAACTTGACAGCTGCATTAAAATGTGTGTCCCCACAGCGCAGCGTATTTAGCGAGATAGAAGCCTTTGAACGTGGTCACCCGTCAAAATATCGAAATTGGATTTTCACTGTTTAGTCGATCTATCTAGCACAATATTTCATGAATGTCATAGAACATTGCAAGGATTCTTTTTAATTTTCCAGTGATTGGATGGCAAAACAATCCACAATGCAGCATAACAATTCTTGAGGTATCAATCTGAAAATAAATACTTTCAAAACAGGAGCAATTCATACCATACTGTTATCAGTGCAAACAATTCTCAAAAAATGTTTTATTCACATTTGGAATACAACGAAATGGGAGAAAATATATTGTTATTTCTACATTTCCAAAGTGAAAATGTATTATTAACTGTAAGCGATTTAGCAACTGAACCTTAAATGAGTTTTACCAAAAACTCATCTTTCTGGTACAGCTTGTTGTGAAATTCTACCCAAACTCTAAATTACTCCGTTTGCATCTATAGCATCATATAACATCATTAACCCCAACTCTCTGGTCACTGTCTTCATTCGTTGGAACATCATGACTTTCTTGGTCCCTGATCTCGGACCATTAGTACACAACATGGTGCTTACACTTTGGTTGGTCCTTAACTCTGAAACAACCTCTGCCATGCAATTCGCAATATATTTCTAACTGAGGCATTACTATCTTCTTAAGTTGTCCTAAGACTTTTCTTTTTCATGGGACTTGCACGCTGGGAGCATATAACTCCTTGGACAACTTGCACACTTATAAATGACACAACAATAGGTATATTATCTTTTTTTAAACCTTTGTGTAAGCCAAACTGTGGCTTGCTATTGGTGGATCAATAAATAATATTCAATATATTTTTTCTATATAAACATGCAAGTATACCATATTTCAACCATTCATGAAGTCAGAAAACTTATAAATGCTCCAGCTCCTCCATGTGCTGCTCACCCTTAAGGTTCATGGCCGAAGAAGCGCTCGGCGTTGACTCGTTCAGGTTCTTCGGAAGCTGACGTGGCACATCTTTTGCATGTTCTTTCCTGCCACAGAATAACAACGAAAACAGGTCTACAAAAGATATCTGACGAACAGGAGTACAATTCCAACAGAAAGAAATACTGGCCAAAAGATGTGTTCGAACAGGAACTAAGCAGCAGCATTTCTAACAGACCGTGTGGCTCAATAACAATGAATCAATAGAACTTTAAAATCCTTATGCCTGTGCAATGCAGAGAAAGAAATTCACAGCCCAAAGTTCAATAATCACACAATTTCCTGGGTGCCTTACCAGTTTGTTTGTTTGTATGTGCACTTGTTATGGCACCCCTTCAAGCTCTCTCTACTCAGAGGCGCTCTCAAATGCAGAGATTAGCGTTCTGGACTGTCCATCGAGAGATCATGGTGCAAATCCACACCAGGGCAGAAATTTGTGTTCAGATTTCTGCTATACACCTCATAGCCAACTCAGCAATAATGAACACACCAACTGTACACTGTTAACTCATTCCCGCCTGAATTTTTCCGATACCTATTGGGTTTATCGGGTCACCCGCGACCCGATCCGGCGGGAAAGAGTTAATGGGAAGGTGAGATGGCAAGGGAGAGGACTGCGGCTAGTAAAATAAAGCTGCTAGCACTTCATACCCATCCCTCCCCAAAACGTAGCCAAAGAGACTTATAGTTTTTCTCTTACAAGTGGGCAGATGAGGTATTTTAAAACCATTTACAGGTTCGCCAATCATATCTACCACAGACAATTTATTACATTGGTTGCTAGTAAGATTGATGTCCTGCTAAATTACTGCAGTACAACATTCATAAAATCTTTTAAGGCAGACCTTTCAAATATAAACATCATGATAGGATTCAGTTGAAATCATTTTTATGAATACAATTACAATTGTTCCCTAGTGACGTACTGTAACACTTATTAGCTCATGGACATTTGTTTGTTTGTTTGTATGTGCACTTGTTATAGCGCCCCTTCAAGCTCTCTCCCTACTCAGAGGCGCTCCCGATGCAGAGCGGACACTGCATCGGTTCACGCCGAAGCGCTGAGCAATTGTAAGTGAAGGTCTGAAGGACTTGCCCAAGGTCCTTACGCGGGGAGGTGGATTCGAACCTCGGACCTTCCGGCTCCAAGGCAACGACGCCACCACTAGACCACCGCCCCACATTATGTCATGAGACGGTATCAAAAGTTTCACGTAACTGATCCAAAATCCCAAATGAAAAATGTCACTAACTTACATCCATGGTAAAAACATAAAAATCAACTACATTGGGCAACTTGATCAGTGGATGATTTTTTACTTATGGGAATAATACATAACACAGTTATTCAGCAGGATAAAGACAGTACATGCAACTAAAAATATTCTAAATAATGTAGGGGTGGGGGTTAATATAGACTTATTGTATCACCTGTAAGCACTTTACCAAAACACGACATCATAAAATTGCTAACATCAGGCACAAGCGAAACTAAAATGTTCATAAATTGATCAAGTGTCTGGCGTCAAAGCACACTAAACCTATCTACCATGTGACAAATTTTTAACTGTTTACTTTTATAAAAGTCACATCAGTGAGTCAATGTCTGACTAACGGCAACTGTGCTCTATAACCAAAAAGTTCAGTGTAAGTCTTCTTGGCTACATTAGTGTCTACTGTTTCCAGACATCACTGTTCAAGGCAAACAGCAATGCAGCGGCCATCAAATCATAAACTAATATGACAGCCTCACACCTCTAGAGATTCAATCACTACTTCACATTTATATTTGGAATATAATTATATCCCTACAGCATATATGCTCCTCTAACAACCACGGACCTATAATTATATATATGCATATATATATATAAATTATATATATATATATATATTCCGGAACTAATACCTTCATGTATTGGATAAAATGTGCCAGCCCTAACACCTGGAACAGGGTCCCGGTTGATATAGGAGGTTTGTCCAACATTTGCCTATTTAAAGGAAGATTTACTTGACAGCTGAGATAATTGATTGATTTGTGTGCGCTACTTAGACACGTTGAGTTATATTGCTCCGTTGAGTTATATTGCTCCGGTGTGTAATTGAATAAACCAACGGCTGTATATTACTTAATGAAAGGGTGACCCTGCAAAGTGAGACCTTGGTCCTTGTAGAATTTTCTTTCCATGTTGTCCAACATTAGCCTTCATTTCGACTTAATTGGACCGTATGTATTTCATTTGAACTGATTTGCTTACAAGTTTGTTAGATGGGACAAATAAAATTTATGATTATGGTCAGAGTGCCTTCCTGCATTGCAATATAATAATATTAAGGGACACTAAAAAGCTATACTGTGCAGTTCGGTATAAAATAAACTAACAAATAAATCAATAAAACATAAGACAGTCATTGTCATAAATATTCAAGCAGCTTAGATAGCTAGCTGGCAGTTGCTTTAAACTTACACGAAAAAAATACTGTAAATCACAAGAACAAAATATTGTAAATCTTGAATCTTCTGTAGCCTTAAGTTCTTAACCAAGCTCAGAGCTCTGCTGCAAGTACAAACTTTTTAAGCATCAGCATTCAGTACCCTAGCCTAGATTTTACTTGATCAATGGAATGCAATTTGATTCCAATATCAGAATTCTCGCAATGCATACAATGCGTTCTAAAAGCATTTAAAAGGTACTGCAATCCGGTAAGTGGAGAACAGCATCTTGCAGAAAAGATTGGATACACCACATCTTCATGCACTGCCTGACACCCAATCTGATCTATTAAAGCACAACAAATACAGTACGGGCAGGAGAACATTTTAAAGTCAAGTTGTGGGGGAGAGGGGGAAGGGATATGCTTTTAATGGCACTGCATGTAAACTATGAGCTGCAATTGCTGCATGTGAAATGGATTTGCTAACAAGGTCAGTATCTAGTGCTACACTGCGGTTTCCTTTCCGAATGGCAAGTCTGCTAATACTGCTAATACAAGCGTTAATAAAATAGCTCTGGAGGTCGTAACAACAAAATGACGCATAAAATCAAACACGAAAGCGAGTTCACACTGGTCATCGATTTTCTATCTACAATATTGAAAGTGAATAAAAACAATCAAATTCCTTTGCATGTGATCAATTTAGTGCCTCAGAAATGATCTAATTAGCATACATGATTCAAAAATAAAAAGAATACAAATTCATCTTTCAGTAAAAAATTATGCATGCATTCAATAACTTATGTATTTGAAATTTTAGAGAGATGTTTTATTTCATAAAAATTGCACTTGAGTTTCACTAAAGTGATACGAAATCAAATTAATTATGAACCAAACTATTTGATTAAAATACAATCAAATTCAAGACAATACAGACAAGATATCAATGCCAAAAAGAATTAATATTTGGTGCAACCTAACATGCCAAACATTCCACAAATATTTATTAAAGCCTATGTTCCAAAAAGCAGATCCATAAATCCATCAAAAACAAAAACTGTAAACTCCCTTAAACACAAAAACAATAAATTCAAATAAATTTTCCAAGTACTTATATGACCCAGGTAAAGCACCCACATTTCTGCTACCAAAATGCGGATATATACAATCATACAGATATGATATGGGTGTATACATTCCAGTAAATTCTCATGTATGAAATTTCTTAATGGACAGACAGACTTTCTAGATCTATGCACAATAGAAAAAAATTAACATCAGCATAAAAATTGTACATTTTCAGTCTATATTTCTTAACCGTTGAACCCGAAAGCCAGAAAACGACTGTTACCGAATTTGCTAACTCAGTACCTCATTGTTTGGTCTTGGACGTCCTATATAATTATATTGGCCTTGATTGAGCTATATAAATTCTTTATAAATTTTATGTATACTTTACAAATTGAAATGCATATTCTATTATACTATCGAACACCACAAATAATTCATCACATTATTATAATTATTTCCATTACTATCGTCATTGTCACTATCAATTATTATTTGGAAGAAAATTTGGAAGAAAAAAGAAAATTTATAAATTCATAAATTTTCATATACAATACAATACAATGCAATATATAAGAACAGTCGTCTCTTACACCAGCCTTGGGAATGAAGCGTGAATGTGGATGGCCAGTCCTCTCCCTCGCTGTCTAATCTTCCCACCAACAGTGTACGTATGGTCAGTGTACTCATTATAGCTGCGTTGAGTAGGGGGCACGTGTGGGGCAGAAATCTCAAACCAAATTTCTGCCCAAGCAGAGATTTGAACCCCAACCTCTCAAACTGACAGTCCAACCACTACACCATCGATTATCGAACACCACATCTAATTCGTCACATTATCATAATTATTTTTATCATTATCATAATAATATTAACAATTCATAATATAACAATAATTAATAATATAATAATAGCTATAACAATTCAATTACCATTATTTGGAAGAAATCTGAACCTCTGAGAGGTTATTAAAGAGGTGCAAGATATTAAATTACCTACATCATGCACATGTAATGGACAGTGCACAGTGCACACAGTGGGTAGTGATTGTGATGGTCTCAAAGCAAACCATCGTAGACATCACCACCAGCACAATAAAGGTGGCAATTCAAATACGAATTCAATGACTGGATGGATCAATCCACAACCGTCTGCCAAACAAAGATCTGCCTTCGGGACACAGTTACAGACATCACTGCCATCACCACCACCAACGCTGCTTTCAATCAAGCCGATGCACAGAAAAGCTTTCACGGCTCATAACCCTTACATTGCCAAAAACCAGACAATACTGGCTGTAAGCTCTTAACCCTTTCATCACCGATATACAGAGTGCGTTCGATGTGCGTTCGATACTCGTCTCCCTTTGACTGCAATCAGAATAAGAAGCTTAACCAACGGATCCGCCACACCTTTATGAGCGGTGACTAGAAAGTGCAGACACTATTTAAGAAGACATAAGTTGTCCAGTACAGAAATTTTATGTAGCATAAAGTACCATGGTAATTAAAACAAATATTTGCAGAGATTACATTTAAAGCAAATGCCAGAATATCATTGTTATTCATTGTAGCCAGAATGTCATTGTTATTCATAGCAGCCAGACTATCATTGTTATTCATTGCAGCCAGACTATCATTGTTATTCATTATAACCAGAATATCATTGTTATTCATTTTAGCCAGAATATCATTGTTATTCATTGTAGCCAGAATATTGTTGTTACCGGTATTCATTGTATCCAGACTATCTTGCTCGTGAAAATAAGGATTTAGCTGGCAACACATCTGATGGCAGTCAATTTTCATTCCAAATAAGGAATGATGGATTTCAAACCATTTGCTGGCAAATATCTTGTTTTGTCAGAATTCTGGTATTGTGATGCTTACCAAGCCAACCGCATGGAATTTCTTCAATTCTTGAATACTTTGGATGATTTATACTAGCCCCCCCATAACATCACCATATTGCATAAATTTACCCTCCCCCCTCCCCCCCCCCCCATCATGTTTCTGGTACCAACTCGCAATGAACAGCCTGAGATTTCTACTTACTCTTCCAGTGAGAAATCCAAAATTATCTAAGATTCCAGCAACACATCATAATGGTATTTGACATGGAATGACCCCACAGCATTGCACCGGCCACATTAGACTTTTTGCTGTTTATTGACCATTACTCCCACGAGAACATGTATACACTACACAGGGATCAAGATCCTTAGATGAACGTCAAATATGCTGGCCACACTGAATATCATTCCACATTTTGCAACCCAACAACTCCGGCTAATTTTTTTCGTGTCTGTGCTAAACATCAATGCCTTGACAGCTTGCATTGAAAATCACCATGGCAGCTTCACATAATATACGAAAGCAGCTTATATGCTTTAATATCGTTTCAGGGAAAACAGGTCTCCTCCCTAATAGGTAGATTCAGTCAATTCTATTTATAACTGACTATTTTTTTATTTCATTATCCACAAATTTAAATCTCAGACTTTTTTTATCATCATCGTCGTCGTCGTCGCCGCCGCATCATCATCATCATCATCATCAGTTCCTGACATTTGGCAGTGATGTATATAAATAAATGATATCCACTGACAGTAGTCTGCCATCCTCAGTCACTTAGTCCCTTCGTCGTGTTAGTTCATGTGATGTTATGCCATCATATTTTATATGTTTAATATCTACAGTCTTGGTCTGCCCTTTGAAGAGAAGTACTGTTAGTCACTAAGATGATGAAGATTTATAACTAATCTCCGATAATCATGTCTTTGGATCATAAACTCTTGTGACCAAAGACAGTGATTTATTGGTCAATTTCCTTAGATCAGTGTAGCATCATTATAAAGACAATGCACCACACTAAGCACAATGCAAACCAATACAATAAAATACAAGTATAAAGGACCCTGGAAAACATGCATGCATACGTGTTTGAGGACAACGTTATTGTTTGAAGTGCTATGATAACATAGATGCATCATGACAACAGTACGTACGAAATCATTACATAACATCTGATAATAAACATCTATAGGATAGATACTTGGGGACCCGTGCAGGATAGTCTAGTGGTTAGAGAGCATGACTTTCATCTAAGAGGTTGAGAGTTCAAATCACCATCTGGACAGAAATTTTATAAAAGATTTCAGCTCCACCTGCTCCTACTACTCAGCTATAATGAGTACACTGACTGTACGCTATTGGTATGAAGATCAGACAACTAGGAAGAGGCCTGGCCACTCGCCCAGAGCTGCTCTCATAATTATGCTGTCAAAGCTAACAAAATTAAATGGCCAACCCAGGATATAATGTGCAGCTAAAGGAGATGAAATAGATTTATAACCTATAGGCTAAGGTGTGAAATGCATAAAGTAGCCTAATGCAGAGATTATGAGAGAGGTGTGAGGTAGGCGGTGGCGTTTGTTGCAATACAGTCAGGTGTTGTAGAATTTTACAACGCATTGTAAAAACATAATTATTCAATAATTCATTTCCTGCTTTATCGGAGCAGACAGCAAACAAAAGAACGGCTCAGTTACCCTGGAATGTCAATGTTAAAGACAATAAACCACTTGGGGTTAGCATAGGGAAGTCGCTTGGGGTTAGCATAGGGAAGTTGCTTTGGTTTAGCATCTATAGGGAAATCGCTTGGGGTTAGCATAGGGAAGTCGCTTCCAAGGGGTTAGCATAGGGAAGGCGCTTTGGTTTAGCATCTATAGGGAAATCGCTTGGGGTTAGCATAGGGAACTTGCTTGGGGTTAACATATAGGGAACTCGATTGGGGTTAGCATAGGGAACTTGCTTGGGGTTAGCATAGGGAACTGCACTCTGATTGCCTTGGTATGGTGGAGTGCATTCTACTAAGGCGCAAAGAAATTGCACATTTCCATACCTTTGGGAAGCTTACCTGGAGGCAAACAAATCAAACCCATTATCTTCCCTAAAAGGACACGTCGAATTAAATCCTGATGATTGATCCAGTTATTGACAACTTCACATTCAAAGCTCTGGACTGGGTCACAATAAATATTTCTAAATTTAAAACACACTTGCGGTGTAAACATTGAAAAAAAATCAAAAGCAAAAACGATTATACAACATTATACATCGAACAATATCTGATTTAAAATAACATCCAACATTCAAAGCCATACCTCGGACCACAGTGAATGCTGCAAAACGATACGAACAGTGGCCATAGACACACGCAACGTAACAGGATAGTTTTTTTTAATCGTAACATACATTTATAGAATGCCAGTGGTGTACTTGCGTGCACGATTATTTGCACCCTATGTGTAAATGACTGTGCATACCAAGTACGCACATAATCTAGCCATTATATGCATATACAGATACGCGGTATGTATGAAATATGCATGATATTCAAGTCTCTGCATGTGTCCTTCGTGCAAATTCACAAAACTCACATTTAATGACTTTAACACTTTGCCAATGAACTCTATTGGTCTTCCAATCATTTTAGTACACACACGTCTGCAAAGGGTTAAAAGCCTGTAAAAGTACTGAGAAGAAAATGGCAACATAACTACACATATTTTTCAGTTTCATGAACCTTTAATATGGCCTAGATATCAAGGATTCAGAATATAATACCAGATCAATATGATATGGCACACTGAGCTATAGCACAGGAAGGTTCATTACTTAACTCTTTCCCGCCGGATCGGGTCGCGGGTGACCCGATAAACCCAATAGGTATCGGAACAATTCAGGCGGGAATGAGTTAAGGTAAACACGTATGCGCACGGTGATTTAATACAGTATGGCATGGTGCAATACAATTAGGTGTATACAATTTTTACTTTTTTGACTTATGGCTTTGGCGACGCTCTTACACGCGGCAGACGCTCATTTATGGAAATTCAGAACAGACCTACCCATCTCCTGACAATCCTCCCATATCATGTCAAGCCATCGCGTTCTTGGTCCTCCCTTTTTCCTTTCTCACGTCCCTTTTTTACTACACTTTATAAAAACATATTTATTGTCTGTTTTATCAGAGGGGACAGCAACCAAAAGAACTATTCAATTACCCTAGAACGCCAAGGTTAAAGACAACAAGTCGCTTGACGTTAACATAGTGGACTGCCCTTTTATCAACTTCGTATAGTACAGTGCTTTCTACTAAGGCAAGAAGATATTGCACATTTCCCACCAGGCAGCACCATCCTAAGCGCAAAGGACTGCTTTTACTTCCTTTTCCAATCTCTATAGTATAGTGTAGCAATTTCCAGTAATGGCACATTTGCGACCACATGTTACCAGGTGTCATCAGCCACAGCTAAAGAACACATAACATGTGGCTCTCGACTGGTTTAATCTTCTGACCAGGTGTGACAAGCCAGCCGTCGCAAACCCTGAAACGAATGGGTTTCAACTGATGGCAGGTCATTACACTCTTGTTCGGCTGTCGTCCAGCAATAACTAATCATAATAGTGCAATAATAACGCACACAAAGACCAGCGATGTGCAAAATACTTTTTAGAAATAATATAGGTTGAAGATACTAAATACTTTTAAGTCATCTATAGGACAAAATTGTCTGGTACAATGCAACAACATTCGTGTTTGACACCAGACACCTTGTATTAATTATAATTCAAGCCATACTAGTGTCTGCTGTTACTAAACTTTTGAAGAGCAGGCAAGAGAAATACTGAAGCCTCAATTTTTTTAGAGTTTTCTCACATTAGTGTCATCTCTTTCTCGACATAAATTTCAGTAACTAGTTTAATCAAAGAGCAACATATTGACAATGAAATTGAGCTATCTCAAAAGCATTAGTTATCTAATGTACAAGATATGAAACAATGTGGACCAATATGTGTTCAGTATCCAAAACCATCCAAAGAAGATGGATGAAAGAGATACCTTTGAGGAACAACTGGAAGCTGGCCTAGAAAATGACTGGGCCACATATTGAGAGGAGACTCCCACCTATGAAACTACGAGTGAGGAAAGAATGGTTACAACGAAAGATGACAAAAGGAAGACTGAGAACGATGTTACTGGATTGGCTGATAAAGAAAAGAGCAGAGCACCAAGATGAATGGCGAAATCGTTTGCGTGAAGGAAAAAAAAAACAAGAAGAAGACAAAGACCAAAACACAAGAAATTATCATTTTCCATGTTTAACATTTGCGTAGCTGTTCTGAACTTTCAGAGTACACACTCCAATTTGATTGACACCTCTGATGCAGTACATACATTTAATAACCAGACCCAAAAAACTCTGCCACAGGTTGCACTCTACCTGTGCCAGTCCCAAGCCTAAATAAAGGAGGAGGGCATCGCTAACGATATTTGCTATCACATAGTGACGTTAAAGTGAAACTACATAGCACCTACCAACCCAAAAACAATCGCAATTTCTGCAGCACTTACCTAGTGATCCAGACGGGTTCTCGAACGTTCTCGCTGACCTGCTTCGTCTGGTCATCACTTGCGGCAGTCGGTGAGATGAGCTTCACCTTTTTGCTTTTCTCAATCGCCGATTTGATATCTTGTATGGCCTGCTCCACATCCCTGTGACGTGGCTTTGACAAGTCATCGGGCAGGACCGCAGGGACGTCGTCCTCGTCCGTTTCAGGGACCAGCGCGAATGGGAGAGAGTCAGGCCTCGAAAGAACGACGACGTCGGCCCTACGACGGGACTTGAGGACCTCGGCCGGGCTCGGATCATGTCGAGACGACGACGCGGTCTCATCGCAGTCGCTGGCGTGGCCGCTCGAAAGACCATCCTCGACCGAAGGCATGTGGCAGGAAAGCGACTTCTCTCCAACGTCGATCTCAGCCGCAACGACGAAACTGGGAGGCTGCTTCTGTTCCTCCGGTTCTACCACTTCTTTTGACGGGTGCTTTCCGGTCATGGACGTCTCCGGAGCGGACTCTTTACCATCTTTACCATCTTTACCATCTAGGCTGTGGTCTGACACGGAAGATAGTCGCTTTCCAACTTCGTGCTGGTCGTTGTCCTGCGCCACCTGCATGCCGAAGTACAGCTCTTGGTCCTGGACGCGTGCGTACTTGACGTAGTTGTACTCGTTCTCGATGTTAGTCGCCGCCTTGGCAGGCACCGATCCGGACGAATCGACCGATTCGTCGTCGACCTGATTCTGCATCAATGCCTCGATCTGACGCTTGTACAGCGCGTCTATGTGCGCAATTTTGTCCCGCTTCTCCTGCTCTTTCTGTTGTTCGACACGATCGTCCGAACTAGCCTCTTGAACGTCTGAATCGTCAATCTTCGATCGTTTCTCTTGATCTTCAGACCGTTTTTCTTGATCACCTGCTCCACATGCTGCTCCATCGTTCGATGAATTCTCGCTGTCCACCAACCCATCGCTTCGCCGGTGTCCATGCGGACTTTCGCTTGACCGTCTCGTACTTGAGGCGGTGTTTCCTTCGCCAGCCAACATTCGTCGTGCCAATCCAGGAGAGCTCTTTAACAGCTGCTGACTTTTTGCAGACGAGCTTCTTCTTCCTTTATCTCCAGAAATGTCTTTCGTCGTTACTTCCTCGCCTTCTTCGGTTTTTCTCGGTGAAGTTCTGCGCTCGTGCAACCTAAATTCCTGACCGCCATGTACGTCACCAGCCTCTACAGGTGCAGTCGTGTCATCTTGACATGCAATTCTATCTGCGTCTCCTGTCACATCAGAACTTTCCTGAAGTCTGGGATTGTTTTGAACATTTTCATCACAACCAGCATCATTAGTTTGATCTTGATCATCGCAAACCACGTCCTTCGTCGATTCTTCCAATTCGCCTTTCTCTGCCACTTCATCGCAGATTTCCGGCGGTTCATCAGGCAGCTCGCTGACAGTCTCCGAAAGTTCGCTCGCATCCTGCAGGTCGTTTCCGATCCAGTCACTTCCGACGGAAGAGCGTTCTCCGGCGGTCTGCAGTGGGTATCCGGAATTGTATTCGGGGTCGTCAAGTACAGCATTTTGGAAAGACAGACTGCTGACGTCGCTGACGCAGCAGGAACTCTCGTCACCGTAATTCGCTTCCAGGCTAGCGTTGTCTTCCGTGAAATCGGACGAGTCATGGCAGACGGGAAGCAGGTCCTTGCGTAAGAGAAGAAAATCCTTCAGCTTCGAACCTTCTGCAGCGTTAGAGACTCCAGCCGCCGATAAGTCCTCCAGCGTAAGACACTTGTCGTCTGGGTCGCCTGCCTTGTCACCCTCGCACTGTGACATCGCTTTGGATTGGAGAACCAAATTTTTTTTAGAAATCAACTAGTCTTCAGCATTCAGTCTTCAGCTCTGAAATACACACACGTAGATAAACGTACATGTTTAGATCTTCTAAAGAGTTCATTTGCCAAGATTCTGAATGTCATTAAAATAATGCATGAATGCACAGATTCATAGATACATAAAAATGCAAAGAAGTCAGTCTGAACAGTCATAAAACAGTGGTGGCACCACTATAGGTCGTGGCAGGATATTTGGTCTGCCTATGTTACTCCTGACCTGCTTCATGACCTGCTAAGAATTCCTTAGAATGTTTAATACCCTCTCTGCATTTAACGTCTTCAACCTGCTGAATAACTCCCATGACGCTGACCATGCAAACTGTCGAACTAGTAATTAAATGCTACGATCGTGACATAACACGAGGTTTAAAGGAGTGACGTGGTCCACCTTCAGTCTGTGGTTACACGATCTAACCACGGGGCTTGGCAGCAGTAATCAGAGGAATAAAAAAAGAAATCAGACTTAAAAGTCTGAAGAATGCGGTAGCCTACATTGCTCGCTGAGTTCATCTTTAATCATTCACGTTTTAAAGCTATGCACAAATTACATCCCGATCCTAATAGCGGACGCACATACGCGGACACATATGCCCGTGGAAGGCCTGCGTATTAAGTACCTGGCATGGTAACCGATCATTGCACAAGATTCCGTTAAATACGATAAGAAAACAAAGTATAACACCAACCCGCGTCCATAAAACAAAAGTCTGCGAAACATTTTCCCGATTATTTACCAAAATTCTAAACTAAACACTGCATTTCGTAAATATGTCAAACCTTAAGATAAATAGCCTCGTTCGGTTAGCGTATGGCATATTTTGCCTAATTTAAATAATATTTAGTACCTATAATAAAAGTTTGTAATAACTGATTTAAAACATTAATTTAAATCCTTATTTGTTCAGAGTTTATATAAATTTATCGCTCAGAATTTTATATAAATTGAGTTTGCATGTTTTGAGACTTCTGGACACTAGCTCTGATCTGATGAAAGGAACATTATTATTTTAATCATCATCAGCATCACCCTATGCATGCAAGGTTGCTTCAGCGCTTGTTCAGGATCGAAGTAGCCTGTAAACTGGTAGGCCTAAGTTAGGGATACACGGTGACCCGCATACATTATCGTATTGATCGAGCAAAGTCGTTGTCAGGATCATTCACCTGCCAATCATTGCAATTAATCATGATGGTTAGGCTAATCAGGTCACGCCAGATCAGGCTCATCATTACGATCGAGCGCACCTCTGCGTGCACTTCATGAAGGGGCGCTATAAAAATTCTCGAATGTATGAATCATGACTGGATTGAGACTACACCTCCTTCGAATCGGCATAGGGCCTACTCTCTTGGACAACGTGGTTGAATCACCCTTCTGACTAGACGCAGAGCTCGTGAATAAGCTGCTCTGCGGACCTTGGCTTTCGATTAACACATTAGAAATTTGTGGATTACGATTACGATTATAATTACATGCCTAGTATGACTAGGCAAACATAAGATAAATTTGAGGTTGCTTCCTTCATAATCGTAAACTTCAAATAGCCTATGTTTCCTTTCTTTTCAAGAAACAATTCACGGTCAGACACATGCAGTTGATAGAGTGGAAGGAATCTGCAAAAGTTCGATCCTAATTGCTGCTGTCGCAGATAATAATTATAATTATCACGCTGAATTGTAATTGGGCCTAAATGTCATTTTCCCTTCAGTATGAAACAATGATCGACACAGTCCATAGGCCTATAGGCCCATAGGCCTAATAATATTAGGCTATGTGGTGCAGAGATCAAATCGAGATAAGAAAATCCTTGGAATTGCCGTTGAACTTTGCTCTGACCTACACTGTAGGCTACTAACTGCTCCACCAGTCCACCTTTTATCCTTGTCATTAGGCCTACTGCCTTTAGGTCCCTTTTAACCCTCTCGCCCGGTAAGGCCGATATTTCGGCTTGACCGTCTTTATCTTATCCCCGTAGGGCCGATATTTCGGCATTGCGTCTATAGCCTACGTCATCCCCGCATGGCTTGTGTAACGGCTATGGTAATTAGGTACATGTATATGTTAATTTATTTCAATCCAGCATTGACTCAGGCAGGAAGTGACGTACTTTTAGTCTAATTACGTCACTTGAAGGTCAATTTCAAATGAGTTTCATGCAGTGGAGTAGCATAAATTGCTGCATAATAAACACGACCACAGCCGTTGAAAATGTTGAAACGCAAAGTATCTAGCATGCAGTTCGAATGAAACATCTGTTGCGAATAAAACATTTAGTTGAAAACGGTATACCCTTGGACAGGTATACAGTAAGAATTACAGCCAGTGATAACAGTGGAGATGAATTAATCTGTTGAATCGGAAAGTGATGAGGACGTCCCTACAACAAGCATTATTTGGTACATTAATTTTTGTGCATTCGCGATGGTGGCATATAGCCTATAATTATTGGGTGGTAAAGTGCAATTCTGGCACTAAAAATACAGTAAAGTGCAATTCTAGTGCCAAAATATATTAGCTAGCTATCATAATTACCTTTAGGCCTTTTTATACGAAGTGACTAGCGGACCGCCAGCTAGGCGGCCGTCCAATTTCAATTACTAGCGGACCGCCAGTCACGTGTAACCTGTCACATGAGTAACGAGTCTTGATTCTTGAATATTGTTACAATGGCGGCAGTTACCGATAGTTTGTTTTATGTCGGACAAAAAATTCTAGAAACAAAGAGACGGGAAACGAGAAACCATAGATGATATATAGTATAAATAGAAGTTTGATTATCGAAGATAAATTTTGGGGTAAATAGAATTTGATAATCCTGTCAACAGCGGTCCCAAATTATACCACTCATCCCAACATGCAAAGCGTGAGGGTCGGTTTAGGGCTCAGGTTAGGCGTCGTGAGGGTCGGTTAGGGCTCAGGTTAGGCGTCGTGAGGGTCGGTTAGGGCTCAGGTTAGGCTAGGCGTCGTGAGGGTCGGTTAGGGTTAGTTTTAGGGTTAGTGCAGTCATTCTGCTGAAATTGAAGCTGAACTGATGAACAATCGTCGGTATACGTCGCGCTCTAATTTTATTGCATTCGTTGGCAGCCATGTTGTCTGGCGGTCCGCTAGTATTCCGTATTGGACGGCCGCCACTGGCGGTCCGCTAGTATTTGAAATTCGAGGGCCTCCTGGCGGTCCGCTAGTCACAGCCTTATTTATATATCAGACTTCCTATCAGATACAGTGAAGTGTCAGTTTACATGCATTCCGAAGTTAGTGATTTTTTGCCAGGGAGCTCAGGGTTATAGG
The DNA here is from genome assembly GCA_945859605.1 of Lumbricus rubellus. Lineage (NCBI taxonomy): Eukaryota > Metazoa > Annelida > Clitellata > Crassiclitellata > Lumbricidae > Lumbricus > Lumbricus rubellus. Next base: position 34,888,741 of record OX243816.1, on the reverse strand, counting down.
CGTTTTCGCGTGGGGCGTTAGGGTTATCTCACTTTTGCTGTGGGAGCTCAGAGGCGATAGGGTTAAAGTTGATAGGCCTATAGGGCCCTATAGGCTATATACGTACGTATATACGTTTCGCAACAGAAACACGAGCTGGCCCAATTATTGTTTAGCTCTAACGTATTCGAAGAATTGTTTGAATATAGCTGGGCATGTTATAATTAGGCCTATATAAGTTATGCAAGATGCCTACCTATAGCGTTTCAATTGAGTCATAACCTATAGTTTTAGGGCCTACTACCTCAGAGGCCTTCTGTTTCTTTGTTTCTAGTTAATTTTTTGCATACACGATTAGTACAATGTCACCATCAAATAGTTAACATGTGTAATTCAAAGTGAGTGTTCGGGATAGAGTTTACTAATTGGGCCTGCTATCGTTTGATAACATAATTAAGTGACTGTGTATTAATTGTGTGTATTGGTGCTCGATAGAAGATAGAAATAGTTCTCCCCGGGCATTGATTCAAGTTACGATCCAGCAGAAAGGTCAGATCTATTCATAGTTCAATGTCTATTATGTGATTGGTCGAGTCTCTCCCGCAAGATGATTTCTATTGGTCAGAATCGTAACGCAATATTTTCATTACAGCCAGTGATGCCACAGCTGTGTTTTTCCACATAGATCTATGTTTTTTTGCTTTCGTCTGTGTTTCTGGGTTTTTTTTTGGGAAAATCTGTGTTTTTTTCCGTTTTCGTCTGGATTTCTGTGTTTTTTTGGGAAAATCTGTGTTTTTTCCCGTTTTCGTCTGGGTTTCTGGTTTTTTTTGGGAAAAATCTGTGTTTTTTTCGGTTTTCGTCTGGGTTTCTGGGTTTTTTTTTGACTTTTCGGACCGGATGACTAAAAAAAAAAAAAAAAAAAAAAAAAAAAAAGGTCATCAACTTTTTTGTCGGCGAAAATAGAAATTTTTTTGACTTTTCGGACCGGATGACTAAAAAAAAAAAAAAAAAAAAAAAAAAAAAAAAAGGTCATCAACTTTTTTGCCGGCGAAAATATAAAATTTTCTTTACTTTTCGGCCGGGCGACGTCTGTGTTTTTCTGTGTTTTTTTTTATAGGAAATCTATGTTTTTTTTTGAAACCTCAGTGGCAACACTGATTACAGCTGTTCAATGTCGGACTGGCGGTTTCTAGGTGGAGTGGAAAATGCCGTGGATGAAAATGACATAAAAGGGATAACGTTGCTTAACTTTTTAATTCAATTAATAAAGAAAAGATTTTAATAGGAACATCAGAAGGTAAATTTTTAAATTTGAGAATTTTTAAACTTGAATGTTGTTATGTACTGTATTTTATAAGTGTGATGGTACACGTGTCAATGGGTGTAGGCCTGTCGCTAAGCTTGTGACCCTTTGTGCCGGTGAACAGGGCGATTTCCGGGCCGTAGTTCAGAGACACGCTAACGCCTAAAAATTGCTTGAAAATCATAATTATGCACTTAATTTCGAAGACTGATGATTTTCACGTTCTTACAAAAATCTGACTTTGATCCCACTTCAAAAAGTTACATAAATTTATCAGTTATCTATCTTAGTCACAGTACGACTGACTGACCTTCAAGCGGTTTCAAGTAAGGCCTATTAATTATAGAGGGAGGTTGGAAGAAAGTCTGCGTGTGATCTATCAGTTGAACTTCCACTGTGCTAGTAGGAAGGAGACTTCACTAGTTTAGACTCTTATACTTGATACTGACAGATATTTTTCCACTGATTTTATTTTGTGATTTTATTTGTACACATTGTAGAAAATTGTAAAAAATCAGTAATCAGTGTTCTCAACTCGTAAAATCTATAAAGAGAGTACAATCTACAGGGGATTACACATATAGACTTGGTAGTTACAAACTCGGCATGCAGATATTTTAATTTTTAAGCGTTGTAAGTACTAAGTCAGTAATGATTTATCTGCTTTTGACAAAATATTCATCATGTAAACTTAAATCAATGAATATATAAGTATTTGTGAAGTCTTATTGCAATTTTGCTTACTTTGTTTAATACCGTAATAACTGCATTTTATTATTTAAATATTGGTAAGTTTAGGTACTATAGCTTAAAAGTTGTTATCATATATTTATTTTCGAGGAATTTGTATCGAGTTAAGGCTTGGTAAAAAATTACACGATCGCAGTTTCATCTGCACCGAGATTTGAATTTCGAATGTTGAGGTAAGATTTAAATGCTAGGCAATCTGCCACCTTAATTGTAATTGTAATTAAGATATCATGTGACAACAACAACACACTGTTCTCTTTATTTAGATCTGTTGAGACGAACGGTATATAAACCAAAAATGCTATCAACAGAAGAAGTTAAGCAGATTTGGAAGAATGCCGATTGTGTTTGCTTTGACGTGGATTCCACAGTCGTCATGGACGAGGGAATTGATGAGCTGGCAAACTTCTTAGGCAAAGGAGAAGAAGTCTCAAGGATGTGAGTGTCAGTTGTGTTGCGAATTCTCTGCATCGATGTTTTATTTTGCCCTTTGGGGAATTTGTCACAGACAGGTGAAATAGAAGTATGGCAGGTATTGTAGCCGCTGATTTCTCGCGTGCCGTGGACGATGAATTCTCTCTTCCATCAGGCAGCTAGACATCTCCAAACAGTTCTTTGTCTGGTTTTATCCATGGCATCTGTCATGTCCATGCCCTGCACTCTTAGGTCCTCCTTCACATTGTCCATCCAAGTTTTCGGTTGCCTTCCTCTGCTTCTTGTTCTTGCCATATGCCCTGGACGGATGGGAACCTCTTTAATGCTGCCTTGGCAAACCTGGGCCATGTTCTGAACTCATCCTCTTGCCTGTTAGTATGCTCTTCTATTCCCTGCATCCCCGGCTGCATGACCAAATGGCCTCAGAGGTGGAAACGTAATGGAAAATGGAAGAGCTTCCATTGTGATTTGTAATGGAGAAAGAATTCTGTGTGAATCAAAATGGCATACCTCGTATCTAAAACATACAAACTCCTGGATTCAAACCTCATAAAAGGCTGATGTTACCTTGCAGATACATACAGGTGAAATTCTGATCTGTTTCTGATTGTTTGGTATTTTTGTTTCATCATGCTCCTGATTAAATTGCATAATAATTGTGTTTTTTTCTGGATCTGTGCTTCAGAACTGTGGGAGCAATGCAGGGTTCCTTGTCGTACAAGGATTCACTAAAAGCAAGACTAGACATCATCAAACCATCTCACCGACATATTTCGAAATTTATTGAAACTCACCCACCCCGCCTCACACCCGGAATGAAGTGAGCATCCTATCTAATCTGATATAATATTATTATCTCGTGACTTGCAGAGAACCATTGTCGTGTTACACAATTGGTTATCACTTCTGTGTTAATCTGATTGATTAATCCATAATCATATGTGACCTTTGCCAAGACTAGGGACCACTTGCTGCTTTCTACATAAGCCAGAACTTTTTTTTTTGTTGGCAAAAACCATGATTATTAATTTCTGCATTTAATTTTGGAAAGAAACAAAACCTGGTTTCTATGATTAGAAGAGATTCAAAGTTTACGATAATTATAACGGAAACAACAGCTATATCTAGATATGTTTACACAATTATTATACTAGGCACATAATATTATAGTCTCAGTCTGGTCAAACTGTATTGAGCAGCCCAAAACGACACATTATCCTGATCATTCTAGAGGTTTAGATGCACTTTTGGATGAAGGTATGAGGGAGCAGTCATCTGTAAACTTGAGGAGGCGGTTGGAGGAGTGGACAGGTTTAAGATTAGAGATAGCGCAGATGAAGTTAGTGGGTTCTGTGCCTGAACCCTGGATGATGCTGGTATTAGCTAACATCAATGTAAGCTGATATTTCTGCTTCAAATTTAGTGCAGTGTTGTCGACCTTCCCCAGAAAGGCAATACTCAATTATAGCCCAATATTGTCAGGGATTGAGAACTTTGCTAGGATTCAAGAGTTATTGTTATTTATTTATAATTATTATCTGTTGTGTTATTTGTGCATCCAATTCTTTTAGCGTGGTATCCCAAATTCAGCTTTGGAGTGCATGTTTGTTATAATGCAGCTTTTTATGGGCCTCAAGGCGGCATTACAAACCAGGCGTATCATTTCTGGGTGACTAAGTCAGGTACTTTATTCAAAAGTTTAAATGTACAATTTGTGATCTTTTCTTCAGGGAACTCATTGAGAAGCTTCAAAAGGAACAGAAGGATATCTTTTTGGTGTCCGGTGGTTTTCGTTGCATCATCGAAGTCGTTTCTGACGAGCTCTCAATACCTCACGACAGAATCTTTGCAAACGAACTTCTATTCCATTACAATGGTTGGTAATAGTTGACTTCTTAGCACGTTGGCCGTTTATTTGCTGTGTTTAATGACTCAATTTGGGACGTGTTGACACGTTCCTCGCGGCCAACGTGTTAAGATTGCTGTTATTATCTCATCTTCTGTATCGATCTGTCATATCTTTCATCTGTATTTATTGATTTTTTATGTTTGCGTCTGGGTTTTAACCAAGTGTCCACTGACAGTCTCAGAGTTGGTGATGTCAAACATACACTCTAGCTTATCCTAGATACGACTGAAAAAAAGCTTTTCAGGCTACCCTATCCTGGTTCTGCTCTTGCGCCTTCTTATAACCGCATCAACCAAGAATTTCTACCATAATATGATGCTGTATTTTTGGCTGGATCTGAAACTAGAACTGACTAACTTGGTTATTGCAAACTGCATTGCAGCTTTTGCGTGATACTGAGCAACTTCAGAAGTTTACATTTGCATTACTTCGTAACTAGCGAGACTTTAGATAGGTAGAAAAAGTCTCTGGAGAATTACTTTGGTTGTTACTTTCATGCATTCATTCAGAGTGCTTATTGTAGTGTTCCTCCAAGATGCCTCTGAGGTACACGTGTGATGTCTGTCACAACTTTGAAGAGAACTATTTTCAAATGCCCTTTAAAGGTTTAAAACATTACATATATCTAACAAGCTATCATTAAGTACAAACGGAGCCCTGCAAAAGCAATGGGGTGGGGGCCATGATTTCCAGTATGCAACTGCTTACAATGATAGGCTTCAATTGTTTAAATATGAGCATACAAATTACACGAGTAGTCTGGTATGAGCTTGGAGACGCTAAGAGAGGCAACAAGAGAGAGGAAATACTGGAGAGGATACATCAAAACACAGTTCTCTTCAAAGTTGTGACAGACATCACACGCCAGAGCTCCAAGAGCTGACGGCACCAGGTGACCAGGTGATACAAATTACTAAATTAAATAGAGAGTATTTTAGCAAAACTAACTCGTAAGTTTGTTATCAGTCCAACAGAATTTTCAGAATGTAGGTCAACCAACTAAGAGGCCTACAAGGGTGAACCATAGTGGTAAACAATGTTATTGCTGGTATATTCAAAGTTCATGGTTCAAAGAACAGGCAAATCTGAAGGAAGTTTGTTCCAGATATCCTGAGCAATACTTTGAACCATACTTGGTAGACTTGCATGATAAACATTCGTCTGTATTACTTCTGGCTTTTCAAGTGTTAAGTGTTAAATATAACTGTTTGTTGGTTCATTTTCAGGTGACTTTGCTGGCTTTGACAGGTCAAAGCCGACATGTGAGGGTGATGGGAAAGCAAGAGTTATACTCTACCTCAAGAAGAAGTACGGCTATAAACGTCTGGTTCATGTCGGAGATGGCGCCACCGATCTCGAAGCATGTCCACCCGCCGTAAGAACAATGCTGCTTTGTTCTCAGATTATGAAACATGCTGGTAAAAGAAAGTGCTCTAAACGATATCAAATGCATTACCAATGACTTTACGGATGTTAACATTTGGTAACTGATGTCGTCACTGGTAATTGTGGGTTTTTTACATTTGAGGGTATTTGATGAGCACTATCAAATGCTTTGCTTGGAGGTATTATATTATATTCGTTTATTAATTAAAACTGACAAGTATGCAGTAAGATTACATGACATGTTAGTAACAGATGTCAATGAGTTTAATTTAACTGTAAGGCAGCCTGCAAGGCCTCTCGTCTGTCATACATTTCGCGGTCACCTCTTAGGGAGTTGAAGAGTGAAGACTGATTTAACTTTATGGGGGTAGCAGGTATCGAACTCATATCCTTTTGATATTTTTTCCAGCATGTTACCATTCAACAGTCTGCTGCTTGTAAGCTTGTTTTTTGTTACGAAATGCGATGTATGTATTTGGTAAAGTTACCGATTATATAAAATGCATTGGTTAAGCGTGCAGCAATGTGATTTTCTGTTGGAACGTTTTGTTTTAGGATGCATTCATCGGTTTCGGTGCCAATCAGGTACGAGAGAAAGTCAAATCTGGATCTCGCTGGTTCGTTACGAGCTGTCACGAACTCATGGACGCCCTCGATTGATCACGTTTTGTCAGACTATGATGTAACAATCGTAATACGTTAGAAGCACTGTTCACTGAGTTAGTGTTCAAATAGGTTTTTTACTGGTGTACCAACCGTTGACAATTTTTGTCAAATTCTGTTCTTCTCTAGTGGGTTAGCTATTAGTTAAACTTTGTAGACAGAACTTTGTGTAACACTGGCTGATTGGTTAGAATGGATGCACTTTGTAAGCGTAGAGATTACGGGTTTGAGACAGTTACTTTGTAGAGACGTTTTAAGCAAGTTGTCCACTCACTAATTCTCAAATGATGCGTAGTCATTATATAAGCCGAACTTATTGTTCCACGCTCACGGACTGCAATCAGGCAGCGCCGTGCTTTCTCCGTGGCTGGCCCTGCGACCTGGAATGAGCTCCCTGTTATCCTTCGTCAAATACCTATTGGCCTTTCTACTTCATTTCTTTCTCTTCTCAAGACTGTCTTATTCGACCGGGGTTGGATTGGGAACGCTCCTGAGTAGTAACCTTGAAGGAGCGCGATATCAAATTTTGAGTAAAATAAAATAAATGAAGTTAAATAAGAATTAATAATAATAAACAATAATGGTTCAAACTAAGCAATATATAATCATATATAATATATACAATGTTGGCATGATGGCCATGTGTAATGCCTTTCACCATTGTCTCTTGGGTTCAATCCCGGTGAGTTTTATGGGATTGGCAATTTGATCAGGAACAAGAGTGCTTATAATGGGAAAACTTGTTTGCTGGATTTCATTTATTGCTCATTATTCAAAAACTGCCATTGTTTGGCAAGCAGTGTTTAATTAATCGTTTTATTTTGTGACTGAATTCACTGTTGTGTAATTCTCTTCCGTCAAAATGATCCTCAAGTCTTCAGTTATCAAAATGAGCTGGCATATCTATTGTTGTGTGAATTTTATTGTTGTGGCTCGTTAATTAGACAAAGTGGTTTCTCAAACCTTTGACATAATTTTATTCTTGATCATAATAATAATTGTTAACCTGTCAGTTAGTTTATAGTTTGTTTTAATATGCTATTGTCTGTATACAAGGTTATGTTATGTATCCTGTGATTCTCAAATTACAGGGAAACTTTTGAGTTTGTTTTACCATTGACAAATCGAACAGTACAAGATAAATAAGATGGAGTAAATGGATGGTTCTTGAAGCTAGATTTTAGATTGGCTGACTTAACCAGTGTTTTAGAATCACTTATATATTTTTATATCACAGTCAGTGATGAATGCATGCAAGTAACTTAATGAATTGTACACCTGTTTAAAATATTTCAAAATTGTTATGTATGAATTTAATTTAGTTATGTGAATAGAACTGACAGGCAGACAATTCTGTGAAGGACTACTGTTGATCTATAAAAAAATTAAAATTTCTTGATGAGGTTGAGTTGAATTATCAAGATAATGGCAAGGAGCCATGGATCTATTAAATGTTTTTATGAGTTCAAACCTCTAAATAAACAATTTCCCTAAAAATTTAAAAACTACGACAATGTCCAATATAAACCCCAAATTGTTGTTTCCTGGAGTTTGTCCTATTGTCTACTAGTGGTAGTACCCTGTATATATCTCTCTAATGATTACCACAAATCCTTTTTTATAATTCAGTCATTTTAAGTAGAAGAAAATATTTAATATTTTACATGTTGACCTGTTTATTAGCAAAAACACCATGAAACAAAAATCCACAAGCTTTACACAACATAAAACACGCAAAAAACTCAGTTTGGAATGACATAAAATAAATATAGAACCATTCGTTGTCATTTCTTTCATCTGTTTAGAAAACACATGAAGTCTGTTCAATGTGTTAGTGTTAGCATGGACTTCAGTCGGAGGGAGTGCCTTCCAGCTGCCGAGCAGCGATATTAATAAATGTTCAACTACACTGTTTTAAGCTGATCATATGACCTGACGGAAGCAAGCAATCGTATCAAAACTTAACATTGGATAAGCTTATAAAAGCAATAAAAAAATTATGCGTGACAAATACTGAAAATACAAAAATAGGTGTTTTCAAGTTCAAATAGATGTACATTAGCTTATCTCTCAATGGCAGGCAAGAGATTTAAATACGTTGCAGAATTTCCGAGTTCCCTCTCGACTTAATTTATTTCATCTGTGCCGTGAAACTGATTTCCATAAATGAGCACTGAGCCCAATTTGTTCAATTACAATTACTTTAAAATTTATATTTTACTTGATTGCAATCTAATCAGCCATGTTCCCTGCTTGTATGGGGCCACTGTCCAATCTACATGCCTTCGCTTATGATGGCCCCCTTTAGTTTGAACTGTCTTCCACAGGAATTGGAGCTTCAGCACCTCAACCTTTCTTTTCCGCTTTTCCCGAAATACACGAAGTCCATTTTATTGGATGCAGATGGCACTGATTTAGGTTGGGAGTGCCTTTGTACAATTGAGGGGACATTTTTATACTTTTTATTCGATTACGATTATAGCAGCAAGTTTGAACTTTGGACCACCAGTGTAAACACACATGAACTAGGCAAGCAATGTGACATGTGGCCTTGTTTTTGAAAGTACATGAGGGATATATACACACATCATATTTACAATAATCATTAGACATTCGCCCTACACTCGCCAATGGACAGTTCAAATCTATAATTCTTTAAATTACATTACTATAATCGTCAGACTCGCCAATGGACAGTTCAAATCTATAATTCTTTAAATTACATTACTATAATCGTCAGACTCGCCAATGGACAGTTCAAATCTATAATTCTTTAAATTACATTACTATAATCGTCAGACTCGCCAATTGACAGTTCAAATCTATAATTCTTTCTTTAATCTTTGTAACACTTACTGTAAAATTTTTAAATGACTAATGTCCACAATGGACCAACTTGGGAGAGAATTTCCAAAACTTCTTCATGACTTGCTTCACCAGGGTTCTTTTTCTTTAACTTCTTGTGTGTATTACAGGTAGTTACACTGCAACTTTAGCATTTGGTATTTAGCAACTCGGTCTCCTTGGTGTCCAGCCCCTTTTGGCCTTCCCCAGGGTTCCGTCCTGGGGCCTCTCCTTTACCTCCTCTTTACGGCTGACATTGAGGTCCTGCTTGCCTCTTGTTCCCTTAAGAGTCATTCTTACGCTGACGACGTTCAGTCCTACGCTCATTGCTCGGCGCCCCAAGCTGCCTCTGCCGTCCGAATCATGTCGCATGCCACAGACCGTCTTACTGCCTGGATGTCGTCCAATCGACTCCGCTTAAACCCTTCAAAAACTCAATATATCTGGCTTGGAACTCGCCAACAGCTAGATAAGCTGGATCTGGGGTCTCTGGCTTCTGAATTCCCCACCTTTGTCTTTTCCACCTCTGTACGTAATCTGGGTATTATCCTGGACCCGGAGCTGACTTTTGTTGATCATCTCAAGGCTCTGACTCGCTCCTGTTATTATCAATTGCGTCAGCTGCGAGTCGTGGCTCGCTCTCTGTCTCCCGCTTCTGCTTCCACCTTAGTTCATGCTTTCATTGTTAATCGGTTGGATTACTGTTCCTCTCTCTACTTTGGCCTTCCTTGGGTTCGGTTGCGTGGTCTGGAGGGGGTCCTGCGGGCGGCTGCACGCTTGGTGGGTGGTGTCCCTAAGTTTGGTCATATCTCGGACTACATTCGTGATGTCCTACACTGGCTTCCCATTCAGTCCCGCATCCACTTCCGGATTATTTCCTTTGCTTGGCGCTGCGTTTTGGGAACAGCACCTCTTTATCTTCGTGAGCTCTTCACTTTGACCTCAACTACTTCGGGTCGCCGATCTCTGCGCTCGGCCTCTCGAGGCGACTTTATGGTTCCCTTCGCCCGTACAGCCACAAGGCAGAATAGGGCATTCTCGGTCAATGGACCTTCCCTCTGGAATGACCTTCCCTCTAACCTGCGTTCCCAACCTCGGAACATCTCTGGCACATTCTATAGACTGCTCAAGACTTTTCTTTTTGACCGGGCCTGGGTCGGGAGCGCCTCTGAGTAGATTCCTTGAAGGGGCGCTATATAAATTGCTTAGATAGATAGATAGATTTGGAAATTTCATAATATAAAGCAAATCGTGGAAAGATGGTGAAAAGCAAGAAATGGTTTCTCAACACAAACATTAGAATTTTCTCGGTGAAAGCCAAAGGTTTTTCCTTTCTAAAAGCCAGAATTTTCTCATTTAAAAAGTAATCGTAGTTGACAAGAAATTTAATATTCGTGTGTAAAAATATAAAAATATCTCAACCAGTTAAGTTCGATTTTGGAAAATAATGCAATTTGAAAGACAGTTAACAGTTTCAGATGTATGTATCAGGAAAATCTTCCATTGTCCACATTTTGGATAGCAAAGGCAGTGGCGCAACTAGGGGGGTGCTGGGGAGTGCTTGAGCACCCCCCAGGGCCAAAAGGTGACCCACGCAATTTGTCCAAATCCGATGAGTTTTTTGTTGGGGTGGGGTGGGGGGGGGGGGGGGGGGGTAGGGAATTTTCGACACTCGGTGCTTCGCTCCTTCGGCGCTTGCAATAAAATTTTGAGCACCCCCCAGCAAAATTTTCTGGTTGCGCCCCTGAGCAAAGGTGATGCTGAAAATGATTACATTGTGATCATTAAGCAGCAATGGCATCATCAACATTCATATATGAACGACGAACTCATTGTCACATATAATTTAAAATTTCATCATAGTTGTAGACCGTTTGGAATCATACGTCATTTCCATTGATGCAAGTGTCCGCAAGTCGAACCGCGATGCCACTGGTTATCTCTGCCTTTTGGCATTCTTGTTCCTCATCTTGTTTGGGCGACAGAACAGGGGGGTATTCCTGTGCTGGATTTTCCTGCTGACTATCCCCCAGCGATCCCAAGTTGCTTCGGTTTCGTTTTTTTGTGGGAACGGGAGGAGGTGTGGTTATCTTGGCCTTTAGTGGTTCTTGTTCCTCATCTTGTTTGGGCGACAGCACATGGGGGCTTTCCTGTGTTGGAGTTTCCTGTTGACTATCCCCCATCGATCCCAAGTTGCTTCGGTTTCGGTTTTTTGCGGGAACGGGAGGAGGTATTCGAGGCAAGTCATCTTTGTTTCGTTCAGAACTTCGCACCAAGTCCTCGAAAACTGGTGGTGATAGCGGCGTTCGGCATGCCTTGACCACATTAAACGCCGGTGAGTTGGGTGTAACTGGTGTCAAGTCATGCCTTTTGGTGTAGTCGGCCTCTACAAATGCGCCAATGCCCCTGTGTGATGGTGTCTGAAGTGTGAGGGGAGTTCTGGCCGTTGCACTAGAGATAAATTTTTGCTGTTCAATTTCTTTTCTTTTCAACTCTTCCTCCATCTGTGCTTTGAGTTGTTCAGCCTTCTGAAGCTTCGTGACGGCAGCCTGAAGCAAAAGTTAACAGTGGTAATGCTTTTCTGTGATTACTCTATTGCTATGAAAGAGCAGAGAACAATGTCATGCATAAAATAAAAATGAAACGATCTATTCATTGGTCCAACAGAACATTTAACAAATCAATTGACTCAATTTCTTAAGTCACAAAAATGGGTCATCACTGGGCACAAAAGGTAGACTTGAAGACAAGGTCCTGCTGTATAGGACTTCTTAGTGACTTAGAGTTGATGCTGTACGTACAGTCTTTGTCACAAATCAGGAGTAGCCGGTTTTCGTAGCATTTGTCGCCATAAATCAATAATTACAATAATAATCCTTAAATAACCTTAACTGAAATAGGCCTACTATTACAGTAGTTAAACGCAAATAATTTCAGTTGTGCAGTAATGGTCAAAAAGAAAGTGGGAAGTGTAAACCGTGCACATAACTGCAATCAATAAAATAACAATCCACGCATCTTACACCTTAGCACATCGCATAAACCCTGGTTATTACTTTCAATATTTAATAATATTATTAGTATGAGTAAGATTATTTTAAGTGCTACAATATATACCCTAATCAGGCAATCAAAGTCAGATGCAATAGGAATTATTATCAAAGGATAATTTCTGCACTGTTAAATTTTATTCAATTCTGAAGTTCTAAGAAGAAACAGTAAGAGTAGGAATCTTACCAAATGCTCTTGCTCCTGTCGTTCCTTTTCCTTCACCAGAGCTTCCAGCTTCTGCTGTTCTACTTGGATATGTGCCTCCTGTTTCATCCGGATTTCCTCCAGCCCAATGTTCCGTTGCTGTTCCTCCTCCAGTAACTTCTCCAGGTCTGCCCGCATCTTTTCCAGCTGCTCTCTGTGTTCAAACTCTTCTTGTAATATTCTGCAAAAAACCAAAGTTCCTAAAAGACACCATTATGTAACTGCATACAAGTTATAGATTTACGCTAGGTTACAGTAAAAGATATAATTGATTCTATTTAATAATGGGCAAAAAATGCATACGAAATCTAACTGCAATTAAATTACTGATACTACTAAACTAACCTAGAGCCATTAGCTAAATCTATCTTTGAGCCATAGAGAATTTATTCACATGTACAATTGTTAAAGATGAGTGAAGAGATCTAGAGCCCAGCACTAAGGACAGGGCAACAAGGTCAAAATAGGCAGGAGCCCATTTGTTATGTTTCAAAAATTCCTGTTATAATGTAGTACATTACTGAAAGGTCCGGTCTCTTTCTGTTGCATCTCTCTGACCCGTAGAACTTTCCATTGCGGAATGTCATCAACTGATATCCAGAGGAATAATACAGGGTGCGCCAAAAAAAAATAACCCCCCTAGGGTTTTTCCCAATATCTTGGCCAAAAGTAAAAATTTTCAAATGAAATTTTACAGGCTTGTAAACAATTCATATTTACATACGTTGGCCAGATTTCATCAAAATATTTCAAACGGAACAAAAGTTATGCCACTTTTAGGAAGGTCACCCCCCGTTTTTTGACGCTTCAAAAACAAAACGCAATTTTTTGAAGGTTTTTTGCCAATATTTTGGCCAAAAGTAAGAATATCGAAATTAAATTTCTAAGTCTTATAGACAATTCATATCTACACATGGTGGCCAGATTTCATCACAATATCTCAAGCAGAACAAACGTTATGCTACTTTTAGTGAGACCACCCACCGTTTTTTGACGATTCAAAGGCGAAACGCAACAAAATGTAACAAAAACACAATTTTATTAAGTCTCATCTCAAATAACTTTGTCAAATGAACTTGGTAATGCTTCACAACTTGTGTTCGATGTGCCCACCATCAGTGCCAACACATCTTTTGAGTCTCTTGGCAAAGTTCTTGATGGACCTGTTGATTAATCCGACAGATTCTTTATTATTCCTTATTTGCCAATTTGATTGTCATCTTGCTAAGCGACTTCTCAGTGACGTGCAGCTACGCTGGTACCTGTTTCTTTTTAAATAGTAATAATAATGATCATCGGCCAATATCAAGGCTATTTGATAATAATTATTTGAGATGAGACTTAATAAAATCGTGTTTTTGCTGCGTTACATCTTTAAATTGTCAAAAATTGGGGGGTGGCCTCACTAAACGTGGTATAACTTTTGTTGTTTTAGAAATATTTTGATGAAAGTTGACCATCATATGCAGATATGAATTGTCTTCAAGCATGTAAAATTTCATTTCGATATTCTTACTTTTGGCCAAGATATTGGCCAGAATAATTAGATTGGATTTTATTTCTTTTTGTTGCGTCGCGTTTTTGAATCGTCAAAAAACGGTGGGTGGCCTCACTAAAAGTGGCATAACTTTTGTTCTGTTTAAAATATTTTTATGAAATCTGGCCATCATGTGTAAATATGAATTGTCTTTAAGACTGTAAAATTTCATTTCAAAATTCTCACTTTTGGTCAAGATATTGGCAAAAATCTTAGGGGGGTTATTTTTTTTGGCGCACCCTGTATATCCATGCTATTCATTGTAAGATCAGATACAATTAGCGTACTGAGCCTGCATCGATCGGACAATTTCTTCGTCACGCTTGGCTTGCCGTTCTGCTTCGAGAAGCGCCTCTAGTTCTCGATGCAGCTGTTCCATTTCCCGAAGCCGTTGCTGTTCCTGTTCTCTTAGATGAGTCTCTTCCTGCCACGCGTGCTCTGCCTTCTCCCGAGCCTACACAGCAACAAGAAAATATGTAAAGACCCACTCAGTAAGCAATACAAGCAATGGCACAAGGGTTTAGTCCTCTCTGACCAGCACATTGTTACTATTTCATTGTTATCGTCATGCATTTCTTAAGTTCTGCTATCTAATGACAGCATTTTCTAGCAATTTGAATGGCAGACTTGCACAAGATCTATACACAGTAAATATCCCCAGGGTCACTTTAAATCATACTTTCTGCATTGCATGGTGAATATTCCAACCAGCCAGCCACCATGTTCTTATTAAGGAGCAACTTTCTGTTTGGGAATCAATGCGCTTAAAAGGCAAGGCTGTACCGGTAAATTTGAGGCGAGTACACGCTACGGTAGAAAAATTTGCCTTTTTCGTTTATTAAATTGTCAAATTTCCTTCTTGATTTTCTGATGATTTTGCCATTGTAGTGCACTTACCATGATATAAGACTGACTAATTTCATCATTTTATCAGTTATTTATTATGTAAGCGTGTACGACACTTTTTTTATCTTTATTCTTTGTGAGGTAATTACGCCTACACACTGTATACCCAGGTGTACCATTTTTCACAGAACTAAGTACACTATGCCAACAATTCTTTCGCCATAATTGCTTCAATTCAATTTTTTTCGCGAGTATAAAAATACCCGCGTATACCCTCATGTACAACCCTGCTTCAAGGCAACAACTGACTGAAAACTGCATTCAGAATGAATGAATCAATCACTCAATCAGCCAATCAATCAAAAACAATTAGATATGGATTAAAAATAAGACTGAAGATGCAATTATTAGTCACCAGTTTCTCTTCCTCCCATAGTTTTCTTGTCTCTTCCATCTTTCTCTGCTCCTCCACAAGCCTCTGTTCTTCCAGACGTATTCGCTCCTCGACATCCAGACGAGCCTACAAAATAGTATAACAAAGGATAACTGTATCATCTATGTTACAATTCTATATCTGTACCTACATATAATTATGTGTGTACATATATACACTGTGTCCGGAAAAAAGGGACCCATTTTGTAAATATGAAAATAAATAGTAAATATTCATCGATTTTTATAATTTAAACACCATCTTAATCCTGACATATTTGTTTAACAATGGTGAAAATATAAAAGTTTCAGTCACAATAATGACGCAATAATGACGTCAGTTGCATCAAAATGCATTTAGCCGGCCATTCATGCATGGTTTCGGTTGGTATTTTGGCTCTTGGTAAAATGGAAATTCATTTAATAGAACCAGGAGTGAAAATAAATGCAGCTTATTAAAGGGAGTGTCTGCTCTATAAAAAAAGTCGAGCCTGATATCCGGGAATATTCGGAACAATAGCCTACACATTTCAACAAAATGGTGCTTCAGTTCACCGAGTTCGCCAATATGTTGAACTGTTGATTAATGAGACTCGGATTTCATTCCTCTTAATCTTTGGCCGCTAAACGACCGCCCACTTAAAATCCCGCTGATAATAAGATTTGGAGACTGATGGAGGAGAAGGTGTAGGCTACAAGACAAGGATAAGAGACATTGAGGAACTCCGTGAGCGAATTGTTAATGCCAGCTAGGGAGGATTTTGATACGCTGGTTATCGATGCTGCTGTTGGCTATTAGCGCGACCGTTTTGAACCTTACATTGAGGCCAAAGGTGTACACTTTGACCACAAATTAATTCAGATAAAAATAAAATTAAACTTACATTTATTATTGATAAATTACATCATAAAAATATTTTTAAAAATTTGATGATTTTGCGCATTTATCTCTTAAATTTGACTTTTTGTGCAAATGACGTCATAATGACGTCATTATTTGGACTGGAACTTTTATATCTTCACAATTGTTTAAGAAATATGTTAGGATAAAAACGGTCTTTGAATTGTGAAAATCGATCAATATTTACTATTTATTTTCATATTTACAAAATGGGTTCTTTTTTCTCCGGACACAGTGTGTATATATATATATATATGAAATATTCTAGTATTATTTGTTTTTAAAACATCAGTTTGTCTACCATACATTTCCTGCTAATTCTTAACGCATTTCTTTTCATATAAACTAGCACACCAGTTTTAGTTCCCTACAAATCCGTTCCAGAATTTCTCCTTGCAGTAATGAATAAACACGATCAAGCAATTATGGCTAACTTTGTGGATTACTGATGAATTAATTATTTATCATTCTTTGAATCAAATCCGCTTTCTCTAAACGTTACCAATTTAAACACACAATGCTGAAAATTTTACCTTCTGCATTTGGCGTAGTACAAGTACAAATTTGTAAATGTTCTATAATTTAAAAAACTGTTCAAAAACCCTGACTTTATCCTATATTACTTTAAAAAGTTAAAATTTCTGCATTCAAGCTGTTTTGCGAGATCTTTGGGATGGCATATTGGGGGTTGTGAGCTTTGTAAGTGTTAGCTTTATGCACATTTCTCTCTCTGAATTTTGAATTTTTTAAACTAATTTACAATTCATACATTTTACTAATTGTTTTAAGACCGATGAAATATTAAATTGATTTTCGTATTTCATTGCTACTAAACAGTTTTATGAAAGGGAACAGCTTTAGTACAGAACATACCAAAGATTTACTTGTACCATAGTATCACAAAGTCAAAGCAGACGCTGTAGCAATAGAATTCCAGTATAACCTTTTTCTCTTCACCAAGCTCCATCAGAGCTTTCATAATTTCCATTTCCTTCAGCTGTCTTAGTTCCGCCTCCTTCTCGAGCCGCTTCCGCTTCTCTGCACGCTCTTCTTTCCGCATCTTCAGCGCCAACTGTCTTGGACTTGACGCTTTACAAGTCCAGTCGAGAGCAGACTGTAAGGCTGAGGTCAAAGAACAATTTAATCAATAACCAATAAACACCTAAATCTAATGGTACAGAATTTGGTGAGTGCATTTACATTATCTATTAGAGTAGAAGTACACGATTTAAGTAATAAAATAGAGTAATTCATGGCCAATTTAATAAATACAAAATCTAATAAATAAAATTTAACCCCTTTAGCGGCCGATCGGCTTATAATCGTATACAAAACTGATGATCATAATTGGGACAGCCGCTAAAGGGATTAGTAAATAAAAAATAAATACAATAAATACAAGATGCTGACACACTTCCCTAACTTCTCTCACTACTAATAACTCCTTTCAGCCATCCTCGTTGCCTGCGATCATCAAGTATGAGTCTTTTAGATGAATCCCGATGCAGAACAGTTATGACGTAATACGAGTGATGTGTAGATATCTGACATAATACATGTATTGAGTAGAATGAGATCATCTTAATTGTCATCTACTAATCTTCTCCATTAAAAATGGTTCCTTTAACACTTTAACAGTGAGCTACTTTGGTCTCCCAGTCACTTCTAATTAACTCTTGTTGTTAAAGTGTTAACTGAGTTTTCGACTTTAAGGGCTTTGTCTGAAATGCAAACACAACGAATTCGAACCACGACCTCCTTGCCGGACTATGACCTCCTTCAGACTACTCTTTAAACTACTCTTCAGACTACTCTTTAAACTACCATTCTGACTCGACACTATGCTGGGGCTCTGCACTCGGCTTTTCAGTGGCATTTTAGAAATTTGGAGATCACTTTTATGATTACGAAAGCTATGAAAAACAACAGAGAACCGTCTATCTAGGATGCATGGTTCAATGACAGAAGCATCAAATGACATTCCTAGGACCTTTGTAATCTGAAGTGGTTCTGTTCAGTTGATCAACAGTTGAGTACTATGACAAGAGCATGTTAGATCAGTTCTGCCCAATTGCACACGTCCAAAACTGTGGCTCGCTAATTACAAGACAACCATTGCATGAATTACTACTGACTGACCCCAGCAGTTTGTCATCAGCTTCACGAACCATGTCCAAGACGTATTATCTGGCAGATAGACCATTCGCCGAGTTCTTTACAGATGTAATAAGCCTAGCTTTCAATGGAGTTTATTGCAGATCAGACGGTCCTATGGCAGCATGTCTATATGGATACTCAAGAATTCAGACTAAACCAACCTGACAGCCATTCCGATTTGGTCTTCGCATCTTGTGCGCTCATCTCCAGCGATTTCGTGGCTTCGCTGCTGAGCAAGAATCGATTTGATTTCACTCCTAAGCCGATATTTCCGATGCTTATTCCAGAACGTTCGGTTAAATTCTGAACAAAAAGAATGCACGCAAGATATGCAAATTGATACATACATACATACATACATACATACATACATACATACACACACATACATACATACACACATACACACATACACACATACACACATACACAGTCACACACACATACATACATACATACATACATACATACATACATACATAGTACATACATACATACATACATACATACATACATACATACATACATACATACATACATACATACATACATACATACATACATACATACAAGCATGCACACACACACACACATACATAGTTGCATACATACACACACATACATACATAGTTGCATACATACAATACTGGTGTGTAAACTAAAGCACTACATAATCGTAAACTCTGAACTTCCATGGCGCCCACAAAAGAGAAATCACAGGAACCACTTTAATCACTGGTGCTCAATCAGAACAAAGGTGAAAAGCAGAGGTCAAGATCTGGAAAGTCAGACAGGTGCAACATGTCAGATAAAACAACACTTGATAAATTGCACAATTACGACCTAGATAACAAAATGCACTAAGATTAAAAACAAAGCACTGGTTCCGCTTCTCAAGATACCTGTCTCCAAGCAAAAGTATCTCACTACCCGAAGTGGTGCAAAGTCTGTTAACAACAATTTATCGATTAGCAAAGAGATCATTGCAAGCAGAGTGGCATAAACTATTATTATAAGCTATCACCTAGAAATGTCACCACTGGCAGGTTTCAATTAGTTTACCACTAATAATTTACAGCTCACCAGCATAAGTGCACAAGCATGGTCAACAGTATGCATTTTTACATAATACATTCACATGAAATTTACCATCATACATTGCAATATATATATATAATATATATACATTTTAAAATGTGATCCTGAGGACAAAACACCTTTGGCTGAGCCACAAACATGAATACAGCAATTCCACAAACTAGTACAGGGTCTAGTTTCGAAACATTTATTTTGTTTGCTTCCCCCATTCAGTTTTACTTCGATGACCATTCTTAGTAGTGAATGTCCTCTCAACGTATGTCCAAACCACTTCTTTTGTCTTTCCCTTATTGTGTTTATCAGGTTGCTTTCATATCCAATAATTCTCAACACTTCCACATTTGTTATGTGCTCGAAACCAGGACAGTCCCGACAAAATTAAGGGAGTTTTTACCAGAAAGACAAAAAAGGTCCAAAAAATTATCGGTGTCTGCGTCAGCGTTCTGTCCACTCAAAACGGTCGTTTGCCCCCTACCCAAGAGACCTGAATCCCCCCAAAGCAGGGGGGGGACTAAATTAAACACTGCTTAGCCACACTATACTGCATTCAACACGAATACATTGAGGTGGGGCGTGTTTTATGGATAAGCGCGTAAACTAAGACACAAGTAAAGAAAGATAATGCTGAAATGTCAATTATATATTTACAGTGTTATACTGCAGTTCCTGCATGGCACATTGATCAACATGGCATGTTAAGCAGTGGTTAAAGTGGTTTGGGTGAGCACCAACTTTAAACCCTGACGTTAAGAAACACCGTAACTCTGCTTTGAGCAAAATGACGCATCAACCACAATCACGCAAATGAGATGACACTATTATATTTTAAGTAACCATTGCCTGAGTGGGTATGTACATGTAGATGAAAATTTACATCAGCAAGATGATGCGCGTGTGGAAAAACTTTCAAACAGGAAGTTAACATTTGAAGCACGTAACTACTTCAAAAGACCAACTGAAGAAGAACTCTCAACTGGAGAGTTAAAACTTAACGCGGTTAACAAATGACAGCCAGGACCTGGTTGTTGCAGTTCAGGCCTGTCACTTCACAGTATAATAATAATTCATCCGCTATGTAGTATATTGGTCATTGTTCAGTATCCACCACACAGCATATTAGTCATCACACAGCACATTGGCCTTTGAAAAGACTTTAGCCACTGCATAACATATTAGCCATTAGCCATTCTACTGGGCCTTCATGCCTCTGGACATATAATTAATCTAGTATGCTCACGTACACACGTACACAGTATAAGTGTTTGCACAGTGAATTAGCAATTGCATGTAAGTGTTTTTTTTTACAAAATTAATAATCTCTGCAGGTTGCAGCTTGTATAACTATGTTTGAGTGCATTATATATATATAATAAATATATAAAATTATACATATACAAACATATATATATAATTAAATATATATATAATTATATATAATTATACATATATACACAAACAATCAAACATAGTATATATAATATATATACACACTTACTTTTTTATATACATACACTCTTGGTGAGCGAGCCTCTTCAGTTGTTGCACATTAATTTATGAATTTCCACCTCAAGCTGTTATGTCCAGACTATGGGTTTTTCCCTCTGACCTCTGCAGTTACAGCTCAAGACTTTGTACCTCTTCAGCTGGCTCATCCACTACAGCCTGTCTCTATGGACTGACCCTCTGGCAGGTTGCCCAAAGAGGGAGGGCAGGGTGTAAATGTCAAGGGGCCCGGCGACTTTAGGGGCCTAAGCTGGGTAGTCATAGTTTTTCATACATACAGAGTTTATGATTTATGTCTGTTTAAATATATATTATGGCGAATAAATTACAATCAGTTTAAACTTCAAATTAACAGCTGAAGAAATCATATTGTCAATGTGAATATAAGATCCTGGGTCATACGGTCTCATACCTGTAGTTTTATTAATTCACTTTGTTTCAAAACTTTTTTCTCATAAAGTCTTAGGATAGTTTAAGCGACCAGAATTTCTCTCGTCAGCTCTGCTCTTCTTTGGTCATTGACCCGATTATAGGTTAGTATTGGAGAGACGTGGTGGTGTAGTGGACATGTTCATTGCCTTGCAGTCGAAGGGTTGCAGGTTTGAATCCACCTCTAATCGCCACGTAAGGACCTTGGGCAAGTCCTTCACTAACAATTGCTCATCGCTTAAGCGTGAAACTCAGAAGCAGTGTCCGCACTGTAGTCGGGAGCGCTTCAGAGTAGAGTAGAAGGGGCTCTATAACAAGTGCACATACAAACAATAGATATTAGATGCTTGAAAAGTACCTACTAGAAATAGGAAATGATTGACCATTCAATTGCCAATCACACCACTGTAACACCCAGCCACCACTTTAAACCTTTGTATTATTTTAATGACAATGAAAGCTTTAAGAAATAATCAGACCTCGAGTTTGCAGGATTTCGTGACGATCAGCTCTTCCTTTAGCTCCTTTTCATCTCGACTCGAATAGAGGCTGAACCGCGTTAAGGTCAGAACACACCAAACATCTTTCCAACCTCCGGTAATTCCATGACCCTTTCTCTGCAAGTAGCCCTGATATGAACACATCAAACCAGATAAAGCACATTAAATAACATTAGAATAACATCAGACTGCTATTGTATTACACAATAGAAGCTCATATTGCACTGCATATTCTATCACATTGAAAGAGTACCAACTGGTTGTAGTACCTGGCAATCATTTCTAAACATCAGTACATTAAATGGTCTTTCAATCATTTCATTATATTTCAGTGAACCAGCAGATGCATTCATTACAAGCACTTTATTACAGTTACGATGACGGGAACTTGCTTCTCTTTAAGCTCCATACCCAGGATTCAAAATCCAGCACATGAAAATGACAGTTTCATGTGAAGCCATAGACTCAAAAAGAAAGCATGTCCACTGTTGACTCCATTATGTTTGTCAGTTTGTTTCAAGTTGAAAGATCCGTCAGTTGCCAGACCATGCCTTCAATGATTTGGAATTGCAATTGCAAGTGCTGATTTGCATGCTGCCTCTTCAAGACAATTCAACAGAGGTGATCTGAACCATGACCACAAACACCGACAATCACACCTGTGAAAGAATGGTCTTCAACAGTTTACTGCAGACAGCAAACGGAGGCATAGAAAGTAGGATCAGCAGACTTGAATCCACCTCAAGCAGCTGCGTATGGACCTTGGGCAAGTCCTTCACTCGCAACTGCTCAGCGCTTCAGCGTGAAACTCCGATTCAGTGTCTGCGCTGTAGTCGAGATCACCTCTGAGTAGTGAACCTGAAGGGCCTTTACAACAAGTGCACATACATACAATGCCATACATGTAACCTTTTGGAATGTACCTCTACCTCATTCATTCATTCAGAAACTGTATATAGCGCGCCCCTTCAAGGATAAAGGATACTGCTCAGAGGCGCTCCCGACTTCAGTGTGCCCAAAAAGAACAGTTTTAAATTTACTGAGAAAAGGATTGTGGTAGAGTTTAGTTTCAGGGGGTAGACGAAGCTCTAAAGAAAGACCATTTCAGACCACTAGGCCAACCACAGAGAAGGCTCGACTCTTTTTGGTTGCAGTGTCAGCAAAAAGAACTAAGAGGACTTCCTGTTCGGCAGAGCATAGGCGACAACGTCCTTGAACCTAGGAACCTAATTAAGATACAAATTGAGATCAAACTTCAGAAATTGAGAATCTTGAGATTACACTTCATTAATCAGCTGCATGACAATTAAGAGACACTCAAGTAATGACAAATTGCTTTTAACACTACAAATCATTTCAGGTCTGCAAACTAAAAATCAAAAACAGCATTTTTTAAAGCAACGCTTCAGAAGCGGTTTGTTTTCCAACAATAGTTTGCATCATGGCTACATATAACTTTTGACAGGTATACAACAAAAACCCTCAGGTAACTATACTATATATGTGAGGCATGGTGGTGTAGTGGTGGGCTTAGTGCCTTGGAATCAGAGGGTTCAGAGGGTTCCAGGTTCAAATCCACCTCAAGCCACCGCATAAGGACCTTGAGCTCGTGCGCTTCGGCGTGAAAACTCCGATGCACTGTTCGTGATGTAGTCATGAGCGCCTCTGAGAAGAGTGCTAGAAGGGGCGCCATAACAAAGGCAAGAAATTTATTTTTAAAAACAGATAGATGAGAATTCCAACCTTTTTGAGAACTTCCAAGACCTCGTCATCAAACAGCTGAGCAACTGTTGCGCTGGCAGCCAACTCCTTCCCGGCAAGACAATGAATTTCGATCACTCGCAAAAACTGCGGAAAACTGAGCTGCTGCGCATTGCCGACGAGAGACTCAAAGTCAATCTTTTTGTGTTCCATCGACAGAACTGCCATGATTCTCTGGAAAATTCCCTCGGCCTCCTCCAGGTCGATAACCACCGGAAAGATCGCTTCGCCCGAATCATCATCGTCAGTCTCCGCCAACGAGTTGAACAACCTCCATAGTTTGCAGATATCATCGTCGTTGAGAACGTGGTCGTTGTTTCGCTTCGAGTACGTTCGTGAACAGACAAACCAGCAGACGTTGTCGATCTGATCGAGAGGCAAGGTCCAGGCTGCGTTGTTTGAGTCGGTTTTCGCCAGCTCCTCGAAGAGCTCCTGCCGCAGGAAGTTCAGGTAGTCGGTAAACGTGAAAACGGAGTCGCCTGCAAACAGGGTCTCGAGTTTCTTCTCGACGTCCGTAAGGTGGAAAAGGGAAGCCAAGTTGTGTGTTAGAACCTGGAATGGTGAATTGCAAAAGACAAGAGCTTAGTTAATGAGACACTATCAATCTCAAAGATGTCACATTAAAGCTGTCACATCAGTCAGACAAAGCAACTAAACAGGAACCCTTTGAGCGACTGTGTAAGTAAGTAGGAACTTGAATGAGCGACCGAAGGACTTAAGAGACTGGCCTATTGATTGCCTCGCTGACTGGCTACTGACAAACCATAGCCATTTTGGCAATGCCATATTTAAAACAACTATAATAACAATAACAGTCTCACTACCAATGACACAACACTGCATTTATTATTTATGTAGAAATTTACATGACACCTTCATCTAGAAATTTACATCACACCTTTGTCTAGAAATTTACATCACACCTACCATGATCTTCTTGTATACATCCAGATTAAGTAACCAAGAGTTATCACTTCGGTGAACGAGGGTGGTGATGGTGGTCCATGACACATGCCCAATTGCCCATTTACACACTCACTTGTAAGTATTATTGGAACTATCAATTTGATGATTATGTGGACATGAATATATTGACAAGAGTTAGGCCTATATACATGCATAGCCTATCCATCTCTAACAAACACAGAAATTGGTCTTTTAATAAAGCTAGACAAAAATAAATTCATCATGTTGCTATAACAGTGAATGCATAGCCTACTTAAGTCATAACGAAAATATCTTCACATGTCGATCTCTCGTCACATGTCCTTAAAGCTGCACTAGGACATTGTGACGAAGAAATAGACAAACAAATAACCTTAAATAGCCTATCAAAATCTGCTGGATGGAAACTTCATAGCAAGTATCATTAAATTCACAAAGCAATTTATCTGCAACCTTTCACCCTGCCCCAGTTGCACTTTAAGACCTGTAAAAGGCTTTTTTAAAACCATAATGCTTAAACACACTTTAAAAGCACAAGGGGAGACGCTTACCTTTAGTTGACCTTTTGCGGCACTCTTTCGCGACTCTTCGCTGAGGGCATTGTAGGCATGCCACAAGCAGGCAGTCTTCCCTCTCAAACTCATTTCCCCAAGATTTCACGGCGATTAATCAAAACTGTCGCTCCCGATCACTTCGTTGTTCACCTGCTGACTTCCTGAATCGACGATAATTGGAGATTACGAAAACCATCAGCTAGAATCCTACCTGTAGGCTACACTTACAAAGTTACAATCAGGTGTCAGATGTTTACTTAAAGATTAATTAACTTAAGTCGTTGAAATAACAGCGTGCCTTAATTAAATTACCGGCAGTAAAGTTTGTCATTAGGGCATAGGCCTACGGTACCTACAAACTACAAAAGTGTGCGAATGTTCCACACTGCACGTACACCCAAACAAATCCAGAAACTTTATGTTTACTGGCATAATTATTAGGCAGAGAGCCGCACCTATAAATATCTTGTCAGCAATAGGCCCAACACTAGCCTGTAAAGTCACGACGTAGGACTTTGACCTTCTGTGTACTGTTACAGTAGTAGCCTACTCTGATAAAATAATCATACACCCACTAAAGTCACAGGACCACTCGTCTGTTAAAGATCTCAGCTTGTGCTGAAATCCAAAAGGAAGCCATTCAATAACTTCAGGCTAACGAATAATCAAACGCCCGTCCTTTGCCTTCGAGTAGTGCTTTGCAATTATGAGATTATAATTATTATTGTCATTACATTTCCATGTATATTACTAAACTGTATTATTACTTTCATGTGTTATATTGCATTATCTATCGATGTCCCATTGTGAACTGAAGTAACTGAAGTACTAAAGGCTTTACTTACTTACTTCTATACTTTAGTGCAAGTGCAATGCAGTTCAACTTGTCCCTCAGATATAATATTTCCCATTTTGCCCGAATAAAAGAACATCAAACAAGAATTTCATCAACATTGGTAAATAAAACAGTAGATTTACGTGTATAAAGTAAGTTTACTTGTGAAAATAAAATAATTTTACACGATGAAGTTGGTGTAATAATGATATAAAACTTTTGAACGTGCGAAGTGCCACTGGGCGTAACCGTAACTGCAGCTGAGAGTGAAGTAAACGCGTATCCGTATTCAGTTGTATTGTAAAGCATTCACAGGCAGTACAGGTGTTCGTTCGTTCATTCATTCTGTGGGCTTATTTAGCGCCCTTTACGAAAACTGCTCAGGAACGCTCCCTACCCTACCACGGCAAAAGGAAAAAAAGACTTGAGAGATTGATGAAACGAAGTGTGTCCAGATTAAATAAAAGCAGCTTTGAAGTACTTTGGAATTTGGAATGCTTTGTGCGTATCCAAAATGTTTGTTGCTAAACATTTCGTTAACTGAAACAATTATTTAGCTAGTTATGACATTAAACTTCTAGTAGTTTAAGATGCTAAACTTCAGCAACTCCCTCCAGGTCTATACGCATCACTTACTTTGATGCGTTTACGACAATCTTTAGATGTTGAATAAGTGAACATTGATTGGTTGTCAGATTACAGTGAGATAAAGAGAGAGGTGATGATGATGATGCTGGTGATGATGTTGGCGATGATGATAATAATAATGCTTATTAATGTCTTTCGCTGAATATAGTGAATTAAAACATGACAAGGTCATTCGCACAGTTATTCATATCATTTATAGAGCATCCCTTAAAGATAATTGAGGTTATCTGGATGTCTCTTCAGGAACGTTGTGTGATGCACTGTAAACTTAGATTCAGCATGACATGAAGATACATTTTTTGTCCTGACTTTTAGTTTACAAATGTCTGTTTACAGACTCTAGCAAAGATGGATCGACTTTCATGGAGTGATGGAGTACTTTCAAATGAAGAACAGCTAGTTTTGCAGCAGAATGGAGTTAGACTTTATAATGGAACACAAAAAGTAACTTTTCAGTCATTCTTTAAGCAAACAAGTCATTGTTTTGCAATATATAGTTAGCATTTATAGGAATGGTCTTTCTATATTCTCTACTTTCTGAAAGAAGCTACTGACCATTTTTTATGTTAAAAAGCTCTTCTGCTAAGTATTGTCTGAAAACATTGTTACGAAAGCAGTGTGTTATGTCTATTGTTTTATTTTAGCTATGTAGTTTGTTAACTGAAACAATAAACGTAGCAAAATAAGGAATCATCAGTTTGTTCATGCATGCTTGTTTACAGTTTGTTACCGCAGTCCGTGTTTAGGTTGAGAAGTTCTGATGGTACTGCTGTTTACTGATTTACATAGCAGATGGCTTAGGATTTCACACTTTTACTATTGACAGTTTTTATTGTTATTGTACAATAAATTATTTAAACCTTTTTCCAGACGGCATTTGATTATGGAAAGCTCTCTCTGACGAGTCATCGTCTGGTTTGGAGGGATCACAAAGATCAGGTTATTAACATTTCAGGAGCTTTCTTTCCGATTTATTTTTCTTTACTTGCAAAGCACCAGTCTGTGTGTAACATTAATTCATTAATCATTAAGTGATTAATTAAAAAATATATATATTGTATTGTATTGTATAAAAACATTTATAAAGCACCTCTACTAGGGTGAACTGTTCAGAGGCGCTCCCAGTGCACAAGGCCACGAGAGAAGAAATAAGTTTTGAGGAAACATATAATATATAATATAGCACTCCTTCTTGAAGGTAACTGCTCCCAACTCCAATCTAGAGTCAAAGAGGCAAGTTTGAAATGGCCGTAAAACATGTGAGTGCATGATGTAGGAAGCAGGCACAGCTGCTGAGAGAGGGCATTTCATACCCTAGAGACTGAACAGAACTTTTCATAGCTGTTGCGCAAAACAGGACAACCAGAGCATCCATCTCAGCAAAGTGAAGGGAGCAACTACACTGGGGCCCAGACAAGACCAACAGACAAACAGACAGAGGTCTATAATGCTTTACTTAAGTTTTCCATTTCAGAAATGCGTTCTTTCCCTGCCGTTGTTCTACGTTGTACAAGTTGATGAAGAAGGCTCGACTCTAACCAAAAGGTGAGCTGCATTTTACATTGTTAAAACTTTTCGCAAGAGGCTAGTATATAAGTTCTGATTGAGATCAGTTGTCATTCTTAGATAAATGCAAGACTGTATTTTTTGTGCAGAAAATGCACTTTAGCATTTGGTTTATTAACCTTTTACCCGTTTGCCCCGAGAATATCCGCTGAAAACAGGCTTAAAATTTTAAAATGAACTGGTAAAGGGTTAAAGGCTATTCGCGCTTGTCTCTTACTTTACACGAGTGAGTTCACTAATAGGGGAAACTTTAGAGGTTGATATTGAAAGTAGAACTGAAGTAAGGCAGTGCATAGCCATTTCATCACTGAAATATTGCGTTGGTCTTTTTGTTTTAGTGCAAAGTCTGTTCTGCACTTATCAGCCGCTGAACCTCAAAGACCTTCTGGTCCCGTCCTGTCAAGTTCTTTTTCTTATGTCCGACTGTCTTACACCGAAGGCGGCCAAAAGGAGGTTAGGAAAAATGAATGTTATATACTTTTTAGATGTAATTTATCAGATGTCTGTACAACAAATTTCGATTAACGATTAGTGAGTATAAAGAATATATTTTCTTACTTATATACGTATGAAGATGATGCAGAGCGTAGTAGGATGAAATGTCATGATAACAATAACATTAATTTATTAATTATTTATGCGAGCACTATTATTTATTGATGCTATTATTTTGAATGGGACCATTTCTACTCACTGAGCAAACGAAATCTGTTGTTAACATTTTAATACTAATGATGATTAATACTAATGATGATTATCTCTGCTAACTCTGGAAGAATTTTAACTGTTTCAGAACATTTTCTCATTCTGGAATTTGTGCCTTTAAATGGTAAAACTGATACTAACTAATTGTATTATTAAAATTAATAAGAAAGTTAATTGTAATGCATGATGAGTCTGATGATGATTATGCTTTTTTGATATATATCATTTGTAGTTTCATCGGTGTCTTCGGGAAGAGATTCTGAAGAAACGATGGGAGGTGAAGATTCCGCAGCAGGTTCAATGCTCAAATCAGGTAATCAGGTAGAACCCACATCCAATATAATTATCATTCTTAACTTTTAACTAAGTTTATGAAAATTCATCTGTGTACACTTATTGACTGAGAGCTGCTAAATAAAGGTTTTGATTGTTTGATGCTTTAGCTAAGTTATTTTATTCATTTAAAAAAATTTGTTGTAATTGATTTTAGCTGGATTGAAGTTAGTCTTTATTGTTAAAAGAAACTCTATTGAATTGAGAGAAACCAGTTATTAATTATAAGCTTTGTTATTGTGGCATAATAAATTAAAAATTAGTGCATGTAATTAAAGTCGTAGTCACGAATTTGTGCTTTCAACTTGACAATCGAAGACGACATCTGAGTCAGTTATGAATGTCTGATAAGCGTATCTACATTCCGCATGTCTTAATATTAATTGACTTTATAGAGTCACTTTAATAGCTGACTCTAACTTGGCTCTACGCCTTAGTCGGTGTCACTCACAACCAGGTGCATTTATGACAGCTGGAATAATCAATCAATACTTGTTTATTTAATCATAATAAAATGACATAGACATAACTTATGGATATGAATACTTGTATTGACCAATATTTTATATGCCTTTTAAAGATATCACGTTGGTTAACATGACTATGACATCCAAGTGCTGTACGTTGTTTTTGTTCTGAAAGAAACAATTGCGAACTGGTATATCGGGGATCGAACGAAGTATCCAACAGAAGCACGAAAACACTGACAAGAACATCAGTCAGGCTTTTGAGGATCTAAGCAAACTCATGGACAAGGTAAACTGGAACTTGTCTGCAAATGTAACAATGTTTCATAACAATGGTTCATAACAATGGTTCATACAATATCATCTTGTGGTCTACGTGCCATTGAATTTGGAATCCTCATCATGGTGACACCACATTGGAATTTCTATAAGCAATAAACTTTGTTATGAGCAAGTTTATGTGTTTGTTGATCCATTTAATTAGTGCTGGCGTGTAAGGCCTCTTAAAGTAAGACATACCAGATAAGACAATTATGGGAAAACATTATCCATTTACGAATTTTTTCATGAAGTTTACATGTATGCCAATTTGGTTATGTATAACTCTACAGAAATATTACTTATCATATAAATATAATATATATAATATATACATGTAGATGGACTTAAACACTTCTGTATAAGTTAAAAATCTGATTGTAAACAAAGCATGAGTAAAATGATTTGTACACTACAGTTGATATGCCGTTTTTTTTCTTCTTTTCTACCTGAAGGCGAAAGAAATGGTCACAATTTCTAGAAACATATCGACAAAGCTCAAGGAAAAGCAGGGCGACATCACAGAGGACGAAGTAAGTGGTTCCACGCATAGATGTATACACTATGACCTGTTTGCATTGCTGAAATAAGATGGTTAAGTGCAAGAAGCACAAAGGATCAGGACCTTCGACCTGGGATGGCTTCCTCTTGACGCTCCGCTCTCTTTCTAGAGCCATTTTATATGGGATGTCGGAGCTTTACGTTGAACCACCTGTGGTCCCGTACGATCGAAACAATAGACAAAGTACTTGCTTTATTGCTTCACTTGCCAACATACAATGGGACATAAATGTTCATCATTATAATACATGCATATGTATTACTTATTAGTAAGAGTGGTTGTCATGGTTATAAGAGACATAAATGGTTTCTATTAGACACTGCAGTTCAAGTCGTACCTGCTGAGCCTTGGAATCGACGACCCTGTGACCCGCGATGCGTTCGATTCGAGCAACAAATACTACCAGGAACTTGCTAAGCAGATTTCCGATGTCATGGAGCAGCCACTTAAGGTAAGTCGGCCGCAGGTTTGCAAGCCTTAACCCTTTAATGCCGGAGGATTGAGGATTTTCCATACCATTTACTACCATCTCAGCATTAAAGGGTTAAGGTAACTTGACTTCTGGTAGTAGTAGTAGTTTCTGTTTGACGACACTGATAACAGAGATTATAGCGTTGCCCTCTTTCTCTATCTGGGCTTGGGCCTGGCACTGCCAAAGTGGAAGCAGTTGCGGAGCTTTGATTTCTGGTAAGTACACTGGAATGTTTTTATGATGCTGTCTTTGACCATGTTTAACATTATAGCTAAGGTGTACTGTGAGTGTGAGGCCATTCTCTGAAACTTGACAACATTGGTCCATGTTCTGATCTTTATTGCTGTTAAGAATGTTTGTGGTGAAGAGCTGATGAGAGAAATTCGAGATGCTTGAGCAGAGCAGTCACTGGCCCCCACCCCTGAACTATCTTTAAGGCTTTATGAAATAATTTTTATAAACAAATTGAAATAATAAAAGCATGATTTTTAATTTTTAATTTTTATGTATAACATGTTTTACTTAATGGTTAATTTGAAGCTTAAGCTGATTGTTTTTAATTCTCTGTTATATTATATTTTAAAATGGCAGAAATCATAAACTTTGTATATAAAACTACCTAACTCTAGGCCTCTGAGAGTTGCCAAGCCCTCGGGATTCTCTTTCTGTCCCTGCCTGACATTACTTTTTAAAACTGTTTTATGAGCTTAAAGGTTATGGTGTTTAACGAAATTTTACATTTTTAAAATAGTATTTGTGATCTGTCTTTAGGACAGTGGAGGACTCATGACTCTAACCGACGTCTACTGTCGTCTGAATCGAGCGAGAGGATTAGAGGTATGGCTATTTGCATTGAGGATTAGAGGTATGGCTATTTGCATTGAGGATTAGAGGTATGGCTATTTGCATTGAGGATTAGAGTTATGGCTGTTTGGCTTGATTTATTCATGGCTTTGTGTTGTAGAGGTTGGAACACCTTCAATTGAAAATTTGCGATTGCAGTTTTTGAAATTCCAAAATGTATTAAATTCAGCAACAAAGCAATGCAGAAATGAGCACTTAGAATTTTGCAGAAACAGATAGTTTAGTCCACCTGTCATTTCCATCTTTATAAGTGCACCACGCACATGTTTATAACTACAGGCCCCTCAAAACTGCGGGCTTTGGTGCTGCAGCACCCTTAGCACCCACCTTTATGTGGGCCTGCACCAATTGACCGATTGATTAAGCGTCTATTTTGCATTGATGGTGAGTCACTGGTTCACTTGCTTGATTGTCTTTGTGCAGCTTTTGTCACCCGATGACCTCGTCAACGCATGCCGTGCTTTGGACCGACTCCAGTTACCTGTCAGGTAACAGCTGAGAGGCTTCCATTGTCTTTAAGTTACCATTTCTGTGGATGTAGTTGTCTTTGTTTGACCATAGGTGGTTGGGTGCATGCTAACATGTTTTCGTTAAGGTGCAATGCATGTGAGTTGTTGGCTGGAATACTGGGGGGACGTGTGAGAATCAGCAGAACATGGTGCGAATGTATCTTCAGTGGTAAATCGAACTGGCAGGTTTAAGTATCACTCTCTATCCCCATCATGTTGCGGCATTGTTGTCGTCTATGTTCTTTAGTTTATTCACTCAAACAATTTATGTAGCGCAACTAGTTGTGAACATAAGTGAACAGTTTTGAGGCATTGAATAAAAACATGCAAGTAGTAACCCCAGAAAATGCTGCAACAATTGCGTAGCGGCATATCTTGTAGTTGAGTTGGATGCTATAAACTTTTAATAATGTGCTTTTATCGATCAGCTATTCCTCGTAAGGCTTATAGAGATGACTCAGGTGCTGAGGGATCATCTGGCTAAGTACAAATACAGCTCAGGAGCAGTCAAATGATGTGGTATAAACACCCAGTACGTGTGTTGTGTGATTTTTAGGTTGCACATCTTTGAAAGTGGAGTGATGGTGTTGCAGCTGCGATCTCATAGCGACGAGGCAACTGTCGTTGAAACCGAGAGAACGGTTTGCATCTTTTGATTTTTGAATTTAATTTAGTTCTGCAGTGCCATTAAGTCTGTTTGTTTTAGCATCTATCTAGTTTCGCTGTCTACTGATGGCACGTCAGATGATGGTGCTAAGCATGAAGGACTTGAGCAGCCACACACGATTTTTAGTCAGATACACACATACTGAGCGAGTTAAAATTTACTGCCATTACTGTGGTCTAGGCTTCTGTACATCGTAATCCACCGTCCCCCCCCCCCCCCATTTACTCTTTCATAAGTCATCGCCTTCAGTAAATGCTCAAGAAATCAAAGTTTGTGTTGGCATTTCTGGAGTTGTGCCTTGCTTAGATGACTTCTAAAAGTGCCATATATCTGAATTCAACTTTACATGAAGACAGTCTTAGATAAAGCATTCTTGCTAAGGCCAATCGGTTAATGCACACGTTTCTCAGCATTGGTACAACTTGAGTATTGCAGGAGGCTGTACAGTCGGCTTGAGAGAGCTGCTGTTTGCAATGCTCCCATGTACCTTTCCATCTAACTTTAACCTTGTCTGTGAACTTGCTCTACCCCACCATAGCCTGGCTTCTAGTTTCTCCTATCAAATTTCAACACCTCAAAGCGACTTGATTGTTACTGGCCTTTCAGCAGCTGAATGTCCAACTGTTCCTCACTTGGCAATCTACTGACTCACTAAAAACACTTCTGATTTGCATTTCTGTGTAATCTTTATGTACATTAGACTTCTCTATAATAACGATGACGATCGTTACAACTGAATTGTTTCACTTGAAGCATCTTTTTCATTCGCAGGTGGAAAAGAATGGTTCTGTGACCGCAGAAGAACTTGCGAAGATCATTGGAGCGTCTGTTGTCTTATCAAAAGAACGGTAAGCACTCCAGCATTCTCCATGTGGTGCTACATAAATCTTCAGATAGACATGTGTATTACATGCCAGTCAACATGGATAGGCACTGTGTGTGAAGAAATAATTAGGCTTGTCAAAAATGCAAGGAAGTAACAGGAAATTGACAAAATTGCCTCAAATTTAGAATGAACTGAGCTATATCGGATTCCCATCCACTTTCCGCTTGCACAGGCTGCCAAGGTCTTAGCTAGGCAGTGGGGGCGTTTGACCGAAATTAAATAATGATACCATAAAATTGCATTTATTAACAAAATCATAATGTAGGCTAAGAACTAAATTAAAGGAATTCCATTTTGAAGCTCTTATTTCTATGCGACAATTTACAATAGATTAAATCATCGTCCAAACCCATATAGTCAGTTAATTCAGTTGCATGTTCGAGGTCGAGTAAACACCCTCCCCCAGAAATAAAATCCTGGCTACGGCCTTGTAGGCTGCCATGCACTATGCTCCACTTAATGGTCCATTTCACCCGCTCTGCGACAATACAGAGCCATTCCTCCTCTGTGGTTGGTCCAACAACCTGGAATGTACTTCCTTTGATTAAAAGACACCTTCCAAACTGTTCTCAGTGTTACCAACTATGGAAGACTACTTTTTGCTTGACCTGGGCAGGGAGCGCCTCTGAGTAGAGATCTTGAAATAGCACTATATAAATTCTGATTGATTTTACTATATGGTATTTGTTAAAGTGTTGAGGAATTAATTTGGTTTCTCAATAGTTCCTTTGTGTGCCGTTTAGGTTGCTGATTGCCGAACGATTTGGAAAACTGTGTCGGGATGAATCAACGGAGGGCTTGCGTTTCTTTCCGAATCTGTTCATGACAAACATTACCTCGTCGTGAAGTGGACAATGTTTTCCATTTTAGGGTTCTGTGCCCTTTGCCACATGTTTTGAAATCTGTGAGCTTTAAGTCTTTCCATGTTTGTGTTTAGTTGCCATATTATTCAAACGTACATACTGGTAACAGTTGTTAGCAGGATTGGTAGAAATCTAGGCAATTGAAAGGAATTGTACTGAAAGTCAAGGGGTTTGTAAATAGGGAGCAATACTTGTGATTGATTAATAAATAGTTTGTAATTACCTACATCTCTTGTATCTGATTTTTTTGTTTTTCTATCAACCAACCATTGACTCGTGTATTTGTATTACTACATGGTAGCTCTATAGAAGTTTTACAGGTTACCTGTAAAGCTTTTGAGATGTGCTAATGGTGCTGTATGAATTTCCAGTTACCAAGTACATTACTTTGCAGTACATTACATGGCCGATCTCTGTTGCTTGCGACACTGTGATTGGCAAATGGACAAGTGGAGACAGGATATAACTCTGGTTGCTAGTCTGATCATTGGCATCGCTGAATATCTTGTATTTTTAAGTGGATCTTTCCAGTGGATTATGACTTTCGGGCCATTTAATCCGTGAATAAAGATTATCTGGCTGTTGTTCTTGGTAGGTTTGTGCAATAAATGCAAGAGAACACGGCTGCTTTAAAGTCCATTTAACCTGAGCAAGTTGACTAAACAATTTAAACGGTACAAACAAGTTCTCAATGCAGAGTAGAATGCCCCACGATTTTTTTTAACATATCCAACAGTGGTTATCCAATAACTGTCCATATAATTTACAAGGATAGACAACAAATTTATTGCAGTTTCACATGACAAACACCCTAGATGAAAACAGTTAGCCTAAAATTTTGACCAATACTAATATTCCACTGTCCTAACCGTAACAAACCACACTTCAAGACTTGATATAAATTTAGATTGTTTTAGCTAACATCCACTTCGTCTGTTTGGAAAGAACTAAATCATCCTAAAACTCCTAATAACCAGCATTACATTTCTTACAAAGTTACATAATTATATTAAAAAATTGCAGCAATTCCACATGACAAAATACATAGACCAAGCAAGTTTTCATAAAATATCTGAAAAACAAGAAAGTTAAGCCAACAATTGCTAAAAATCTACAAGGCACAAGCGGCTTACGACACTGTAACTTAAAGTTAAAAATAACAAAAAAATTATGACAAATATGCTTTGTTTTAGAACATTTTTCGATCGAGTGCACCTTTTAGAATTAATATTACACTTAGAATTAATTGGCACAACTAACACCGGGTAGCTGTATACAAACTTAATCCCGAGCACAACCCATAAACAAAAATAATACTAGTACTCTGGTAATTAATCAGTACCTGGATGAGTACTCGACTAATGCAAACCCCAAATTAGCACCCAATAATAATTAAACAGCCGAATGTGAATTCTAGAGCTCACAAGAGCAGACCATTATCATCATCATCACTCGAAGTGGTATAATAACTTTGAGGTAATTCCCTTGGTGAGCTCAGCCGGTCGAAAAGTTGCGGCACGGTCAGTCCCTCAACACCTGTTTCTGAAGGATTCGTATGACATCCTTGTACAGTATTTTATTGGCTTCCACTCCCCAGATGAAGTCCAGATGGTTCCACTTTGGAATCTGCCGGTGATACATGACACTGCGCACGGTCAACAGCCAGGCTTTCACATCCTAAAGCCAAATAAGAAATTTCAGAAATACTATGAGAAAAAAGAACACCAAATCATGGGCAGAGAATTAGGGGGCAGAGGGACGGTCCCCCAATGTTTGTGGTGGCCATGTCCCCCCAATCTTTAAGAAAATAAATATTCCTAAATAGCATCGTAAATTTTGACAGTGGTTAATTGGTTAATTTTGGTAATATTGCAAGAACACCCAATAATTAAAGACTAGAATATAAGCTATTTTGACAGGGTCATCAGCTTTTTCGACAAGGAAAATGTTATGTTTTAAGGATATTTTGACCAAATGACTAAAAAAGCCGTCAGAAATTTTGGCCTGCAAAAATGGAAAATTTCGTCGGTGACTCGGCCGTCCGTCAGCTCAAAATGTCGCGCCTTGGCGATCGTCCTTCGGCCACTCGTTCATCCCCCCCCTTCTATCCCCCCCTTCTAGACCAAGTCTCCGCCCATGCACCAAATACAAGAACCCAAGACAATTCTAGTACTGGCAGATGAAAGAAACTGGTACGATATTTAGGATACAAATTATATCCCATATTATAATTATTAGAATTCAATTCAAAACTCTTTTATTTTACTAAGAGTTTAATGACTAAATCCGATTAGCAGATTTCCATGTCTACCTGTGGAGTAGACAGCAGGTCATGTTCACCAGAGAAGACGTAAGTGGGAACGCTGAAGGCGGAGATATTATAAATTGGTGGATACGTCTAAAACAAAACAAAATGATAACATTAGGCTTATACAAAGAAATGCATGCAAAACAAACTAAGCTGCACAATATAAACATACGAGACTCCTTACAGCAAACAACCTTTCATAGTGACAATAAGTGCAATTAAAATAACGCTGGAGAGTCATGAGGTTGCATACTAAAGTTGAGCTAAACAAGAAGTGACAGTTCCAATGGAAATAAAAGTCTTCAAGCAGTGGGCAGATGTCATGTCATGTCAATACGCCGACGTCGCTACGCGACGGTTGGCTACATGAGTGGACCAAAGTACTCCAGCAAGATCTATCCTTTACAGTCCGCAATAGCGCCGCTCCTGATAAACCGGTCCACAGCGTGATGTTATCAAGCCAGCATATTCTAGGTCTACCGCGACCGCGAACACCCTGCACCAATCCCGTCATGACACTATTTTCAATATTGTCCTGCTGTCGCAGGATGTGACCGAAGTATCGTAATTTCCGGGTTTTGACATGACCTAATAACTCGCTTTTTGTCCCTGCTAATTTGTAAACTCGTTCATTAGTCAACATTTCTGTCCATGAAATACGTAGTACCGGTAGTTTCCTAATGCAAATGAGGAAGGTCTAAATAAAAAATTTAGGGGCAGAAAGGAGCTGCCCATAATTATTATCACATACACAAGGACAGGGTGATGGGATTTAGACGATTTGCGTACAGTGCAAGGGGTGGGTCTCAACAAAATGTACGTCTGCAAAATAAATTTCTAATTATGAGGATCACATTAATTAGCCTATTAACAAATTTGTTATCCTATAGTTGTCCAATGGCATATCATTAATGGTACATTATAATTAAATTCTGTTCAGATTAAAACAGTAAACCATGACCATTAAAATTTTTTAGCTAGCAGATATGATGCTTAACAAAATAAAGTAGTAGCCCATGGTGCTGAAATAAATGTCTTATTGCTGAATTAGCTAATTACCTTTTGTACAGGAGAATAGAGAATCTTGGGGGTTCCACAAAATGTACGAGGTGCAACAGGGGAAAGGGGCCTGGAGGGGGTCGAAAATATTTTTTGCGTACATATGGATGGACCAAAAGCAGAAATAAGATCTTGTTACATACTTGGTTGTAGTGTTGTTTGTTGAGTTTGACACTGCCGAAGTCGTACATCTGAAACTTGTTTGACCGTACGAGCTTAAAAAATCAGAAAAAAGAAAATAATATACAAAAACTATTGGAATGCGCACTGATAAATTATAATATTTTATTATGTATTTAGTTACACATTCTGGTGGGAGAAGATCATGGAGGATTATGGGCAAAACTCCGAACGGCGGTCCCAAATTAAAATTGCTGTTTTTCCATGCTATTTCCATACTGCGCACACCACTGAAGTTGAAGCTGGATGAAACTGACGTCTCGGTAAATCGTAAACAGTATGGCCGCCAACGAATGCAATAAAATTAGACTGCCGCCTATGGACGATATCGCAACATGCATCCCAACACGCAAAGCGTGAGGGTCGGTTAGGGCTCAGGTTAGGCGTCGTGAGGGTCGGTTAGGGTTAGTTTTAGGGTTAGTGCAGTCATTCTGATGAAATTGAAGCGTGCTTTAAGTTTCGCGGAAATATTGGGCCGTATGTCGGGCCGCTCTGTTATGCACGCATCTACGGCCGCCATACTGTTTACGATTTACCGAGACGTCAGTCACAATGACCACTTTGTATATAAGAAATAGAAGCTGGATTGACGAAAAAATGCTGAAGAAATGGATTCGGGATTTATTAAATTGACCCGGACATCCGCACACAGACTATTGAGGGATTTTTATGCATGCCAAGCGCAAGTTGCGTTACCGAAGTGGAACAAGTCCTGGTCTTTTCTCAAGTTACTTGTCTGCTTTCCAGTGGCGCTTTAGCCACAAGTCGGATGTTTTCGGAAAGTATATCAAGTTGTTGTGTGACAATTACAACATTTGACGATATAGGCTATATATTTTAATTTGGGACCGCCGTTCGGAGTTTTGCCGGATTATGTATACGGTAGGTTTTGAGTCATCCTTGAGATGGACCTTGTGCCAGTGCTTCATTCACATTTGCTCTGCACCGTCGATCAAATTAAATAGTAG
The DNA here is from genome assembly GCA_945859605.1 of Lumbricus rubellus. Taxonomy (NCBI): domain Eukaryota; kingdom Metazoa; phylum Annelida; class Clitellata; order Crassiclitellata; family Lumbricidae; genus Lumbricus; species Lumbricus rubellus. Next base: position 34,849,344 of record OX243816.1, on the reverse strand, counting down.
TGCTAAATGAATGCGTAATAATAACGAAGAATGTTATAGCAAGTGCATTATAAATACCTATGGTTAATTAAGTTACATCAGCATTTACTTAAAATCCCAGAGAATCATATGAAATCAAATGCAATCTGTAGCAGTTACGACTTTCTTAATAATATGTAAATTATCGTCACTATTCACCTGGGAAAAGTGACCAAGGTTTTGCACGGAGGAACCAGCAGGTGTGTGCGAAACGTACACTGAGAGGCGACTCTGGAACATCAAGACACAACCAACACTAAAACTCTTCTCAACAAGTGCTATTGATATGCCGTCATTATAAAGCGCTGTTCTTTCTCCGTGGCTGGCCCTGCGACCTGGAATGAGCTCCCTGTTATTCTTCGTCAAATGCCTATTGGCATTTCTGCTTCATTTCTTTCTCTTCTTAAGACTGTCTTATTCGAACGAGGTTGGACTGGGAGCGTTCCTGAGTAGGAACCGGGAAGGAGCGCTATATCAAATTCTCAGTAAATAATAAAAATAAAAGCACCACAAAATTGAGAAAATTTAGCATAAATGTCTTTTTGGTCTTGACTCATAGTTTTCTAATAAGGGTTATGTAATATTTAAGCTTTCTACTGCTGATAATTAATTAATGACAATAATGTTGATAGCTGATAAAGATGACAATATTGATGATCATGATGATGACAAAATGTACCGAATAATGATACTGATGAAGTTATAAGACATGTAATGAGAATGAGGGCGTGCTTTGGCGATCGTGCTTTCTTGGCCGCTGGTCCTCACTGTTGAAACAGACTTCCTCTCGCTATTCAATCGGCCAGCTCAGTGGACTTTTAAAATCTACGGGGATTCCATGCTAAAAATATAATTGTTCGCTAAGGTTTATCCCGCATAATTATGAGGTGTTTTGTAAGGCGCCCTTGTATCGGCACGGCTGAGTTACGGTGCGGTGGTGTAGTGGTATGTTCGTTGCCTTGCAGCCGGAGGGTTGCAGGTTTGAATCCACTTCAAGCTACCTCGTAGGGACCTTGAGCAAGTCCTTCACTCGCAATTGCTCAGCGCTTCGACGTGAAACTCCGATTCAGTGTTCGTGCTGGAGTGCTTCTTAGTAGACATCTTGAAGGGCGTTATACAAGTGCACATACATAAATTGTCGTAATTATTATTATGATGATGATGACAACAACAACACTGATGAGGTCGATGCTAAAAATAGATGCATGATTTTCTCACTGCATTTAACTGTCGAATGTCACATCCTGCCAAAAGAAAGATCACATTTTCACAGAGATATCGAGAGATGGAATCGTGACACACTGTGTTCGCCAAAAATCGCATCACGCTGTCGCTTGGCAAAAATTCATCAAAGCCAAACAACTCGAAAAGTCTCTACAAGACACAAACAAGAGAGTATAATGAAAAGAAAGCGAGCATAATTATTATTTATAATTAACACAATTAGTGACAATTCAGGAAAATTCTTGCAACTCAATCAAGTCTTGAGAACTTCAGGTGAGAGAATACAGAAAATACTTCAGTTCAATTTGACCTCATCTAAATAAAATCATCACTTGTGCCAAAAACACAACAAATAAAAAATGAAGTTCAAGACATAATAATAGATTTGAGAGCACCAGCAAGTTTTCTTGTAAACTACAGGCAATAGTACAGTAACAGCAAGTGTTTTAGACTTCTATGACCATGATAGACCTTACTCCTAACCAGTTCATTTTTAGTAGCTTCTACTATTATAAGTAATCACAATAAATCAGAGGCGGATACAGAAACTTTGGATGGGGGGGCCAAAAATTCTTGGCCCAGGTCTGAATTTTTTTTTCATATCCGCCAAAAAAGTTGATGACCTTTTTTGTCATCGCCAACTTTTCAGGAAAATATACCATTTTGGTCGCCAAAGTTGATGACCTTTTTTTACAAAATAAATGGGGGGCCACGATACATGGGCATTTCTAAATGGGGCCATGGCCGGATTGGCCCACCTGGATACGCCCTTGCAATAAATAACCTGATTCACCTGTACTTCTTTAATCTGGCTCAACCATCTTTCTGATCTAACTCACCTGTAGATCCGGCGCGAAGTAAGACAGAAACCGAGCACCGCCCTGAACATGACCAATTGTTATGATAGGTGCAAGCGCCACAAATGCTTTCACCTAAAATGCAAACACTCACAAAATAGTCTCTCTCTGTGTGAACATTTTGGGGAATATTCTGGTGGGGGTTGGACTATGATCCACTTGGAATTGGGGTATGAAAAGCAGAGTTTACTATGGGGCCCTAAGAAAGACTGGGGGAATTGAAACCCCAATTCCCGGCAATTCTCACTTTGGTCTCTCTCGTGAACCACCAAAGGTGAAAGCCGTAGACGTCTAACAATTTAGTAACAACGCAAGACCATTTAGCAAATACTCTGCTTACATTCTTGCAGCAAAGCAACAATGAAGAAGTTCAGTTGTGACGCTAAAGGGAGCGGTGGTGTAGTGGTGGCGTCGTTGCCTTAGAGCCAGAAGGGTCGAGGTTCGAATCCACCTCGCCGCGTAAGGACCTTGGGCAAGTCCTTCACTCACAATTGCTCAGCGCTTCGGCGTGAAACTCCGATGCAGTGTCCGCTCTGCATTCGGGAGCGCCTCTGAGAAGAGAGAGCTTGAAGGGGGTGCTATAACAAGTGCACATACAAACAAACAAGCTAAACATAAAAGATTCTGCAGTTCAACGCTAGGTCAGCTGCACTAGGATGCTGAAGAGCTCATAGTCAACTTGGTAATTAATCTATGCCAGCAACAGAAAGCATGTTTATCTAATCTGGCAATTATTGGTAGCAGACAATCAATTACTGCCCTTACTGTACTCATCTTATCTTCTCTTATTGCACGTAATTTGCTATCTCATTTAAAAAACATTACTCAACCAACTGGTAAGTAAGTAAGCATGTTCTCTGTTAAACACAAAAAAATGTTCCTGAGTGCTTCATATACAAAGCAAACAATTATTGTGAAAAACAATGATTATGAACCTTGGGCTTGCACGGCCCATATAATTATGAGCATCTAAAATGACGCGGCACCCTTTCAAATGGACAGCAGTGGTGAAGGAGCCCACCCCAAAATAAATTCACTGAAAAATGGCCCAAGGTCATCGAGGTCATACAGTCAAAAAAGGAAAACAAGTTGATTTATCTAACCCTTTTAGCAAGCTGTGGATCCTGTGAGAAGCTGGCAAAGGCAATGAGAGTCCCCTGAGAATGACCAATGTAGAACAACTCTGACTGTTGCGTAGTGGCCAGAGAAAATTTCAGCATAGCCGGTAAGTCATACTTGGCCATTTGATCCCAACTGCAATCGAAAAGATTTAAGCCAAACATTCAATTAATTAAAATAAATTCACACCAAGAAACCCAATTAGAACAAGGAAATCATTAATTATTCATTAGATTCATTAATCACTAGATGAATTTATATACATGTAGCGCCTCTTCAAGCGGCTACTCAGAGGCGCTCCCAACCTTAGCACGGCCAAA